>OZ024870.1:70868285-71468285 GCA_964017185.1 Rugalucina vietnamica | reverse complement strand
CAATTTCTCTTTCCATGGAGCACCGGCGGTGTACAAATTGACCGTTTCCCGGGTGAGAGAGAGAGAGAGAGAGAGAGAGAGAGAGAGAGAGAGAGAGAGAGAGAGAGAGTAAGACAAGAAAGTTATTTGACATAAAAAAACTGAGTCATATGCGCCATAATGGTTCAAGAGAATTGCATGTTTCCAAGTACTTCATACGTAAACATGGAGCCAACGAGAATTATCGTTATTTTGCAAATTTTAACAGGGTGGTAAATACAAAGTCTAATATTATACAAATATGGCCAAATGTATAAAACGTTGGTTAGAAATAATTCTAAACCGATAATGAATTTCGGATTTCTCAAAATATATTCGCTGATCTCAAAGGACCGAAAGGAAAATTTTAACTGCACTATGGATGATGTACGGGAGATGTATTAGGGCCAACACGCGGCACAACACCAGCTGCAGTATTAACAAATAAAACTAAAAAATCAGGTCCTTAAGGAGCAGTAAGGGAGTTATAATAAGACGTTTTCATTTATTGAAATGTACAATATTGAAAAGTATTTTGTACATTGTATTAGGAAAACATGTCCGTGAAATAAAGACCCCCGTAGACCCCACTTTTATATAGAAAAATTGGGGTTTGCAGGGGTATACCTATTTTACTTATTTTTGCTCCAAAACATAGATTGTGGGTACTCGTTAGAATCGCCTCGGCTAACGTGTACCCACAATCTATGTTTTGAGCAAAAATTTTAGAAATATCAAACATTTTCTACAGATTTTTTTTTTTCATTTTTCACAACTTTAAAAATCTCTGTTTATTGCATGAACATGTTTTCGTAATGGTACGTCGTCGTGCATGTGCCGTTGAGCACAAGCAAGGGTAAATTCTTATGTAATGTACTACGAACTGATAAATATTAACTTTGCAATATTTTTAAATCTTATTTTCCTACTCTCAATGTTGAAAAATGTCTTATCCGCATCTATTTTAAGCACCTTTAACTACTATTCCAACTCAATCATCAACGCCTGGAAACACCATAGTGAAAGTAACGATCACATGTAAGTTAGATTCCATTGCATAGCAGAATTTCAAAACCAATCTCTATTAGAGAACCGGCAGTAATTTCTATATAATTGATCGTTCCAAGGCGATAACTTGATGTTGTGGGTCTAATTGTTTTGTGTTTCGATGTTGAATATTTGTGCTGTTTGCACCTTTCTTTCCTCAGATACTGAGTCGATCAATTTCTGATCATCACCTCAGGTATCACCTTATATACATGTACATTTTTATATATTTAGTTACGAGGATGATCCAATAATGAATGAGACTTTTTGAATTATTCCCATGTAAATAAACTTGGCTTATTATGAATATCTTGTTAACATTGCTCAATGTTATGTGCACACGATACACTGGTAAAAATTAACTTGTAGACAATTACCTTCTGTTGCTTAGCAACGACAGAATGTGTGTCAAATGACCTTGGCCACGTAGTACTTATACACATAAAATGGGTTGCCATGGCAACTGGTGACAAAATTTCCAAACATGGCACACTGTTATTTATAGCCTTCATAACTAGCTTCATAGCGATATGTTTCATGGTATAAGTACCTGATTGTTAGTTTGGTTTTTTCCCACCTCGGTTTTTGGAGTGGGAATCTTTTTCTGATTGCGCCTTTTCCTGATCTTTGCCTACTTGTACCTTTTTATGCTCTACAAAAATCACTTACATACAGCTCATAATTCAAGTAGGCTGAGCATTTCTGCGAGAAAAGTTGGGTTTTAGTTGCGAAAAAAATCAGTGATTTTGGGGGTAGGGGTGAGAAATATCTTATAACCTGAGTATACATGACATAATAAATTGTTTTTAACCTCGAAATGATTAATTATGGTGTAAATATTGCAAATGAATTTCAAAAGGGACACCTGACCCTTTCGTATTATGTTGCCTAGCAACGATAGAATTTGGAAAATGCTATAGGCCAGAATTCATAGTGGAAAATGGTTGCTAGGCAACCACTTCTCGATCACTAGTGCAAGACTTGAATTGACCGAAGAAAAATATTTCAGAGATGAATGATAACACAGGCAATACTCAATGATTATAAGATACCATTTTTAAAATTTGTGACACAGCTAGATTTAATATAGACAATGTTTATTCAAAGGGCGTATGGTGGTCATAGGTACTGCACGAGTAGTTCTTAAATAACCATAGCAACCAAAGTTGTTGAGCAAATTTGATAAAACATGCTCCATAGAGAGATCAGATGTGTAGCTAGTAAACGAAAGTAGTTAACTTGAGCCAGTCAATAGGGTTTATAAAATAAGAGAAAGGTCTCAATCATTATTGGATCATCCTCGTAAGTTCGGGCAACTGAGTGTCCTCCTATTGGGAAATAGCCGCCCCTTTGGCATACGATCGATATGTCTCTTTATATAAGTACTTGATTGTCAATATCTTTTTCTGCACCTCGGTTTTTGGTGTAGGAATGTCTTTCTGATTGCTCCGTTTCCTGATCATTACTTACTTTTACTTCTTTAGGTATATTGCCATACTCGCGTTTATTAAAAATATATGCTGTAAAGAATATATATATGTATATATGAATTAAAAGATATTTTGCTTATTTGCTAATTTTTACACCTCACAACCCTTTTAGTGTATATCCACCAAGGTCAGAAAACAATACTTTCGTGCAGTGGCAGCAACAAAATACCAGGATGGACAGATCCGAATGGCAGACTTGTTAACTATCCTGACGAAAGTTTCCTAAATCCAAACTATCCGGATCAAAGTAGAGTTTCTGTGAGCAAGAGTGGATATTTGGTGATCAATAATACACAGTGGACTGACGCAGGAATATATACTTGTTTCTATCCTGGGCACGGTCACCAAACAGTAACAGTTGTTGTAAGGCGTAAGTCTGGGCTATTCATGTTTAAATTGATAACATAACGTGGAACATAAACGTAACACATTGAGCAAAACTGATAACTAAGAAATGCTTTCTTGAAAATGATATTATTTATTTGATGTCCCAATTCGAATGTTTTGTAAGACAACAGGACACAACAAGGGTACATGTATCGGTTTAATGTTTCGTGTTTGAATGTTTTCCTTAACAGTTAGCTATGATTGTATGGATTGTTTGTGTCAGTTCCCGAGTGAAATTGTATAACTTGAAGAAGTAAATGGATAGCTTAAATCGGTTTTATGGAGACCCAGCCCTCACCATTCTCTGTGATTTTAAACAACAATTTGCTCGGTTATAATAATTTAATGCATGGAATTTGTTTGAAACTATTTTCCAGCTCCACTGACCACACCAGCCCCAACAACAACGATGATACCAACATCTAAAACAACACATGCCATGATCTGGCATATCTCCGTAACGTGTAAATTATTTTTCTACTGTTTACAATGAGTTTCATCAATAAAACAATAAACTATAAACCATAAATCACAAAATTAACATTCATGAACTAAAACTAATTGGATTCAAAAGTAGTTTGTTAAAATAAATGATAATATCTGAAACTAGCGGTAGTTTGTCTCAGAAAAAATCTTACAGCACATATCATACTTATTTTCCAGTTTAGTTTCTTGATAGTTTACCAATTTTTGTAAAAAAAAAAAAATCATCAAACGCAACTTTTCACATTTCAGTGTATGTTCATGAAGGACAGTCAGTTCCCCTGTCGTGTAGTACCCCTAACATAATCCCAATGTGGACTATTCCGAAAGGCACGGTTATAAATCTCAAAGATTCTACATCAATCAATCCAGCGATTCCAAACAGCTCCAGATTTTCAATAGATACAGGGGGTCATTTGGTGATAAACAGTATACGACCATCTGATGCGGGGAAATATGTATGTTCCTACCCAGGACAGGAGGATGAAACAGTCACTGTTGTTGTTGGACGTAGGTTGTTTAAAACATTTTGAGCCTGTGCATGAGAAAACCAACAATTTGGGTTTCCGACCAGGTCCAACACAAACCAGCCTGTACAGTCACAATAGAAACCCAGGATCTTGAAAATTTGGGTATAAGTAGAGGAGGAAATGTACTATCCGTGTAGCGAAAACAAAGACGCTGATCAGCTTCGCGGTTACCGCGAAGCTGATCTGCGTCTTTGTTTTCGCCCATGCAAATTGTTGGTTTTCTCACGCACAGGCTCATTTTGTAAATTAAAAGAGTTTTGCTTTGAACCCATGCACATGTGGTGGGCGTAAACATTTCTAAAGAGCAGACAATAATTTATGTTCTGAATTCTTAATTTTATTCATTCATTTCAGCTGCTTTGAAAATCTTACACTTTTATTAGGTTATCCGGTGACAAGAAGCACATATCATGAACGGGTTAAGATTTAACAAGTCTGCCATTTGCTCCCGCTGGTGAGTCCTCTGTAAAACAGAATTAGAAAGTTAATCGCTTTGAAACGATCTTTGAATTTACAAAAAGCTATGTATTCCAAAGCTCCCTTATCTACAAGCACCTCGTCCGTATTGACCAGTGAAGCGTCCACCTTGTTAATGACCTCCACGCCATCATCGAAAACAACTTTGAAACCACACCATGTAACTGCTACATCAGCGCCACAACTCGCATCTTCTACACGTGTTACTAGCCTGCCGACCACTTCAGACAAACCAAGAGTAACGAGCAAAGCGCCCGCTACGATACCACCCACTTCAAGTGAGTTGTGATTTTAAGGCCCGTCAAACTACGCATGAATAAGCATGTTGAGTTGATCCTTCGTTATCAACTGCACAAAACTGTATAACATTAAAATTTGTTTCTTTTAGACATTATTATTATTATTATTATTATTATTATTATTATTATTATTAGGAGGAGGATTTAGAATTATTCTAAAATTTGGATTATAATTCTGGTATTTCACCCAAGTAAATATGGAAAGTATTCTACTATACTATTTATGGAAACTAAAGACATTAGTATAGATGAGATCAATTAGTGTGTGATACATGTAATATAGTTTTTTATTAGCTCACCTGAGCCGAAGGCTCACAAGGTGAGCTTATAGGATGGCCATGCTCCGGTGTCCGTCCGTCGTCCACAATTTCAAAGATCTTCTCCTCTGAAACCGCTTGGCTAATCAAAGCCAAACTTCATGTGGAGCATACTTAGGAAGGGGGAACGAAAGTTTATATAAATGGTCCAGGTCACATGACCAAGATGGCCGCCATGCCCATATATGGTAAAACCCATAAAAACCTTCTGCTCTGGAACCGGTAAACCGATTTCAACGAAACTTTGTATGTAGCATAAGGGACTCTGGCCCATCATAGTTTATATAAATCATGACCTTTGGTCGACCTTGACCTTTTTTACGGCAAGCTCAATTTTGGTTACATAGGCTTTTCAATGGAAAAAAAATGAAAACATTGAATTTTTCAGGAAGTTTTCTAGCCTCAAAGTTGGTAGATACAGACAACATGTTGAGCTAATGAATTTTATATGTAGTATCCTTGGGATAGAGGAACAAAAGTATATATAAATGGTCATGGTCACATGACCAAGATGGCCGCCATGGCTATAAATAGCAAAAAGCTTTAAAAATCTTCTTCTCCAGAACCAGATGGCCTATGATTTTGAAGCTTGGCATGAAGCATCAATGCGACAAGCTCTACAAATGTTATATAAATCATGACCCTGGGATGACCTTGACCTATTTTACGACAAGGTCAACATAGGTCGCCCATGCATTTGAATGGGGAAAATTGTCAGAATGTCATTTGAAGGGAAAATCTTTATGGAAATGGGAAAATGGACAGAAAATGTATGATTCTGAAAGAAATGGACCACAGGGACAGGTCTGCCCCAAACCCGGGACAATATACATGTTTCTTATATGACTGAAGAAAATCCTGTCTCCTGATTGGCTCATTCAGTTTTAATAAATTCTAATATTTGCTTTAAAACATGACCAAACTGATGAAAACCAGATCAAACCAGTTCCTCGAGGTTAATTATTTTGACAGTTTTTTTTATATTAACTTCCAAAATCTATATTATGCTCCTGAGTACCCTAAAATAGCATCACCATGAAATTAGCATGGGCTAGGTGAAATTGACATGATTTGCTGTATGTGTATAAAACCTGCCAGTTAGCTATAAATAGCCTGAACTCATTTCAGTTCATGAAATCTACATGCTTTGCAGTAACAAACTTTAACAGGTAAACAAAGCACTAGATAATGAGAAGTATTTGGTGATAATTAAGGGATAATTTTGTTTACTTTTCATAACAACGTATGTTCTTAGTACTCATTGAAATTGTCTCGTCGTGGTGATTTTTATGAGTACCCACAACATAGGTTTTATTGAGAACTAACAAAATTATTCTTCAATTATAATCAATTGCTCCTCATTATCTAGCCTTCTTTAACATCTGTTATGATTTTGTTTATTTATTTCTTTTAATGAAAATATAAAATAAACATTAAAACAGTTAAAAAGTCATATAACAAAACAGTTATTGACTTCAATTTCGGTAGATATAAGGATTTATCTACCCTCAAAAGTGATATTCACCTCGGCCTGCGGCCTTGGTGAATATCACTTTTTCAGGTAGATAAATCCTTATATCTACCTCATTGAAGTCAATAATTGTATAATATTACCATAATATTCAAAGATCTTCTCTAAAACAGTTTCGCCAATCAAAGCCAAACGTCACGTGGAGCATTATTAGGAAGGGAGAATGAAAGTTTTATATAAATGGTCAAGGTCACATGACCAAGATGTCCACCATGGCTATAAATAGCAAAACATTTAAAAAATGTCTTCTCCAGAATCAGAAGGCCTATGATTTTGAAACTTAGCATGAAGCATCAGGGAGAAAATCTCTATAAAGTTTATATAAATCATGACATTGGGATGACCTTGACCTATTTTATGGCAAGGCCAACATAGGTTGCCCATGCATTTGAATGGGGAAAATTAGTAAAATGTAATTAAATGGAGGGAAACTTGCTGGGAGTATGCAAATGGACAGAAGATGTATGTTTATGAAAACATGTCCTCAAGGAGTTGTCTGCCCCCGCCACTGGGCTATATACATGTACATGAACATAATATTCAAACATCGTCTTCTCTGAAAACAGCATGGCCAATCAAAGCCAAACTTTATGTGGAGCATCGTTAGGAAAGCGGAATGAAAGTTAATATAAATGGTCATGGTCAAATGACCAAGATGGCCACCATGGCTATTAATAGCAAAAACCTTTAAAAATATTATACTTCAGAACAGGAAGACCTATGATTTTGAAACTTTGCCTGAAGCGTCAGTGGATAGAGCTCTACAAAGTTTGTATAATCATGACCCCCGGATGACCTTGACCTTTTTTATGGCTAGGTCAGCTGAGGTCGCATATCCCAGATCTCAGGTGAGCGTTTACAGGACCATTGGTCCTCTGGTTCTTTCCAAAATCAAAGCTTATAGGATGGCCATGCTCCGGCGTCCGTCCGTCGTCCAAAATTTCAAAGACCTTCTTCTCTGGAACCGCATGGTCAATCAAAGCCAAACTTCATGTGGAGCATCCTTAGGAAAGGGGAACGAAAGTTTATAAATGGTCCAGGTCACATGACCAAGATGGCCGCCATGCCCATATATGTTAAAAACCAAAAAAAATCTTCTTCTCTGGAACCGATGGACCGATTTCAACGAAACTTTGTATGTAACATAAAGGACTCTGGCCTATCATCGTTTATATAAATCATGACCTTGGGTTGACCTATTTTATGGCAAGGTCAATTTTGGTTACATAGGTTTTTCAATGGAAAAAAGGGAAAACATTGAATTTTTCAGGAATTTTTGTAGCATGTGACCTGAAAATTGGTAGATACAGACATCATGATGAGCTAATGAAGTGTTGCATTAAAGGTCAAGGTCATTTATTGACCTTGGCCAAAGGTCATTTACAAATTAAATTTAAAACTTAATTTTCTCAGTAACCGCTTGACCAATCAAAGCTAAATTTTATATGTAGTATCCTTGGGATGGGGGAACTACAGTTTATAGTTACGTAAATGGTCAAGGTCACATTACCAAGATGGCCGCCATGGCTATAAATAGCAAAAACCTTCTTAATCGGTAACGTGTTCTTAAACATCTTCTTCTCCAGAACCAGAAGGCCTATGCTTTTGAAACTTGGAAGGAGCTCTACAAAGTTTGTATAAATCATGACCCTGTGATGACCTTGAACTATTTTACGGCAAAGTCAACATAGGTCGCCCATGCATTTGAATGGGGAAAATTGTCAAAATGTCATTTGAAGGGAAAAACCTTATGGAAATGGGCAAATGGACTGAAGATTTATGATTCTGAAAAAAAATGGACCCCAGGGGCAGGTTTGCCCCATCCTTGGGCAATATACTTGCATATTACCATAATATTCAAAGATCTTTTTCTCTAAAACCGCTTGGCCAATTAAAGCCAAACTTCATGTGGAGCATTCTTAGGAAGGGAGAATGAAAATGTATGTAAAAAGTTAAGGCCACATGACCAAGATGGCCGCCAGGGCTATAAATAGCAAAAACCTTTAAACATCTACTCCAGAACCAGAAGGCCTATGATTTTGAAACTTGACATGAATCATCAGGGAGAGGAGCTCTAGAAAGTTTCATGACCTTGGGATGACCTTGACCTATTTTATGGCAGGGCCAACATAGGTTGCCAATGCATTTGAATGGGGAAAATTAGTAAAATGTAATTAAATGGGGGAAACTTGCTGGGAGTATGCGAATGGACAGAAAATTTATGTTTTTTTTGAAAAAAAAAAAAAAAAATGTCCACAGGGCGTTGTCTGCCCCCGCCCAAGGGCTATATACATGTATATGACCATAATATTCAAATATCTTCTTCTCTGATACTGCTTGGCCAATCAAAGCCAAACTTTTTATGGAGCATCGTTAGGAAAGGAAAATGAAAGTTAATATAAATGGTCCAGATCACATGACCAAGATGGCCGTCATGGCTATAAATAGCAAAAACCTTTATAAATCTTATTGTTCAGAACCGAAAGACCTAAGATTTTGAAACCTTGCCTGAAGCATCAGTAAATGGATCTCTAGAAAGTTTGTATAAATCATGACCCTGGAATGGCCTTTACCTATTTTATGGCAAGGTCAGCTGAGGTTGCATATCGCAAATCTCAGGTGAGCGTTTACAGGACCATTGGTCCTCTAGTTACCTATGCTTCTACTGCTTTTGAACTCGTGTGTTTTAACACTACGTGTCTTCCAATATCATTTAAGAAAACAAAAACTTTTCAAGTCCCTCTCCTCCATACATCAAGTACATGTAGGCAAAGTATAACTCTGTCATTATAACGCAGATACAACTTAACACAACTGTACAAAAACCACATTTTTCGTCGGTGTTTTGTAGCCCCCTTTGTCTAACTTCACCCACAAAAAAAGCACAGCACACTTACTGTGATTGCAAATACCAAAATACCAGCAGTACACAAGATCAGTTTCGGAAAAGGTTTGACATACCTCGTCGATTCTACAGACCCAGTCTCTTTTGATGTGGAAGCTTTCTCATCATTCACTCGAGCTTGATCACTGTTAAGTCGTTTTTCTAATTCAGACAACCTTGCCTCGGTTTCCGCTCTGGTGGCAAAACGACCTTCCATTTCAGCTACCTTCTTCGTAAAGAAGTTTCGAAGACTTTCGCTGTCTGTTGTTACTTTTTGACCTAGGCCATTAATTTGCTTTTCAAGTTCAGATAGTTTTGTTGTTAATTCCTCCTTAATTTCTTTCTTTACTTCAATCACCATTGTCTTAAAATTTTCATCGCAATTGTTAAACGTACTTTCATTTTCATCACATGTATTTTGATAAAACAGATTTTCATTTACTCGATCTTCTACTTTCTCTATTTTCATTTTCAGTTCCTTGTAATATTTACCTTCTAATTCAGAAATCTTTTTCCAGAGATCACCAATATCGATCCGATCCCCATCTCTCGTCTCAGCATTGTCAACATGATGCTTCTGAATACTTGTCATCTTTGCTTCATTTTCCGAATCCGAAAATTTCACAGTCATTTCTTTCGACTGCATTACAAACACTATGCAACCGATAAACAAGGAATTAGATGCGATTATAGCAATTGTAAATAAACATAAATATTTTCTTACATCCTGGTAGTTCGCAGCCTGTATAGGCTCTTGTGGTTTGTCAGCCATGTTATCTGATAATGGCACAGCGACCTACATAATTGTAAACATGTAGTTCTTGTGTATTGTGTGTATATAATCCTTCGAACAAAGCATGTTTTCCTGTATCCCTTTTGTATATGAGTTCGTGCGTCTAATATAAGATGTTCATGTCCCTACACAGCACAATTGGTTATGGTACGATATATTTAATATGTAAAAAACACCTTAAAGGGACAATCGATGTTTAGATTACTATGCATATAAAACATTTCATGGAGGTTTAAAATGAATCAATAGATAAAATTGAGCCGCCTCGTGGGAAAACCAACAATGTGGTTTCCGACCAGGCCTGTCACAAACCGACCTGTACAAGCACAGGAAAGAGCAAGAAGCTTGAAATTTCGGATTTATGAAGAAGGGGAACTGTACTATCCGAGTGGCGAAAACAAAGGCGCTGATCACCTTCGCAGTTACTGCGAAGCTGATCTGCGCATTTGTTTTCGCCTATGCAGATTGTTGGTTTTCCCATGTGGTGGCTCAAATGTTGCCAAAATAAGAATACGTAGGTCACTGGCCAGATATGGTTCCGGTCCCCCCAGGGGGAATTTTGCAGACCATAATTTTCATATAGCCTGGTGTCTAAGAAGTTTTTTGAAACATGTTATTCCTTTGTAATGTGTAGCATAATCGTGTAACATTGAGTTACGTACGTTACCTACCGAAAATCTAGATATTACTATTGAATTTAAATATGCCATAGCAATTAAAATAAACATTGCTCTATTGATCAAAACTGGGTTTCAAATAATAGCAGACATTCTTAGCTACAATATGAGACCTTTGATTTCCATGTCACTCTGTCACAGTGTAACATATGTAACATTTTCCACAAAGTTCATCTTAAATGCATATGTGTAGCTAAGTTATCCTCTTGTGGTTCTGTGCTATGTTCGATGGAACACGATTTACATATAGCCCGATGTTTTTTAAAAAAAATGACATGTTAGCCCTCTGTAAAATGTAGCATAATCGTGTAACATCGAATTACGTACGTTACCTACCGAAAATCTAATTTTTACTGTTGAATTTAAATATGCCATAAAATCAAAATAAACAATCTTTTATTGATAAAAACTGGTTTTCAAATAATAGCAAATATTCTAAGCTACAATATGAAATCTTTGACTTCCATGTCAGTCAGTCAGTCAGTCACAGTGTAACGTATGTAACATTTTGTCACAAATTACATTTTAAATGCATATGTGGAGCTAAGTTATCCTTTTGTGGTTCTGTGCCCCATTATAATTTTGTAGACCATGATTTTTATATAAGCCTGATGTCTAAGAAGGTTTTTGAAACATGTTAGCCCTCTGTAAAGTGTAAGGTAGTCATGTTATATTGAATTACATACGTTACCTACCGAAAATCTAATATTTAATGTTGAATTTAAAAATGGAATAAAAATTAAAATGAACATTTTTCTATAGATCAAAATGGGTTTCAAATAATAGCAGATATTGTTAGCTACAATATTAGACCTTTCAATTTAGGAAGACAAATCATGGTATTGATACTAAAGTATATTGATTGGTAACTGGTCATTTCGACCCATAACCATTTCGGCCCATGACAAAATCGGCCTATAACCATTTCGGCCTATAACCATTTCGGCCCATAAATATATTACCAATGTCCCATATGTATTGCTGTTTAGATGTTTGTTATTTTATCATACAATGGATAAATCAACAATTAAGCGTTCATATCAGTTTGGCATTTTCTTAATTATAAATTTTGCCTGTTTTAACACTTAATTATATCTCTGCGAATTAGGGTCTTGTGGGGTCAAATGTGGGTAATTTGTTTACTAGTTTTATATTTCATTTTGCTTTCTTTGAGAGATGTCAATAATCACAGATAAACACAATATAAGACCATTTATAAATACTCACCGATCCCAAGTTTGCATCATTCAAAAGTAGAGACGTTGATACCATTACTACTCGTACCCCCATACGACCCAAAATCACAGTAGAGAACATTAGTACCAAGTTCCATGAGCTTTTTATTCTCTAATGAAATTAGTAACAAACCCCAGAATATCGCATAGCTAAAAATAGGACACACAAAAGACACTATATGTTCATAAAATAAAGAATAAGGGCAGAACTGGTTATGGGCCGAAATGGTATGGGCCGAAAAGGTTATGGGCCGAAGTGGTCATGGGCCGAAATGGTTATGGGCCGAAATGTCCCGGAACCTGTTGATTTACCTTTCATCATCCTAACAAAACCTTTAGAACACTGCAACATTATTTAGTGTTGTAGTTATTGGCTTATATACATATGCATGTATGTACATGTATACCCCATTAGACTCTCCATGCGTCTTTTTTCTATAATGTGTTGAATGAAGCAGTGCAACAAATAAGGATTGATTTGCATGCTACCATAGTGCAAAAGGTAACATATAACACCAAAATACTTTTTTCTATTACTTAATCTAATAATTGAATGACATAAACATCAGATTTCCATGTACATACAAAGCAATGGGAAAATATATAATGAAGTCTGCCGAACAAGTGCCACACACTGTACACCTTGTAACATATACAGCACATAGCAAATCTAAACAATATCAGTAACATAAGTAACATAATGGGAAAAACCTTTCTTGGTGTAAAAAATGAAAAAGTGTTGAATTTCAGTATTTTATATAATTCTATGGATTCATGGCCAATCTTTTTCATCTGTGTCAGCCTCGAACACCTCATC
Source organism: Rugalucina vietnamica (assembly GCA_964017185.1). Lineage (NCBI taxonomy): Eukaryota > Metazoa > Mollusca > Bivalvia > Lucinida > Lucinidae > Rugalucina > Rugalucina vietnamica. The sequence goes on along the minus strand of OZ024870.1, from coordinate 71,455,300 downwards.
TAACAAATATGTCAACACCTTATTTAACAGTGATCATCAGCTGATCACCATCCTACTTGGCACTCTGGTTACAAAAAATCTCAACCAATTGCCCAGGTTCAATTTTAAAAGCTTCCCTTTGTCCATTCACATTCAATGTCCTCTCCTCACAGTTTTCACCCACTGTCTTAAATGTTTCGGAGTTCTTGGTGTTATCCATTTAAGCTAATTGACATGTGGGAGCAAGCTCAAATCAGTGTCATCTGAAACAGCACATTGATGGCACTATCACTTCTCATAACCAACTTTATTGATGCTGTTGTATGCATTTTGACTATGGCAGCTTGTTGAAGACATGTTCGGCCAATTCTTCAAATGAATCTTCAATTGGTTTTGAACTTTGAAGTTTTGCAGTTCTACTTGAATTGAACAGAGTCAGATGGTCTATTGTTACATGTTCTTTGCCCAGTTGAGTCCTCCGTCAAACCACCCATCATTAGTATTCATCAGCCATTTAGCTTACGGTCAATGACGGTTAGACAAGGGGGTTAGACAAATAAACCAACAGATGCTTTTTACAGGTAAATATAAGTGTAAAAACACAATGTTTGTCTAAGGAAATATAGGTAGGCGTGGTTATACCTTGCTGGCGGAGGAGTCAATTCCAAATTATGTAGGGGTGTGGACTTGTCTGTTTTGGTTGACATGCCTGTCCTTGTTACAAGAGACCATGGTACAGGACCTAGAGGAAATGAAAGTTTCAGTTCGAGGTCAGCATCATGCTCAACTGCAAGAAGCATGCGCTGGCCAAAACATTCCTTCAGCTTTAATAATAAGGATTATCTGATTTTGGGAATGTGTTACCGTCTTTGCAATTTGACATTCTATAAAGTTTTTTATTCAATTTGTTGTGTTTCACTGGGTCATGAAATCCAGTGGATTTGTCAACTTGATAAAGTGTTCCATGGTGCTTTTACCACTTTAGGGTGCTGTGCCACATCCAGCTTTGCTGGAAAACCTGATGTCAGATTGTCTAGTTGACTGGGAGTATCATCTAGGCAAAATAAGTGAGTGAAGCTGGATAATGCACAAATGACATGCTTGACATATTGCTCACTACTTTATAGTTGTGCTGTTCCTTACAATGTCTTTCTAAATTGACACCTCATCATTACTCGTTTCAACATACAGCATAGTGCAGGTAGCGTTCTGATTGCCAGGTGTTGAAACTGTTTAAAACTGTGCTGGTCATCACAATGGAATGATGTTTGGTAATAAAATGGGTATCACACTGATATGCCAATGGTACATATGTCTGTAGATTTCCATTGTCATAAAGATGATTCAACATTTTTGTTTGCTTTTACTGTAGCTGCTGTTGTGTCATGTAGCGACCCTAAAAGGTCTACTGATACATCATCCATGGTTAAGATAATGTTCATTTTGGTCCTTTGAAATCAGCAAGGATATAGTGAGAAAGCAACAAGTAGCCCAAGGGCAACGATCGCTCACCTGAGAGTCAACAAGAACAGTCACTGGACAAAGTAATTGGGATTTTTACCATATATGGGTATGGTGGCCATCTTGGTCATGTGACCTTGACACTTTACTTACATCAGCAGAAGTGCTCTTGTCTGGATTGTGTATCCTCTTTTCTGCTATTTTGGTTCACTTGAAAAAATCATCTAACAAGGTCAGGGTCCTATAATGATCCCCGGGGTGGGGCCATATTTGACCCCAAGGGCAAGATTGGCAGGATTTACGTAGAGCTCCACAAGACAATGTTGTATATCAAATATACCAGCTTTGTGTCATGCTGTTGCAGAGAAGATTTTTTCATATACATGTATTTCCATTATAAGTCTATGGTAGATAATGACAAGCCTGGGGCGTGGCCTGTATGAACCCCAGGGGTACCGTTGGCAGCACTTATAAAGGAGAGTATTATACATTGGTCCACACAAAATATGAAAGCTCTGGGCCATATGGTTTCGGAGATGAAGATTTTTTTATGTTTTTCCCATGACGCCCCCGGGGCAGGGCCCGTATGGACCCCAGAGGCACGGTTGGCAGGATTTATAGCAGAATTTATAAAGAGGTCTACTATACATTGCTACACACAAAATATGAAAGCTTTGGGTCTTGTTGTTTCGGAGAAGACTTTTTTTTTTAATTTTTCCCATGACGCCCCCGAGGCAGGGCCCGTATGGACCCCAGGGGCACGGTTGGCAGGATTTATAAAGAGGACCACAATACACTGCTACACACAAAATATGAAAGCTCTGGGCCTTGTGGTTTCGGAGAAGAAGATTTTTTATGTTTTACCCATGACCCCCCAGGGCGGGGCCCGTATGGACCCCAGGGGCACGGTTGGCAGGATTTATAAAGAGGACTACTATACATTGCTACACACAAAACATGAAAGCTTTGGGTCTTGTGGTTTCGGAGAAGAAGAATTTTTTATGTTTTTTTTCCCATGACGCCCCCGGGGCGGGGCCCGTATGGACCCCAGGGGCACGGTTGGCAGAATTTATAAAGAGGACCACTATACATTGCTACACACAAAATATGAAAGCTCTGGGTCTTGTGGTTTCGGAGAAGAAGTTTTTTTTTTTAAAGTTTTTCCCATGACGCCCCCGGGGCGGGGCCCGTATGGACCCCAGAGACACGGTTGGCAGGATTTATAAAGAGGACCACTATACATTGCTACACACAAAATATGAAAGCTCTGGGCCTTGTGGTTTCGGAGAAGAAGATTTTTTATGTTTTACCCATGACCCCCCAGGGCGGGGCCCGTATGGACCCCAGGGGCACGGTTGGCAGGATTTATAAAGAGGACTACTGTACATTGCTACACACAAAACATGAAAGCTTTGGGTCTTGTGGTTTCGGAGAAGAAGAATTTTTTATGTTTTTTTTCCCATGACGCCCCCGGGGCGGGGCCCGTATGGACCCCAGGGGCACGGTTGGCAGGATTTATAAAGAGGACTACTATACATTGCTACACACAAAACATGAAAGCTTTGGGTCTTGTGGTTTCGGAGAAGAAGAATTTTTTATGTTTTTTTTTTCCATGACGCCCCCGGGGCGGGGCCCGTATGGACCCCAGAGACACGGTAAGCAGGATTTATAAAGAGGACCACTATACATTGCTACACACAAAATATGAAAGCTCTGGGCCTTGTGGTTTCGGAGAAGAAGATTTTCTTATGTTTTACCCATGAACCCCCGGGGCGGGGCCCGTATGGACCCCAGGGGCACGGTTTGCAGGATTTATAAAGAGGACCACTTTACATTGCTACACACAAAATATGAAAGCTCTGGGCCTTGTGGTTTCTGAGAAGAAAATTTTTTTTATGTTTTTCCCATTGTAAGTCTATGGTAGCTAATGACCCCCGGGGCGGGGCCATTTTTGACCCCAGGGGCATGATTGGCAGGATTTATAAAGAGGACCACTATACATTGCTACACACAAAATATGAAAGCTTTGGGTCTTGTGGTTTCGGAGAAGAAGATTTTTTATGTTTTTCCCTATGACGCCCCCGGGGTTGGGCCCGTATAGACCCCAGGGGCACGATCGGCAGGATTTATAAAGAGGACCACTATACATTGCTACTGACAAAATATGAAAGCTCTGGGCCTTGTGGTTTCGGAGAAGAAGATTTTTTATGTTTTTCCCATTGTAAGTCTATGGGAGCTAATGACCCCCGGGGCGGGGCCATTTTTGACCCCAGGGGCATGATTGGCAGGATTTATATAGAGGACCACTAAACATTGCTACATACAAAATATGAAAGCTCTGGGCCTTGTGGTTTCAGTGAAGAATTTTTTTTTTATATTTTCCCTATGACGCCCCCGGGGCGGGGCCCCTATGGGCCCCAGGGGCACGTTTGGCAGGATTTATGAAGAGGACCACTAGACATTGCTACACACAAAATATGAAAGCTCTTGGCCTTGTGGTTTCAGAGAAGAAGATTTTTATGTTTTCCCATTGTAAGTCTATGTGAGCTATCCGTTGCCATGGAAACCAGAGTTCTGATCCGACCTGGCCCAAAACCTTTCCCCCTCCTCATTGATGCTTTAGATTAAATTTGGTCACGATTGGCCTTGTTGTCTTAGAGATATTCAAGTTTGAAAATGTGGACGCACGCACGCACGGACGGACGGACGCCGGCTCGACTACTATACTATAAGCTCACCTTGTGAGCCTTCGGCTCAGGTGAGCTAAAAATTCTTTATCGGCCAAGATTCATTTTCTGTATATGGAGCCAAAGTGAAATACTGTTATTTGTGAAAATTTTAACAGGATAGTGGATGCTAGCTACTAGTATTGACCAAGGGAGCCAAATATTTTAAATTTTGGTCAGAAGTTTGCCAAATCTAGAGGGTCAATGAGGAGGCTTGAGCAGCCAAAACCGCGGTATGGCCCATCCCCTTTCTCACCAATATGTTTGCTGCTCTTAAAGGATCTGTTTTAATTTATTTATATTTACAGTTCTTTCATAAAATTTTCTTATCAATTTGGCCTAAAACAAAGACTGTGGGTACTGTTTTCATGGGCACAATTCCACATTTTGTCATCAAAGATTACCATTTGTGTCAAAAACTGCTCCAAGCAAGTCCATGCAAGTCTATGAATCAAGTAAAACGCTTCTAAAGTACATAATATATGTTAATTTACAGTAACGTATATAACGGCACATTGCGGTTAAATATGTCCTTATTGTTTGCACATCATTCATTTCAACATACATTTCTGCGATAATGCCACAATAATAATATTACTTGGTAAGGGTAACTTGGTGAAGTCTACTTGGTGAGCTAAGTTGCAACATAAATCAAGCCTATCACTCCTATCACATTTTAAAATAGCATTGTAACACATGTTTATGAGCCCGAAAATCAGAATAAATATCATTGCAGAAGTCTTTGTGCTTTTTAAATGCTTAAAATGCTGACCTTTGCAATTGAAAATAACTAAAACACATGTTCCTGCATGAAAAAGGATGAAAACATATATCTAGTTATCAATACCGTATATTGTAACGTATGTAACATGCCCTTACATATGTAACATACCTTGGATTAAAGCAAATAAATTCAAAGGCTAATTAGTGATTTAAGGTCAAAAGCAAACATGGAATTGGTTTTGAGGGTACTTGAACATTGACACCAAACGCTCATTTAACGAAATTTGGGTAACGTATGTAATTTTGTTGTAACACGGTAACGTGACACTTCTCAGAAGGCTAACATGTCTCATTTTGTGGCTAAGATATTGCTCTATAAGGAAATCATAATGGCCAAAATTCCCCCTGGGAGGGAGGGGGTGTATAGCCATCCCAAGGACTAACGTTGCCGATTACTTATATGAGTATGGCGTGGTTGAGGTGGTTTTGCATCAGACCTGCGCATTTATAAGGGCATTGAATTACAATGTACAAGGCGCTCTGAAACTTAAGATAAATTTCAAAACATACTGATACTGAGTAGAAAAAAGTAGTATGTACAAAAATCAATCGACAGGTCAATGCTTGGAAAGTATTTTACGGTTTTCATTCCACCGTATTGCCTATAGCTGTCTTGTTGGGTTAATGATGTTTATATAAGAGTTTAGTATTCAAGATCAACGTCAAGTCATTTGTTGGCCAAAAGATATTTTACATATCAAAATTAAACTTTATTTTCTTTGCAACCGCATGGCAAATCTATCAACACAATTCTACGTACAAACTACCTGGGTAGGGGAATATCATTTTTTCAATAAATGATCTACTACGGGCCGCCGCTCTTATATGAATCTTATACGAGGGTGGGTCAGGAAGTTCTGTCATAGGTGTTATATTACGATAAATAGACATGATAGGTTGCTGAATTATATATTGTTAGAAAGGGCAACATTTCTCCTTTATAATGATACCAAATCCAGGCCCAAAAGAAATAAATAGTTTAAATTATCCGTCTTGAAAGACAGGTGGGGTAAAACCACTGGCACGTTTTCTTGAAATTGTGAACCTTGTATTGTGTCTTTCATGTCTTGTATATTTATAACTACTGGTAATATTTTCTTCAAATTTTAAGTGATAAATTCTGTTATATTTAGAAAAGCAATCCGGCAGAAATGACCGTCACAAGTGCGCTACTGACTGTATAATGAAGCGATAAAGATGGCGTCATTAGAATATGTATCCCTGTAACTGTTCAATACCCCTGTGTAATTATAGTTGCTGGCATTATTATGCTTTCACTTCAGAGCAGACTAAGATGATACAGTTAAATGGATAAATGGATTTAAAGCTTCGAAGTTCATGCTTAGATGTCTTTTTTTTCTTTGAATTGTAACTGCATTTTTTAAAAATGCCAGGACAGGCCGATTTCAACATTTCGTTGTGCTATAAAACAATTAAATTAAGCTGAAGAAGTTTGAGTTTTGCAGGATATAATCACTCATATTCGAAGAATATATAGCAATTATGACTTTTTTTCGAAATCATTTTACTGTATATTTTTGCTTTGTTTTCTTTAAAATATGCCATATCAGGGAGTCACCGCTTTAAAAGGGATTTATTACATTTCATTCATGAAGAGCCACAAACAATTTTTATCACAGGTAATAGCTAAAGAAATGGTCTTTAAGATGTTGCTATTTTAAAATAGTTTGCAATGACAGATACCGAGAAACACATGGAGTGACAGAACCTTTTGACCGATCCTCGTATGCACGGTTAGAACATTTGTTTACCTATTATGGATTTTCATAAAGTTTTTGAGCCTGTTATCCGAAAATTGGTAGTTTACTGAGTTTATGAAGTTATAAAAGTAAAGTTGATGTTCATGTTTTACCTTGGCCAAAAAGCATTGGTCAAAGGTCATTTTCCATCAGGAAAACATGTCCGTGTAATGTATACCCCCTCAAACCCCACTTTAATATAGCAAAACTGGGGTATTCAGGGGTATGCCTATTTTTTCTTATTTTTGGTCCAAAACATAGATTGTGGGTACACGTTAGAACCGCCTCGGCGAGGCGGTTCTAACGTGTACCCACAATCTATGTTTTGAGCAAAAAAAATTTTCTGATGAAATTTTCATTTTTAAAACAGAAAAAAATCTCTGTATATTGCATGGGCAAGTTTTCGTATGCGGAAGATCAAATCTCAAGGGACCACTGATCCTCTGGTCGTTCTTATCAGATAAGAAAGGGTAGACGCTTGAATCTTCTTACAAAATGTTATTGGGATGAAGCATGTATTTTGTTGTGGTCCCCGATTCTTTATTATTAATATTTTCGCTGCTCATAAAACATGCCAGGTTTAACCTTTATCTACATAGAATTCTACATCAATTCAGATAAAAACCCTGGTAGGATAGGACAAGTTGAAATTTTTCTTTGATTCATTTGCTTGCCTCGCTAACTACTGTTTACACAAATATGAACAAATTTGCTCATTAAAAAAGTAGGGATGTGTATTGTTTTCAAAACGGTATAGATCATTACGAAAACACGCCAATGCAATATATAGAAAAAAAAATGTTGTAGAAATGAAAATTTTCACAGGAAAAATTTTGATATTTTTCTTTTTCTTTTTGCTCAAATTATAGGTTATGTGGGTACACGTTAGAACCGCCTCGCCGAGGCTGTTGTAACGAGTACCCACAATCTATGTTTTGGAGCAAAAGCAAAAATAAGAAAAATAGGTATACCCTCGCATACCCCAGTTTCGCTGTATGAAAGTGGGGTATAAGGGGGTAATATTTTCCTGATGTTGTATCTACAGCGATATGTGCGGTATGCGCTGGACCGGTGGAGGCATGTGAAGTGGCTTTCTACGAAGAGGAATGTCAACCTCCTAACCACTACTGTATGAACCACATTACAAACATGGCTGATGGACAGAAAATAGTCGAACGAAAGTAAGAATGGATGGATTTCATAATATTTAATATTTCAAAAACCTATGGAGATTCTTTAGACTGTTATTTTTATAAAGCCAAAATGCGATACTATTCTCTGAAACTTTAATTTTGAAATGCCAAATGTGATTGAATGTGAATAAATGATTTAGCACGTAACGATTTTATGCTCAGCGGCAAAAGTTTAGTCATTGAAAATACATGTAAAATCCCATTGGGACTGTTTAAAAAACACTTGATAGTTTGGGATTAAAATTACCAGTCGTTAAACTGTGAATAAAACCTAATACATGTATTCCCATCAAAAAAGATTGATACACATGTATATCGCACGTAGTTTTGCCGATTTACGTTCTAAATTTTAATGAAAGGTAGATAACCTTAAAATAATGAAAACTTTGACATGTTATTTCTCGAGACTATGTCTGGATTTTGAAATAATTTTGTTTTCGGATTTTTGTTACTAGCAACAACCTCTATAAGATATTTCTATTAATCAAAGCGCCGATTTTATCATGGTAATTACAAAAATGATGTTTTACGGACTCCATCGAAATGGACAACTGGTGGTCCAGGAGTTTCCTTTCAAAATAAGAAATAAACTGACTTTGCAAATTTGATAAAGGGAAACTTCTAGGGCAAGCAGCAGGGTATCATAGTAATCGGTCTTGTCAAAGTTACTGACTAAACTTTTTCCTCTGAGTATATTTTTTGCAAATTGACTTAGATTAGTTCTGATGCACGTCTATCTCTACAATACAAGAAAGATAAATATCTGGCATTCCTGTTAGTTGGCTATACTTCTGTAATCTTTTCCTTTGAATTTACATGTACGAAAACACGCCCATGTAATATAAATATTTTTCTTAAGTTGTATGTCTTAAAACTTTAAATTTTCAGAAGATGTTTTTGAAAACATTTTTCTTATTTTTGTCCCAATACACAAATTGTGGGTACCCACAACATATGTTTTGGAGCAAAAATAAGAAAAAAAGGCAAACCCCTGCATACCCAGTTTTGATATATAAAAGTGGGGGTTCAAGGGGGTTTGCATGTCACAGACGTGTTATCCTGATGGTTAGTTTCTTCTTTGCTACATATCGATACTGTTGTTTTCACAGATGTGGTAATGTAACTAGCTGCTACAACGAATGGTACCTCGGTTCGTCTGATGACGATAAATGTCGAGCGTTATCGGCATCATCGACTTTGAACTACAGATTTGAATGCACATTCTGTTGTATCAAGGATGGGTGTAATGTGGATCTTCACCCAAAGGCTGATACACTTTACACCAACACGTGAATTAAACATGAAATATCATTACTGATTAAGTATTGACAATTGCGAATGTTATATCGTAAAAAAATAAATCTTAACTCTTAAAGAAATAAATTATAACAAGTCGTAAAATATTGCAATAGTACACAGATGTATCAGCCACGAGAATGGACCTTGTTAATAAATGAACAGAAGCGTCGGAATTCTAATAGTCCTGGAGATTGACAAAGTGTTCCAAACTACATTTTAAGTTATAAGTTTAAATTTGTATATTGAACAGTTTCAAGATATTTACCATAGACTATGATCATCAATCTAACAAAACATAATACATGCAACCCGTATGATCCTGCTTTATGTGGATTTTAAGACCTTGGTCAATGAACTTTTGGTATTTGATCTGAGACTGTAGTCTACAGACTTTTGTCCATTTACTGGAATAACAGACAGTTACGTAATAATTACTGGTATAGTTCATTCACCATTTCTGAAAGACTAAACTACCTTGTCGAAGCCAAATATGAGATAACTAGGCTGTTATTTACTTCTTTTGAATTTAAGAAGAAAATCACTCATTTATACATCTCGGTCAATGTAAAGTATTGTCTATCTAGTTAAGGGGAAACCGATGTTGAAAATCTACAGCGTATGAACGTGTTTCTCTCAAATCTATGTTCAAGTTTTTCAGGTTGAAAACATATAATTTACCATTCAAATAGTATCAGCTGAAAGCAGATATATATGTAGAAGCAAGCAGAGAGGATAAAATGTTTTGATATGCGCATTATACAGATTTATTGTCATTTGAAGTGATTATTCTAGAATATTAAGGAACAGTTAAGTCTTTGTGATAAAAGTTTTTTTTTCCTTCCTAGTTCTTTTTTTCCTTTCTGACACTGACGTTCCATTCAGTAATCCATGGCATTGGTGACTATCAATTATACTGAAATTTAAATTCATTCCAATGTTCATTCACCACGTCTGAAATACTACAGTACCGCGTCCTTTAGGACACTATGCCCATTCAAAGACAGCTTGTCTGTATTTGCTTTTTTGTATGCGAAATTGACTCATTTAATACTGCTGGCATGGTAGTGTAGGGGATACAGGGGATCGGTGACCATTTATTGGCAGGACAGCCAATTACGTAACTATAGAGTTCATTCACCGTTTGAAATGTTACACTTCCGTCGTGTTTCAGACACTGTGCTCATTAAGTGACAGCTCATCTGTTATTAGCTTCTTATATTTGGAAAATGATTATCTCATTTACTTGTATCCTATTATTTTACACTTTCATCGCTGAAATCTGGAGTAAAAAAAGTCAACATAATCGTCTCTATACCATGAAAGTATTTCATGGATTGATAGTTTGAAAACATGCCCATGTAATAATATATGTACCTCTAAATATACCCCCTTATACCCCACTTAAATATAGCAAAAGTGGGGTATGCAGGGGCACACCTATTTTTCTTAGCCTTGCTCCAAAACATATATTAATCGTTAGAACCGCCTCGCCGAGGCAGTTCTAACGTGTGCCCACAATCTTTGTCTTGAGCAAAAATAAGAAAAATGTAAAAAAAAAAAATCTACTGAAAATTTTCAATTTTTACAACTAAAGCCTAGGTTACATTTGCCCTACGATTAACTTGCGATGATCGTACGATGCCATTTTTTGCATTTTCGTGCGATCTCCGCAGGGTGACCCTACGATGCCCCTACGATTCTACGGCTTCCTACGGCTTCCTACGACTTCCTACGATCTCCGTAGCCTCTACGATTTTGTAGTAGTCTGCACTTTTACAAATTTTAAAAATCGTAAGACCGTAGCCCGTAGACACGTCGTAGGTAGCATCATCGTACGGGCGCCTTACGGAAACCCTGCGATGATCGTGCGGTCACCGCACGGTTTTATGATAATTTGGGGACTGAAATAATAAGATAATCGTAGACCTTTAGGGTGATCGTGCGGCATCTGTACGGTTATATCACAAGTTTATTAAAATCGTACGGACACCTAACATCGTACGGCTATCTTAGGGAGACCGCAAGAAATCGTAAGGACTTCTCGCGGCCATCGCACGGGCTCCGTACGATTTCAACTTAAAGTGTGCGGAGACCCTTTGATTTCCCTACGATCTCCAAACAGTTTCGACTCAGGACATCGAAGAAAGCTAGAACAAGAAATCGAACGATGCCCGTATGAATTGTAAACACCTACGTCGTAGCCCATGATCACATTCGATTTTTAAAAAATCGTAGGAAAATCGCGGACCAAAAATTGTACAATGATCGGGGCAAATGTTACCTACTAGGCATGACCCCTTGCGGCCTCCCTACGATCACTGTACGATTTTTGTTCCCAAATTATCATAAAAAATCGTGCGGTGACCGCTCGATTATCGCAGGGTATCCGTACGGTGCCCGTATGATGCCTTACGACGTGTCTACGGTCTAGTCCAGGACCCAAGACCCAAATCGTCGAGCTACCCTACATCACGTTGAGGCAGAAATTTGAGTTTATTTTCATGTAGCACTATATCTCGGGCATATCAGGTCACCGTCTGAATTTTGATTTGAGCCGGCGAACATTGAGTTATCTGCCCTTGTTTGATGTGGCCCACCCCTCTAATTTAACAATAAATGTATTGCACCTTTTGCGCCGAAATGTTTGCTAAAAATTGTATTACCTCATTTTTAATGTTGGTTTCTTATGATTTGCAAAGACCTGATATAATTCTATAAAATGATATATGATAACATTGGTTTGTATTATTCTTGTTGAAAATTTATGCTGTTTAATTATGAAAGAGCCCTGAAAATATTAGTTTTTCTAAGAATTATTTCCAAAAGTTTCTTCTTGTATCTTTCTAAATGAATTATAATTTGTTATGGCGCCAGGAATAAACAATTCTGGATTCCTATCGTACGTTTCAGAGTCTTCAATTCGAGTTTGCTACAAAACGAAGGATAGAGCAGGCTTTATTGACATGTATTGTTACCCCACCCACTGAACTTACAATAGCATTTTTCCAACTATCAAAAACAAATATGGGACCAAACAAGAAGTTTGGTTCAAAGTTTATTCATCAAACGAATTGTAACGTAAAGTTGAAAATGTATTTTAACCAAACAGTTAATTATGCAATTTTGGTTGCCATGGTAACCAATACTACATTTGCTTTTAAACAGAAGACCACTGCTACAAGTGTTTAAACTATATTATGATCATAACTACTATTTTCGTTTAGAAGTCAGGTACGACTGAGCTTAACAGGCGGGGATAGGGGAAATCAAATTTGATGTTTTCCTTTATATCACGTGGATGTGGAAAGACACATTTCGTTTTGACCAGATTTGGTGAATGCTGTCGGTTTCAAATATAAAGTAAATGACAAAAAGATCTAAATCGACAAGCAGTCATACATCTCATTAGTATAATAAATTGGACTTGAAATAAAGCAAACGGGGTGAAACATAATTGACAACAATGTATGCTTAAGAATATCATCCCCCGAAGAAGGGTTTATCACTGAATTACCCCACCCACTTAATTTGCCATGCAAATTCAGTGAAAAAAGTTTTTTCAAATACCATTGTGATTATGCCAGAAACATTATGTCTCACTTCTTGTACTACCATTTTTGAACTTAAAACAATATAAAAAAGGTACTACCATTCTTTCTTTATTGTATTCTTTTTACACATATCACATAAATGTAATACGAGAACTGATAGTATAAGATATTTAGATTCTATGAACTTTGCAAAACTCAACAAAATGCATTACTAATTCTAATTTATAACATTTGTTTTGCTTCATTTTGTTTGAAACGTGAATGCCAAACATCTTCCAACGTCAGATTATTTGGCTCACTTCCGTTACTATAGAGATACCAAGAAATATTTAATTACCCCACCCACTCAAATACAGGCCGAGTTCCAAAATAAATATTCATTCTTTTTCCTACTGGTGAAACTGATTCATGTAAGCCACATCATTTTTCAAATCTGTTTCTTCTTGAAATTGAGCTCTTGTACAGGTTTGTGCAGCTTCTTTGCAAGGGCAAGCAGCCTCACAGTTTTGCAAAGGCAGTGTCTTGTACATCCGTTTTACACTTACAAAATGAGGTTGTCCTTAAGTGATCTGCTATATTTGTCTTTGTCGTCAACAAAGGAGTTGTTCCACTGGCATCGTTCTTCCAACCAAAATAAAATGGTTCCAATATGGCTGGAACCGGTTGGACTGCTTGCACCCAGGTTCGTGTTTGATACAACGAACGTAGAACATGCTGCCTAAGAGAATCTTCTGTGGGTGGCAATGTTTTTAGAGATTTCGTCTTGCGTAGAGATAATACCTAAACGCATCCAGGTTTGCGCTCGAAAAACGCTACAAGACTGCCGAATATTTCGCACGAGGCAGGCAGAACGCAGGAAATCTTTGTTACATGTATAAATTTGGTAAAGATAAATCTGGGGTGAACAGCAAGCAGAAATCGATGTACAGTGTTTCATTGTTTAGACGAGAGAGAAGAACAAATATGTCTATGACGACGGCACAGGGTCGCAAGCGTGGCGTAGAGCCATGTGATTTCCGTATTTCGTTCTGCTTTATTTTAACGCTATCAAAACTGTTAAAATAATAATTTGATCTGCGTAAAGCTGTGAAAAAAAAACTGATAAGAAAGAAACACCTTCATGTGAATTTATCAATACAAAGGGGAAAAATCAAAAACGCCATTCATAAAATATAATAAATACGATGGTACTTAGCCCAGTTTTTATGGTAGGTTCAGTTTTCGTGATATGTATGTATTTCAGCTGAAACTGTATTTTCTCACAAGCTGTCAAGTTAACTGGAGTCTACTATCCATATTGTGCAACAAAAATAACAAAGATAGTTTTTATGAGGGTTGTTCAATATTTTTCATTAATCTGAATATGGGACTTATGCTTTTTTCAAATGGGTTGATGTCCTTAAAATGTTTCTAGAATCACACCTGACAGTGAATTATTTTCAAAGTTGCTTATTTCACTTCACAAGATGCAATGAAATAATGAAACATTAAAATGTGACCAGAATTTTTGGAAGCATATAAACTGACAGTCACTTTTTAATGACCCACGAATTCTGGTGCATTACTTTTGATGACGTAAACGATCAATACGGCATTCAAAATTGCGAATATTTAAAACAGCAGTCGCACATTAGCGTATAAGCCATCGGGCGTATTGACAAAAATGTAATATTCAACATACGCTAGGAGCACGTCGGAGACACGTTACAAGCGCGTTACACACGCCGACTGTTTTGTACGATTGGTGTACGCTTGGTGCACGTTGATATACGCCGCTTTAAGTCGCTGCGCGATCCAGGCGCGTTTGTGCTCAATCTTTTATTTAACATGCTTAAAAAATTTGTAGAAGCTCGGCGTGTCTCGGGAGTGTGTCTTATACATTTTGAGTAAGTTCCACGCGCTTACAGGCGTGTTGAATACGCTTCGAACGCGTTCGGCGCATGTTTTAGGCACGCCAGTGTATGCTACATGCGCGTTCCGATTTTATGAGATATTGCTTCTGTAGTGTGCCACAAGCGTGTGAGAGACGCGCGTTGAACGTTTGCAGCGCGCCTGTAGCGCGTACATAGCGTGTTTGGGACGTAACACAAACGTACTCCGAAACCTTTGAGATTTTTATACGTCCGGCACACGCCTCAGTCAAGCGCTACCGTGTGACTGCTAAAGCGTCAAAGGAACAAATTAATTTTTATATGTCCAAAATCTTCAGCGTGTTGTGACTGCTGTTTAAGCAATAAACGGAATTGTCATGAAAAGGTAGGCTGGACATTAAATGCACAGACATTAAGATTATTATACACCATTCCATTTTTATATAAGGTCTGACCTGCTTCTATCATCCTTGAGTTGCCTATGAATTATTAGTACCATGAAAACTGGACCAGCCATAATACATTATCGAAATATTCGTCAAAGGATAATCGATGAATAACAGTGCAGTATACTGTAATTAAAAATGAACCGCTTAAGCAAGAGGAAAATCTCAGTTTTACAAGAATCTGATAACCAAAAAGACACAAGTAGGCAATGATCAGGAAAAGGCGCAATCAGAAAGAAATTCCCTCTCCAAACACCAAGGTGGGAAAAAACTGAATTAACAAATTTGTACTTAAAGCTGTATACTTAGAAAACATATCGTAAGCCGAGTAAGCAGCTCTTTCCCAATAGGAGGCCACTCAGTTACCCGAACTTAAATAAAAATATGAAAGCATACATAAGGTTTAAACAGCACAAAAGTTCGACTCCAAAACATAAAACAAATGGAACCACCACAAAAGTATAGCCTTGGAACGATCAGTAATGTAAAATTACTTGGGGGGGGGGGGGTGCTTAAACCGGTATTACAGGCGCCAAACCTCACCCTCATCTTCTGCAGTGGTTCACAACATTTATATAGTTGTTCTGTCCTCGTGATGACTAACAAGGCTATTATGACACTCAATATTAGTACTACTATTATTTTAGTTCCTTTTTGTTTCTTTTCTCTTCAGACAGGCAATACTTATGAAAATATACAACATACATAGCACGAACATACTCATGTTATGAAAGGATGCACCTACAATTCTGAAGAAGAATGATTTCATACAAAGCTGATCGCAAATAACAAGATATGTTCAAAGACAGTGCTGCATTGAACAGAACCAATCTTAATCACAATTCCATAAACACATTAGACTTTCTTTAACTCAATAACTGACCAGACATAAGAGCTATCTTTAAGATATGAGGCGGCATCCATTCAGTTAAATAAAGCATATGCAGAGATAACGCTTCGTGTTTACGCGAAGCACTGGGAGTTTTCACCTATGTGATGTTTTGAGCGTGGGCCGTTTCACCCTGGGTCGTTTAGCCTGTGAACCACATCGCCCTTCTTTAATTGATCATTCCTCCCTCATTTTCTTTAACACCATTTGTCCATTGTTGGGCTTTGGACATATTTGCAATACAAAACATCATGTGGGGCATCAACAAAACTCTCAAAAAAATAAAAAAAAATAATAAAAAATAAGCCAAATCATGGTACATGTACCATGGCAACTAAAATTTGAGTACTAAAAAAAAAAAAAAAAAAAAAAAAAAAAAAAAAAAAAACAGAATCGATATGTGCTGTTGTAAGTTGAGTGGGTGTGATAACCATTTTGTTCGAAATCAACCTTTTCTGAACTACGGTATGCATAAAATGTGCTGTTAATTACGGTACAGACAATCATAATGGCTGAATAATAATTCTATTTTAATAGAAAAGTTCTTAAAAGTTATTATTTGTTGGTGAATCAGGTCACTACTAAAACTATTTTAACTATTGTAAAAAAGTGGGTGGGGTAAGTTGGGACGGATTTATCCCGCTTCACCGGATGTGATATCCCTAGGCAGACATTGGTTTCATTATTTGCATGTTATTTATTTTATTTCAAGTCCTAAACTATTGCCATAATTGTATGTACATGAATGGATATTGGGCGACTTAGGTTTGTTTGGCATTCACACGAAAAACGACCATATTCATAAAC
The DNA here is from genome assembly GCA_964017185.1 of Rugalucina vietnamica. NCBI lineage: Eukaryota > Metazoa > Mollusca > Bivalvia > Lucinida > Lucinidae > Rugalucina > Rugalucina vietnamica. The sequence goes on along the minus strand of OZ024870.1, from coordinate 71,438,535 downwards.
ACTGTTAAATATAGGTCAAAAGCCCATCCATATCAGCAAAGTTTTAAGATAAACTCACCCCATTTCTGGAAATCTAAGTTTATGTGTTTTGTTTTGATGTATAAGCTTATTAATTCAGTGTTTGGACTTATAACACTGATAAGGTTTTAACACATGTAGCGGGGATCTGTCATTCAAAATCATGCCTATTGTTGGTTACCATGGTAACCAAAATTTTATAAGAAGCTGTTTTGGATAAAACTTTTCAATTGTCTTCCACTGTTTGTATGATACACTAACTTTACACCAAGTTTCTTGTTTGAATTCATTTTTATTTATGCCTATTAATATAAATGCTATTGTAAGGTGAGTGGGTGGGGTAACCATGTATGAATATAAAACCTGTCCTATCCTTCATCATACATAAATATCAAATTGTTTGCTGTTAAAACGTATTGTAGTAAACCATATCTGTTTATTCATGATGTCAGAATTAATAATATGTTTCATAAAAAGTTATAAGAAGAAACGTTAGGAAATAATTCTTAGAAAAACTAATATTTTCAGTGCTATTTCATAATCTAACAGCAAAAAATTTCAACATGAATGTCTTAAACCAATGTTACCATACATCATTTTATAGGGTTATATCAAGGCTTTGCCAATTGTAAGAATTAAACATTGAAAATAAGGTTAAACAATTTTTGGCAAGCATTTCGCTGCAAAAGGTGCTATAAATTTATTGTAAAATTAGAGGGGCGGGTCACATAAAACAAGGGCAGATAACTCAATGTTCGCCGGCTCAAATAAAAATTCAGACGGTGACCTGATATGCCTGAGATATAGTGCTACATGAAAATAAACTCAAATTACTGCCTCAACGTGATGTAGGGTAAATCGCTAAAACGACTGATTTCGGGTCTCTGGGTCCCGGACTAGTCTTACGATTTTAAAATTTGTAATAGTGCAGACTATTACAAGATCGTAGAGGCTACGGAGATCGTAGGAAGTCGTAGAATCGTAGGGACATCGTAAGGTCACCCTGCGGAGGCCGCACGAAAATGCAAAAAATGGCATCGTACGATCGTCGCAAGCTAATCGTAGGCCAAATGTAACCAAGGCATCAGTCAGAAGTCCAAGGGACTCCGTACGATACCCACTAACAGTCTGCGGAGACCCTACGACTACCGTGCGGCCTCCTTGCGTTTTTTATCAAAACGTATAGGGACTACGTACGGACAACGCACGGGATCCTTACGATATCTACGTACTATCTGCGGAGACATACGACTGCCGTACGATCGCCTTGCGTTTTTGTACGAGAACGTCGACAAATGGCAGATCAAAAAATCGCACGATGCCCGTAGATACGTCTTAGCCCACGATCTCCTACGATGTCTAAAAATCGTAGAGAAAATCGCAGACCGAAAAATCGTACGATGATCGGGGCAAATGTAGCAGACTTCAGGAACAATCAATATATTACATGGGCAAGCTTTTGATCAGGAACTGACGCAATAAGAGCTGTCGCTGGACAGCGTAGCTCGCCTGACTTGTGCTTTGTCACTAAATCTGTTAAATCTACGACCAAAGACATTGACCTCATTGTCACTCAGGTGGGTTGTGATGGTACAGCATAAAACTTCAGACCAATATCTACCAACATGCTAAGTTCAACTTGATCCATCTACATATTTGATATAGACTTATAACCTAAAATCTAAGTCTGTGACCTTGACCACAGGTGAGTCGAGATGCTACAGCATAATAAAAGAATATAATATCTAACAGCAAAGTATCAACTAGATCCATCCATTTGTTCCAGCAATATACAGTTCAAAACACTTTAAGCAAAAGCTTTAACATAAAATTTCAAAGTCTACCCAGGTGGGTCATGATGGTACAGCATAAAACTTCAGACCAATATCTACCAACATGCAAAGTATCAACTTGATCCCTTTACATATTCAAAAGATATAGACTTATAAAAACTTTAACCAAAAACTCTAACACAAAATTTCTAAGTCCGTAACCTTGACCTCAAGGTCACCCAGGTGGGTCATGATGGTACAGCATAAAACTTCAGACCAATATCTACCAACATGCAAAGTATCAACTTGATCCCTCTACATATTCAAGAGATATAGACTTATAAAAAATTTAACCAAAAACTCTAACACAAAATTTCTAAGTCCGTAACCTTGACCTCAAGGTCACCCAGGTGGGTCATGATGGTACAGAATAAAACGTCAGACCAATATGTACCAACATGCAAAGTATCAACCTGATCCATCAACAACTTCAAGAGATAATCTGAGATATAGACTTATAAAAACTTTAACCAAAAACTTTAACAAAAATTTTCTAAGTCCGTGACCTTGACCTCAAGGTCACCCAGGTGGGTCATGATGGTACAGCATAAAACTTCAGACCAATATCTACCAACATGCAAAGTATCAACTTGATCCATCTACAACTTCAAGAGATATAGACTCATAAAAACTTTAACCAAAAACTTTAACATTTTGAGCAACGCCGACGCCGACGCTAACGCTAACGCTAACGCCGACGCCGACGCCGGGGTGACTGCAATAGCTCTTCCTGTACTTTCGTACAGGCGAGCTAATAAGAACCGATGCCCCGCCTTAAAAAGGTGTGAAAACCTCAACTGGCTACCAGGTACTTTTTATACATACATGTAAATATCATATTGTGAGCTGAGTGAGCAGCTGTTTCCCAAAAGGTGGACACTCTGTTACCCGAACTTAACTTAATATATGAAAACGCACATCAAAGACGACCAACACTAGTTGAACCCTTATGGGTCAAGCGTCTACATGTAATAAGAATGTAGCGGCCCAAAAAACTATAATAAAAATCAATAACTTTGAGTCGGACAAACATAGTCTGACGGCGGACGTAGGAAACGTAGTTATCAACCATGATTGGGTTAAAAACTGAACATACAGACTGTCGAAGAGTATCACAGTTAGGTTATAGCCGATACTTTTGTAACGAATAATGTTTTTCTAAACCGATCAGAAAAATAAATCCTCCCGATGCTTTTCGTCTTTTGTATACCATGTCACCATAAAATTGTGGTTCCGAAATTCCCAATCAGTTCGAAGATTCAGCGATAAAATTTAGAAACTGTTTTTAAAAGTTCATGATATCCATGGCTATTATAGAACATTAATTTCGCGGGCTGAAGTCCGTAACATGCCGACTGTATAGTTCCCAGACGATCGTAAAGCTATCGGACGATTGGAGTAGACTTACGTCACAGGTTTACCGTTATACTGTAACATATGACTGAAGTGAATGTATTTGAACAGGCGTGTCATTCATATTTATATTGGTAAATCTGTGACGATCGCCCGGGAACTATAGTAGACTTCGTCACAGATTTACCGTTATAAATATGAATAACAGGCCTGTTCATATGTATAACTGTAAACCTGTGACGTAAGTCTACTCCAATCGTCCGGGAACAATAGCAAACCTACACTCGAGTCATCATAGATGCATAGTTAAAAGGTTATACATCAGGTAAATAACGGTAATATCAGCTGTAATCAGTCCCGATATACTCTAGCACCTGGACCAGCGTTGACTTTGTGGTAGATACGTCATACCTGTAGATGAGTCGACGATATACGTGTATAGGGCTACAACGGATTTCATCAATCTTCAAAAGATCTGCATTAAGCTGCCAAATGTATTAATTTTCGATGATATATAACCATTTGCAATGGCCTTTTATAGACGTTTCAACTTAAAGTTTATGAAATTAAATTTGGACATATCAATAGCAAAAGACATAAACAAAGCACATATACATTGTTCCCCGATATACTTAATGCATGTTATGGTAGGCAGGTACCCAGCGTGCGTCCGTAGAACGATTGATGACGGGAGACGGTGAATTCAGAGATCTTTGAAGATAGCTATGTTCAAAACAGTAAAATATTTTATATTTAATGTCTTTCTTGTTCATGTCTTTACAAACACCTTACGTACAAAGAAAGGTACAAGTAGACAATGATCAGGAAATGGCACAATCAGAAAGAAACTCCTACTCCATAAACCGAGGGGTGGGAAAAAACTAAAATGATACTTAGGTACCTATAGCAAGAAAACACATCGTAAGATGACTGAGCAGCTATTCCCTAATAGTCGGTCACATGTTACCGGAACGTAACTAAAAATATGAAGACGTACATAAGGCCCAAACAGCTCAAAAATTCGACTCCAAAAACACAAAACAATAAGAACCACAACAGAAGTATCGCCTGAGAACGATCAGTAATTTAAAGTCCTGAGATTTTGTCTGATGAATGACCTTTTGCTAAGGCCCTGTAGGCCAACGTAAATTGTAAACTTGACCTCAAATACTCACATAATTATTAACACTATCCAGTCGATAACGTCATGTCATAAAATCATATGACCACACGTGTATTAACACGTTTGCGGGAATACGTAACGTCATTGACGACGTCCGTAACAACAATGTAAATTTTCATTGAAAATATGTTCACTTCGAAGGCGATAAAATCCTTTATTATACCTCATTAATATTCATTGGCTGAGTGTGAATTTTGATTGGTCCAGAGCAGGTCACGCGGAGGGTGCTATTCTGTCATGTCGCATGGTCATATTACCCTCTGACGTCATATCTGCCTAAAATCGTGCAGCTGCTCTTGTAGTCACATGCGTTTGCTTACAGCACACGTGGAGGGTGATATTCTGTCATGTCGCATGATCATATTACCCTCTGACGTCATATTCGCCTTAATGCGCAGTTGCACTTGTAGTCACTTGTGTTTGTCCTATGGTATATCGCTAATTTGTTTTAAAAAGGGTTCGGTATAATAAAACAATTGTTGCCCTTGAGTGAGGGTGACATGACGATTTGTTCACCCTCGACAGGTAATATTGCCCTCGGGCTTCGTCCACGGGCAATATCACCTGCCTCTGGTGAACAAATCGTCATGTCACCCTCACTCAAGGGCAACAATTGTATATTATCATATGACGTCGCTGTTTTCCAGTGGATAACGTCATGTCATAAAAATCATATGACCACACGTGTATTAACACTTTTGCGGGAATACGTAACGTCATTGACGACATCCGTAACAACAATGTAAATTTTCATTGAAAATATGTCCAATTCGAAGGCGATAAAATCCTATTTTAAAAGTCATATGATAAAACGAATCTTACACGAGTGGTCATTTCATATGAAATTTATTAAACTCGCCGAAGGCTCGTTTAATAAATTTCATATGAAATGACCACTCGTGTAAGATCCTCTATATTTTAAAAGTCATATGATAAAACGAATCTTACACTCGTGGTCATTTCATATGAAATTTATTAAACTCGCCGAAGGCTCGTTTAATAAATTTCATATGAAATGACCACGAGTGTAAGATCCTCTATGTATCTACTAACTTTCATATATTTCTGGTAATATTTGACCTTTGTGTTTAAATTAACAGTTTAATAGGTCAAGGTCAACCCAAGGTCATGATTTATATAAATTACGAAGGGCCAGAGTCCCCGATGCTACATACCAAGTTTTTTGTCGAAGACATCTCAGATCATTTTTGACCTGCATCCGGGTATTTTTCCATATGGAAGATGAAAAAGACGGCAAACTGCATCTCTTTAAAAAGTACTTTAAGATGATGTTTTTTTACTATACAAGTCATCATTGATCCTTATTGTTATTCATTTTAATCGCTTTTTGTGTGACGAAAGCTTTAGCAAAGAAACATTAAAATAAAAAATCTGTGGATTTTGATGATCCATGCAGGCCATCGTAGATAACATGCGTTCTGATTTTCTCCATTGAATATAAGCGTGTTCGGATCAAAGGCTCTGCTTCACAGAACGAGTTGTTTCTGCCAGTAAGGGCTCACCGCACAATAACGATATTTTTACTACATTTCTTTCTTTTTTTGCATCAGATTGATATCCAGGATTTTTGGGGTAGGTATATATGCATTAAAACTGTCAACGTTAAAACGAATAGGTACAGTTTTTTTCACTGAGCGTTTAGCTGTCAGGCTAAGGTAGTGATATCATTTCAACAACAGAGCAAACTAGTCTTGTGTCCATCAAAGATGGATTTCAGTCCCAAAACTATATATCTTGTGCTTAGGTATCACTTCTACATCACTGAGCTTCTATGCACTGTCAACAATTTATATTTTAGAATAAAGCATAAATAAAATGTACATCATGCATCCTATACCCTATTGCAGAACAGATATTAATCTTCGACAATTATCTTTTTTAAAGATGTTTCTTGTATTGAAATCGGTCCAGCAGTTCCAGAGAAGAAGATTTTTTAAGGTTTTTACCATATATGGGCATGGCAGCCATCTTGGTCATGTAATCAGGACCATTTATACAAACTGTGGTTCCCCCTTCCTAAGGATACCACATATAAAATTTGGAGAAGATCTTTGAAAAGTGTGAACGACGACAACGACAACAACGACGGACGACGGAGCATGACCATCCTATAAGCTCACCTTTTGAGCCTTCGGTGAGCTAATAAAATACAATTTGTCTATCTCTATAAAGACTGTGAGAAAACAAAAAACAAAAAAAAAAAAAAAAAAAAAACAAAAAAAAAAAAAAAAAAAAAAAAAAAAAAACGTGAATATACATGTATAAAAGTATAAAAGTTAGTTGTTTACTAGGGTGGTTATATTTCAAAGCACATTTCGCATGTTAAGACACTCCGATTGAATTCCCAAAATATATCCAACGTCCCGACATGACCATCACTGCTGACTTGGGCGTAGAGCAACAAATCAAACGAACACATATCTATACAAAATGGGGCTTCTTGCATTTGGAATACTTTGAGTTTTACTACTGTTAGACCTGTTTCCATAATAATACCAGTGGCCAGTTGTTCAAAACTTCGTTAGCTTAACGTCATTGTTAAGATCTCAACTCCTTTAGTAAATGCCAACTACATTGGCAAATATGCTGCTATATTTGTTGATAAAATGCAAAGGATTTTCATCATCAACAAAAAAAAAATAACAGTGTATTTGTAATATTCATGTTTGAAATTTTAACAAATCGTTAACTGACGATGTCGTTAATTTTGAACAACTGCCTCCAGAATGCCAAATGCAAGCTTCAAACCGTATTGTTCAAACAATGAAAGTCGACAATACCTTATGCTAGGAAATATGGTTTGCGGTAACTTTATATCTTGATGGCTAATTTTTCACTTATGGAGACCACTATTTCGCAAAGAATTAAGCATAATGTTGGCATGCGATTTTCAAATAATCTATCAATCACATACAGCGTACACAATCAAATTTTGACAAGTACAATGCAGAATGACGAACAAGTTCCGGTATGAAGGTCGCTAGCTTTCCAGAATGGATATCGCTGTTTTGCAACAGATTAATACATAGAATGTAGCCTAATACTGATAAAGTTCTTTTTCGAACTCTTGGCCTTGGAATAAATGATCTGCGCCATGATAAACTGCACCCACATAATGACATGTTCCCCCACAACCGATGGTTATTTTGCTGATACTTCCCACTGGAATATATTTGAGCCTGTGCTTGAGAAAACCAACTATTTGGGTTCCGACCAGGTCTGACACAAACCGGGCTGTGCAGCCACAGAAGCAGACTAGAAGCTTCAAATTTCGGATTTATGAAGAAGATGGATTATACTATCCGTGTAGCGAAAACAAAGGCGCTGATCAGCTGTGCAGTTTACTGCACAGCTGATCTGCGTCTTTGTTTTCGCCTAAGCATTTTATTGGGTTTCTTGCGCGGCGGCTCATTTTATATTAATAAAAATGTGACTTTATTGGTGTTTTCTCATCGTTTGCTTTTCTCTGGTATGCCAATGCTAGAAAAACTCCGGTATGCCGATGCTAGAAAAACTCCGGTATGCCAATGCTAGAAAAACTCCGGTATGCCGATGCTAGAAAAACTCCGGTATGTCGATGCTAGAAAAACTCCGGTATGCCGATGCTAGAAAAAATGCAACTTTATTGGTGTTCTCATCGTTAGCTTTTCTCCAGTATGCCAATGCAAGACGTCAATAAGCTATCACAATGCCAGAAAAGTCATTGATATCTCGTTTCTAGAAACCCGGTTTTCTTTTGTGTTTCTGTAAAATGACTATACTGGTGGCACATGTCCTGTTTCATGTTTTGATACTAGTAGACAAGGCTAATTTAGCTGAGAGGCCATCCTTTGGGAAACAGTTGTTCAGTTTCCCATATTTACCTAGAGTGTTTGACTATTTGTTGCTTTAGTTGTTTCTTATTTGCGATTCATGTTTGTTCATGCTTGTCTGTTCCTGATCATTGTTTGTTTAATTTTTGAGATGTCGATTATGAACATTTCTAAAAACACACTGAACATAGGGCAACAAATTTCTATTCTTGTTTTTCCCCATAAAACAGCCAGCTAGTTCTCTTATCTGCGATCATAAACATGAGTATGACTGGAGTGTAATGCCTAGTGCGGCGGGTGACGACCGGAGGGTATTGCAAACAAACAAAAGCCTAAAATTGTCAAAGAAAGTTCGTTGTAGTATGAAGAAATAAGGTGTAAAATATTTTTATGTCCCACTGCACCACTCATTAAATTCGAAATTATCTGCCGTGGTTGGAAGGTCGGGTTGGCAGATCACATGATGCGTAGCTTCTATAAATAGCACAGCTATTCGATACTGTATATCATATCAGTACAATCTCTGACATTCTGCGTCAGGGAGTCGACTCATTGGCTCAGTGGTTAGAGCATTGGTTTTCTATTCCGGCGGTCCGGGTGTGAATCCCATCGGGGACGTGGGATTTTTTTTCAAGCTATGTACCGAATTTTCATATTCGTAAGAATATTTAGATCTTTGTTGCAATCTCCCTTTCACTTAACAGTGCGCTTATTATACCGATAAAACCAGATGAGATGTTTTCATATTTAACTGAGTGGTCGCCTATTGGGAAATAGCTGCTCACTCGGCTTACGATATGTTTTCTAAGTATGAGCACCTAATTGTCAATTTAGTTTTTCCCACCTCGGTTTTTGGAGTGGGAATTTCTTTCTGATTGTGGCTTTTCCTGATCAATGCCTACTTGTACATTTTTTTTCATTTTTCATCCATAGATATTAGGTATCATTCTCTGCTGCATTAGTTCTCCACGCGTCAAAAAGGTTTGAAGTTACAATGTTTAAATATTTTCATTGGGATTTTACATGCATTTTCAATGACTAAACGTTTCTCTCTGAACAAACATCATTTCAGTATTTTCAATTTACGACCACGGTACAAGTTTTGCTAAACGTAATTAAAATAAAAATGGCAATAATTCTGACAAACTATTCGAAATAAATCTCAAAGGATCGGTTAAACATGGCAATGGATCTCATAGTTTTGTTATATTGAGTTTAAGGATAATACGATATATAAATTGATTTCGTCAAGTAATTTATTTTCAAGTACAGAATGTATCTCTTTTAACCACGAGTGTTTTTGTTCCTCTTTTTACAGCGCTAAATCATTAACTAATGGCAATTTGTCTTTGCAAAGAAAATATGCATTTTATTTTAACAACGCGTGTTTCCTTTTTGACAGCGCCAAATTATTATTTTGCGTTTATTTTCCTTGCAAAGAAAATGTGTATCTTTATTTTGACATTGTTTCATCACGAAGAAAGCTTAAATAGCCTAATTATGTTTTATTTCTTTGAAAATTGCTAATCGGCTGCAGGATTTCGTATGTTTTATTGAGGCCTTTCATAGGGGGACACTACTCGTAGTCGCACTTCTACAGGCATTGGTCAATTAACTGGTTATATCATATAGGGGAGAATATATTATCACATTATAACTTTCTCAATCTTTGCGATATTTTTACATTACAAACGGCGTTATAATATTTAATTCTTTATCTTGTACACGGTGTTTAAATTTTTGCCCTAACACTATTACGATATGGTCTGTTTGGACGATGTTATCTAGTATTACGCAAAGAGTGAAAATGATAACATAAAGTACTATAGACAGGAATTCAATTTATATCAACATGCTTTCATTTCATATTTTGGTACATTTATTACATAGCGATAACTTGCGATTTTGTTCTGCGACGTCTGACGAGGGACCCAGTACAAAATATTTCCTTCACGCCTTTTCTGAATCTTGGGTCCATAAGGCCGTATAAAAGTGGATTGATCAGTACATTGATAAAATAAAATCTCCAGAAGAAGAAAAATATCACTTTTTCATTTTCCTTAAGTCTTCTGAGAATATTATGTTCACTCGCAACAAATGATATCAGTACGAGGTAGATGATAATGGTTATAGTAAAGACTGTAGTCAGAACAAGCATTATTTCTGTCTTATGTTTTAATCGTGATGCTCGTCCTTCTGTATGGCATGTTAAATGTGTTTCCCCTGTCGAATATCGTCGTTTAGCCATTCTACTACTAGCTCTGCCTTGTGAAGTGTTACTTGATGTAGACAATCGACTGAGTTTTAGTCGGTGTAGGCTAACATATCCTGATGTATCAGAACAACATGAGCTTAGTCTTTTTCTTTTACAGTTATACCTCTTGTTTCGGTCATTCTGTTCAAATATCAACGCATGAGCATCAAAGTCTCCGGTAGGTTCACGCACACCAGAATATGTATTGGTTAGTTTTGTAGACGGCTGTGTATCAAAATGCTGCTTTATCTCTGTAGTGGTATCTAAAGTTTCTTCCAATTTTCTGTCTGAGTGAGACGAAATGTTTTCTAATGATATCTCATTTTCGATACATGGGTTGTTATGTACATCTGATACATAGCCCAAAGGGTTTCCACTGTCATTATTCCTTCTGCAATGAACTGATATTTTCCGTTGGGTTTCAGGAATACTAAGAAATATAGCCTGGGCGATTTTGAAGTTTAACACATATATAATGATAATGATAATTGCCACAGGCGTCATGTAAGCAAATGTAATAAACAGGAATGGTAGATTACCATCAATATAATTACCCGATTTTTCGCAAATTGTCACAGTAATGTTTTGGTATTTTTGTTTATAAATATACGTTTGTTTTCCCCATAAAACAGCCACTGGTGCGGATATGAGAGCTGACACGGTAATTGATATAACGCAAAGTCTTAGGGCCCATGAGGGTTTAAGCTGCCAATCAAGAGGACGGCATATTTTTCTATATCTGTCGTACGCCAACAGCAACAAAGCTAAAGCAGAATTCCAGACAACAAAAACGTTGAAATACGACTTAGTTTTACAAATCCATTCATATTTATAACTGTACCAGTAAAGTTGAGAATATATCTCACCGGGGAGGGTCGTCAAGCAACTAATTAAATCTATCAATGACATACAGAGAACGAAATATTTGAAGTTGCATCGTCGGTATCGCAAGGAATAAATAAGAAGAATGAATATATTTCCGGCTATTCCTAAACACGCTTCAATTCCAATGAGAATAGTCACTGGCAAAACAGTTATTTTCATTTCCTCACTTAAATCTTCAGCTGTTACTTTTGTCTCATTTCCTTGGAGTTCTGTCGCCAATTTGGTCTTGGTTTGGCACTCCAACATATCGTAAAATGCTAAGCAGTTATATCTTCAGCGAAATGAAACCAACTGACCTGTGTTCTGGCGATGTCTTTACTTCAAACTATGTCCTCTGAATGAAAGCAGCACTTTGTTTTATCGCGTCTGGAGCGTTTGCTATCACTATTTAAACAATGAATCTGACATTGGGTGTTAATTATTAATCTGATCGTGATGTATACCACGGCGTTGTAGCAATCTCATTAGATTAAAATAATGTGGTCGGCTAAATCGGGAAATGTCCATTAAGATGACTCTTAAGCATCCATTTGGTCTGTAAGTCTTGTCTTGAATTACAAAAGTTCACCATCACAGGACTTAATATAGAAAATTAATCATAAATGGTAACCCGAGACCGAGGGCATGTACATTCAATATAGAGACAAATGCTATCCAAAGTACAGAACTGTATAAATATGAATGTGTCCTGCAGTATGTTGTGACTAACTCCATGTCATGACAATCTAAATAGTGTCACGATGTTCTTTCATAATATTCCGACGTTAGAACTTCCAAATACGTATATTTATATTAGATGACAATTGCATTGTTTCACCGCTGTATGGTCTCTTCTGGCACACGTCCGTCAATGATCTGACTCAGGTTAGCGATGTTGATGCTGCCTTTATCTAACAATGATCTTGCAATCTGCAAGACGAAATACACACTAGATTAAAATTGCACGACAAGATAAGGGGTAGAATTTAATGAGAGAAACAAAAACACTTTCAAGGAAAGGCAGTAAATGAGGATCTTCAAGGTAATTAAGCAATATGGGCAATTAAAACTGTGAAACTAATCAGCACTCCGTCGGATAGTAACAAAAACTAACAGCCAATGAACATGTCGCCGTCATAAGTGTGTGCGTGGCTGTTGAATCGTTTGTTTGATTGATGCTGCTATAACATTATTGTGTGCTTAATATTCTTATCTCATGTATTTACAATTTGCAAACTGAGAGAGAACAAATAAAGTTGGGAAGTATTTTGTACAAACACCGGCTTAGGTTTGTCTTGGTTTGTATTTTGTGCTGTTTGCACCTCATGTGCGTTTACAGGTTTGGGTAATTAAGTGGTCTCCTATTGGGAAATAGCTTCTCACTCGACATGTTTTCTTAGTATAAGTACCTAATAGTCAATTTAGTTTTTCCCACATCGGTTTTGGGGAGGACCGAACAACTAATTATATATTGTGAACCACTGCAGAAGCTGAAGGTGAGGTTATGGCCATGCAAAACTAGTTTAAGCCCGCAAGTAATTTTATATTAATGACCGTTCCAAGGCGATACTTCTGTTGTGGTTCTTATTGGTTTATGTCTTGGTGTTGAATGTTTGTGTTATTTGCACCTTATGTGCGTTTTCATACTTAAGTTAGCTTTAGGTAACTCAGTTGCCGCCTATTGGGAAATAGTTGCTCACTCGGCTTACAATATGTTTTCTTAGGACAAGTATCTAATTGTCAATTTAGTTCTTTGTCCCACTTCGGTTTTCAATATTACTGTAAATGTTGGTATTGACCAAAATTCACCTTCACCGTTTTAATCGCCCACTCATAATAAAATGAATGGTAACAAGACACGTATGATGAAATCGTAGACAAAACCTTGAATCCAATTTCATTAGAGCCAAACTGTATTGGTTTAATCTTCCTACGTCTTCTAAACTTGGAAGTTTTCTAATTTGCCGGCAGAGAAAACTAATTGTTCTAGGACTGTAATCGATTACAGATTTGAAACTAATTACTGTACCTCTTGATTGTTTTCTTCCAAAAAAAATGTTGAAGGCTATAGTCAACACCAGAGTCAGATACTGATAGACAAATCTGCCTTGAGAGTCACTGCATGTCATCTTGAGTCTCCGAGAAGTGATGCTTGACTGTGACCCGAATGGTCAATTTGTCTATCAGCGTGGACCACTCATAACAGATTTACTCTTTTAAAACGTACCTTTGGATGTCGTTATTTGTATTAGATCCATGTAACTCGGGTAATATGGTAACTTTTACTAAAAAACAATGTCATCTTTTGGTTCCGTATACAGTCCAACCTGTCTTAAGCAAGCGGCCAAGGGAATCACTAAAATCGCTTGCTTAAGACAAGTGCTTGCTTAATAGAGGTTAGGGTGGGACATCCTAAACAAACCATGCTAGCTAGAAATGAATAATAGCACTGTCCTGCCGTCTACAAAATAAAAAGTGCATAAGGAACTGTAAACAGATAAAGCCATGAAGCACAATTATCTTCTTGATTAGCCCTTGGTATGATTTTCCTCTATTAAAAGTGGTAGTAAAATGGTTCAAGAGTTATAAATCATGAATAACTTGGCCTTTTTGAGAAAGAATATTTTTCTCAGTAAATAAAATTGAATAAAAATATTATATCACGTTAAAATCAACAGTTTAAGACTTAAGTTTTGCTTTGATTGAAAAGTAAAAAATAAAATGATGGACTTGACACAGTAAAGATAGTCTTTATGAAAAAATGTTGTAAGTGAATGCATATTCTGTAACTACTGTTATATATTGTTTTGTCAGTGGTAATTGTCACTAAGATCTCCCAGACAAGTTGTCTAGGATTATCTTTTGAGACAATAAACAATGAATTATGGCATCTGGAAGGTGTGAAGACAATTTTGACACCTGACAGAGTTAAAATATCCATGTCAAAATACTTCTTTTTATAAAAGTTGGGACAGAAACTAGTGGCCTCTGGCCACATAAGACAGGTGCTTGCTTAAAAGAGGTTTATTTACATGTAAAAGCAATATGGGGAGATGACAGTGCTTGCTTAAGACAGGTGCTTGCTTAATACAGGGCTTGCTTAATACAGGTTGGACTGTACATTATATTGCTGCATGCTGCAACCTATATATTGACAAATTAAATACGACATCTTTGTTTATTACGGTTCTATCCTTCAGAGCTACAGTAATATAAACAATTATTAATTAACTTATTAGTAGATAGTACTTATACAGATAATTTGGTCTGTGGGATACTGGTACTGTTTCTTTTTTTTCGTATAGTCTATACTGGATTTCACCTGGACCTAATACAGCTGACCTCGCACTAATACGGTTGACCTCGTATCTATATGGACTGACCTGCTTTCTATATGGAAATCCCTACATCTAATTGGTCAAAATTCACGTGCAAGATCGCGTGCCGCGTTGATTGAGTTGAGACAAAAACAATGGCGGCGATTCAGCCGATCGAGTAAAATGGTGAACAAACAAACAAAAATCATGTCAGCACATTTGAAAAGGATGTCAGACATGGGCGCTAAGAATGGCGAAGGTATGCTTGAGGTGCTAGCGGATGATATGGACCGATATGGACTTTTGTCAGTTAATTAATAAAAAGCTCATTGATCAAGTTACTTCGTATTGGACCAGTTACAGGTCCTCGGTCAGCTGTATTGGACCTCGGCCTTCGGCCTTGGTCCAATACAGCTAACCTCAGACCTGTAACTGGTCCAATACGAAATAACTTGATTAATAACATTATATTACGATGCTTGGCAATTTTGTGCATTCTAGCCTCGTTTCGCTGAGCAATGGTACTTCTGATCTATGATTCCAATCAATGTTTTTGTTTTTTTGTTTCATGCATTTTCATTATTTATTCCATTTCGTCGTCGATTAAATGAAGGGATAGGGTAAATCCCGCATAAAAGTTTGTTCATTCTTTTTTTTGTCTTTATACAAAGGGTAATTGTTTGAGGTATTATTTAGTAAGTCATTCGGCGCCCAGGGATCTCCATCGTCGGGCAGCTTACTGAATCTGTTGAGCCCTTGTTTTTTTTTTACTCATCAGGGTGATTATCATGATTTATTCGTTAGTCCTTCAAACGAATTTTATTCATTGACTAGTTAGATTCACCACGAGGACCGAACAACTAACTAAATGTTGTGAACCACTGCAGAAGATGAGGGTGAGGTTGGGTGCCTGTAAAACCGATTTAAGCCATCCAGTAATTTTATATTACTGATCGTTCCAATGCGATACTTCTGTTGTGGTTCTTATTGTTTTGTGTTTCGGAGTAGAATTTCGTGCTGTGTGAGCTTTATGTAAGATTTCATATATTTAGTTCAGTTCGGGTAACCGAATGGCCGCCTACTGGGGAATAGCTGCTCACTCGGCTTACGATATGTTTTCTTGGTATCAGTACCTAAGTGTCATTTTATTTTTTTTTCCCACCCCTCGGTTTATGAAGTGGGAATTTCTTTCTGATTGCGCCATTTCCTGATCATTGCCTACTTGTACCTTTTTATTTAAATGCGGAAATGCAACCTTTGTCTCTTACCCGGTTTTAACATAAACAAAAATGTACCTTCAAACCTTAACTTGTATATTATAGGTAAATATAGCCAATGATCAGGAAATGAAATCAGAAAGAAATTCCTACTCCAAATAAGTGGGAAACACTAACTTGACTATAAGGTACTGACACTAAGGGAACATATTGTAAGCCGAGTGAGCAGCTTTTTCCCAATAGGCGGACGTTATTACTCGAACTTATAAATATATGGAAACGCAAACATTCAACACACAAAACATAAAACAATTAGAACCACAACAGAAGTATCAGAAATATATAATTACTGGCGGTCTCAAAGCGATGATACATGGCCATAACCTCACAATTAGCTTCTGCAGTGCCAAAGAAATTAATATAGCAAGAAAATGCTTTAAAAGTGCTGTTGTCCAGAACTGCATTTATTTTCCGAAAATCAATACAACACTTTGTTCGAAATTGTTATACATTATCCAGGCCACCCAGCTATGTTCGTCATTTAACCATATAAATAATATAAAATAGACATTACTAACTAATAAAAATATAAATACATTTACAAGGAACTCACCATATTCAAATCCTCCCTCTGCTACCAGATAAAGTTCAATAAGTCAGAAACAATTTCCAATCTAAGCTTTCTCTTCCTGACATTAAATACACAGTGGACCAAAGTTGTAACAAATAACAGATTTTGTGATACGTATCTAGAACCATAGTTATTGCTTGTTTGTTTTGATTACTACATGGAATTCTGGATCCTATGCCAAAGAGTAGACATGGCCTTAGGACTTAGCGATAAAAGATGTTTTAATTGTTGTTTATTGGAAAGCTCTTGGCTTGGTGCAGCCTGCAGTTTCGGATAATTTTATTGGCATTGACTTTCTGTTTCATTGCATTAAGGAACAATATTTTACCAGCAAGCTAAATGATTATTTTGACATCTCGGAGTAGTTGTCACTTCAAATACAACGATACAACTCGGTGGTGTTGTGTTCTTGGGCAAAACACATATGAAGCGTTGGCTTCGTCTAGACATGACATACAATTGAGTCCTCCGTAAAACCACCCATCATTAATATTCATTTTTGTATTGACCATTCAAATTTGCACATTAGCTAACGGTCAATGACGGTTAGACAACACGTGGGTTAGACAAACAAACCAACACGTGCTTTTTACAGGTAAGTACAGGTGCAAAAACACAATGTTTGTCTAAGGAAATAGGTGGGCGTGGCTATACCTTGCTGGCGGAGGAGTCAATTGTTGCATTGGACGTTAAACAATAACTTAACTACCTAACCAATAAATAAACGCAATGCATTGAAATGCCACACACGCCGTTTAGCAAATGCCATCATCTTTGCATACATGCAACAGCATTGACATTTCAGCATAGACAGTCTTCTGTAAATGCCTTTTACCATAGTCTAGTGAATCTCTTGAGCCACATCTAAGTCCGACATAAACTGACATGTTCAGTAGAACCATTTTTACGTCGGAAAGACATCAGGCTAACATGTCCGTGTAATGAATACCCCCTTATTCACCACTTTCATATAGTAATACTCGGGTTTATGGGGATATACCTATTTTTCTTATTTATTTTTGATTCAAACATAGATTGTGGATAATAGTTAGGACCGCCTCGCCGATCAATGTTTTGAGCAAAAATATTAAAAGTATCAAAATTTTTCCAACGGAATTTTCTTTTTTTAAAGCTGAAAAACTGTCTGTATATTGCATGGGCAAGTTTTTGTAATGTTTTGTCAAAATGTTCCATTAAATGCTACCCATAAAATATGGAAACATCTTTTCGTCGCAATAGTTTGCAAGAGCAGAATGCTGCTGGTTTTTTTTATTTGAAGGTGTTATGTTTTCTTACAATATTGTAGGCCATAAAAACTTTTCCAGACCGAACGTGTAAAAAGACAACAACTGCCATTTGTCCAAAAGTTTTAAAACTATCAGAGGAGCTAAATATGGACCTACAATGGTTTTGAGTGAGTTTTAATTTAAACATTGCTCTTTCCTTGATTGATCTTGATAAACTAAACCTAACTTATCGAGGCCCATCTATAAGAAATCGGCATCAAGATACATCTTGTTGGTGTGGATACGTACTTACTTACTAACGCATAGCACAATGAATCAAGTACAGAGAACAACTTCACTGGCTTTAAATTGTTTATTGGCATTTTTGGCTGAAATGTTGTCAGTGTATGTCTTCTACGAAACTTGATTTGGGTCAAATTCAGCATTTCTGTTGCGTTTTGAATTTGGATTAATATCGTTTAATGGCGCCTATCACTAAACCAGATGGTTACCATAAGTGAAATAATCGAATGTACGTAGATAAGTCATGATGCCATTCATTCTTAGAATTCTTCGTATGCTGTCATACATGTACAAATGCATATACTGTTTACATAAAGAGATATTCAAAGATAAAGTCTGTGGCTTAGCATTCCGGAATCTTTAAAAAGAAATCATGGAATATGAATATTATTTGTTTTGAGATAAGTCAAAGAATTCATATGCAGAAAACTTTTATTTCTTATTTACTTGCTCTTGAGAAATATAATTGAACCGCTGCACAGGCGAAAACAAAGGCGCAGATCAGCTGTGCAGTAACTGCACAGCTGATCAGCGCTTTGTTTAAGCTACACAAATCGTAGAATTCCTCTGCTTCTTACATTTCTAGCCCGCTTCTGTATTTATACACGCCGGTTTCTGCCGAATCTTGTCGGAAACTCAAATTGTAGGGAACTCAAGTTGTAGGTACTAGCAATCGCTAAAACATGTTCGCTGTTCTGATAGAAATGATAATTTCGCTGTCCGAATAAAATGGTTTTATTATGATAATGGTAATCTCTGTATTTCTGGTGTTTTGGTTGGGATTTTAACTGGTTTTGTTACACGTGTTCGCCAGTTGAACACTATGTTTATTTTTATTTAATTTTCTTTCTTTATAAAATCGAAGAAAAATGGTTTTCGACGTTGTCCCCAGTAAAGACAATAATCAGTGGTTTATCTTCATTATACTACTGTTTATTGTGCCTGCCCTTCTGTCGTACTCGTTGCCTTCCATTTCAGTTGAAACTTAGCCGGATGGCTACCTTGTTGGGAAAGAGCTAGTCATTCAGCTCTTCGTGTGTGTTGTCAGAGAAATGGTTTGTTGTGTTTTATGTAGTTTCTTTTCCACCTGGTGTCTATGTTGCGACTTTAAATTTAATTGCATCGATTCCTGGCCCCTCTATTCTTACTTTTCTTATACGAGAGCTCAATTGGTTTGCAATACCGCGATGATACAATCATGATGAAGTCATGCTTGCATAACGCAATTGATATGAAACTTCTGTGAACTTCTTAGTCACATGCTTCAGAAAATGGATTGCCAATTGTACTTTGACATGAAACTTTGAAACAGAAACATGTTGTTACACATTTCGGTAACAATACAGCATACAAAGTGTAGCGAACGCTTTTCTCATACAGTAAGATTAGTTACAAAGCGACACACTCTTTTGGTTCTGTGGGTTTCGAAGAAGACCGATAGATAGTGTCCAGTCGGTCCAGTCAGTCTTGAGCGATGTAAGACTTAAAGGTTCAAGAATTGATACGGTTAAAGCGTTCCGCATGATTTCTTTTGTGAGATGCCCAAGAATTTTTCAAAATCTCAAGTTCCAGGTATTAAACAGAAGTTTATTGTAGTTGAAAAATAAGTTTCAAATGTATTTAGCCATGTAATGTTTTGTGAAATCGAAACGGAGATTTACATATACCAAGATCAACTAGAATTGTCAGAGAATCTGACTATAGCCCCGCTTCTCAGCTTTTTTGCAGGGTGAAAAAAACAATGACAGGTAACTATCACAAACTAGAACCGTCAATATTGATGCGCATACAAAATTTGGTCTGATTATGTCAATTCTTTCTCATGATATTGAGCGGAAACGAAATTCTGACCTCAATAAAGGGCCATAACTCTGTCAAAATTTTGCGAAAAATGACGGGTAATAATCCCAAGCTAGATCTTGTCAATGATGATGTGCATACAAAATTTGGACGGATTCTGTCATTTTGTTCTCAAGATATTGAGTGGAAACAAAATTCTGACGTCAATCAAGGGCCGTAACTCTGTCAAAATTTTGCTAAAAATGATGGGTAACAATCCCAAGCTAGATTTTGTCAATGTTGATGTGCATACAAAATTTGGTTGGATTCTGTGGATTCGTTCTCAAGATATTGAGCGGAAACGAAATTCTGACGTCAATCAAGGGCCGTAACTCCGTCAAAATTTTGCGAAAAATGACAGGTAACTATCACAAGCTAGATCTTGTCAATGATGACGTGCATACAAAATTTGGTCGGATTCTGTCAATTCGTTCTAAAGATATTGAGCGGAAATGGAATTCTGACATCAATCAAGGGCCGTAACTCCATCAAAATTTTGCGAAAAATGAACAGTAACAATCCCAAGCTAGATCTTGTCAATGATGACGTGCATACAATATTTGGTCGGATTCTGTCAATTCGTTCTCAAGATATTGAGTGGAAACGAAATTCTGACGTCAATCAAGGGCCGTAACTCCGTCAAAATTTTGCGAAAAATGACGGGTAACAATCCCAAGATAGATCTTGTCAATGTTGATGTGCATACAAAATTTGGTCGGATTCTGTCATTTCGTTCTCAAGATATTGAGCGGAAACGAAATTCTGACGTCAATCAAGGGCCGTAACTCCGTCAAAATTTCGCGAAAAATGACGGGTAACAATCCCAAGCTAGATCTTGTCAATGATGACGTGCACACAAAATTTGGTCAGATTCAGTCAATTCATTCTCAAGATATTGAGCGGAAACGAAATTCTGACGTCAATCAAGGGCCGTAACTCCGTCAAAATTTTGCGAAAAATGACGATTAACAATCCCAAGCTAGATCTTGTCAATGTTGACGTGCATACAATATTTGGTCGGATTCTGTCAATTTGTTCTCAAGATATTGAGCGGAAACGAAATTCTGACGTCAATCAAGGGCCATAACTCAGTCAAAATTTTGCGAAAAATGACGGGTAACAATCCCAAGCTAGATCTTGTCAATGATGACGTGCACACAAAATTTGGTCAGATTCAGTCAATTCATTCTCAAGATATTGAGCGGAAACGAAATTCTGACGTCAATCAAGGGCCGTAACTCCGTCAAAATTTTGCGAAAAATGACGGGTAACAATCCCAAGCTAGATCTTGTCAATGATAACGTGCATACAATATTTGGTCGGATTCTGTCAATTCGTTCTCAAGATATTGAGTGGAAACAAAATTCTGACGTCAATCAAGGGCCATAACTCAGTCAAAATTTTGCGAAAAATGACGGGTAACAATCCCAAGCTAGATCTTGTCAATGATGACGTGCACACAAAATTTGGTCAGATTCAGTCAATTCATTCTCAAGATATTGAGCGGAAATGGAATTCTGACATCAATCAAGGGCCGTAACTCCATCAAAATTTTGCGAAAAATGACGGGTAACAATCCCAAGCTAGATCTTGTCAATGATGACGTGCATACAATATTTGGTCGGATTCTGTCAATTCGTTCTCAAGATATTGAGTGGAAACAAAATTCTGACGTCAATCAAGGGCCGTAACTCTGTCAAAATTTTGCTAAAAATGACGGGTAACAATCCCAAGCTAGATTTTGTCAATGTTGATGTGCATACAAAATTTGGTTGGATTCTGTGGATTCGTTCTCAAGATATTGAGCGGAAACGAAATTCTGACGTCAATCAAGGGCCGTAACTCCGTCAAAATTTTGCGAAAAATGACAGGTAACTATCACAAGCTAGATCTTGTCAATGATGACGTGCATACAAAATTTGGTCGGATTCTGTCAATTCGTTCTAAAGATATTGAGCGGAAATGGAATTCTGACATCAATCAAGGGCCGTAACTCCATCAAAATTTTGCGAAAAATGACGGGTAACAATCCCAAGCTAGATCTTGTCAATGATGACGTGCATACAATATTTGGTCGGATTCTGTCAATTCGTTCTCAAGATATTGAGTGGAAACGAAATTCTGACGTCAATCAAGGGCCGTAACTCCGTCAAAATTTTGCGAAAAATGACGGGTAACAATCCCAAGATAGATCTTGTCAATGTTGATGTGCATACAAAATTTGGTCGGATTCTGTCATTTCGTTCTCAAGATATTGAGCGGAAACGAAATTCTGACGTCAATCAAGGGCCGTAACTCCGTCAAAATTTCGCGAAAAATGACGGGTAACAATCCCAAGCTAGATCTTGTCAATGATGACGTGCACACAAAATTTGGTCAGATTCAGTCAATTCATTCTCAAGATATTGAGCGGAAACGAAATTATGACGTCAATCAAGGGCCGTAACTCCGTCAAAATTTTGCGAAAAATGACGATTAACAATCCCAAGCTAGATCTTGTCAATGTTGACGTGCATACAATATTTGGTCGGATTCTGTCAATTTGTTCTCAAGATATTGAGCGGAAACGAAATTCTGACGTCAATCAAGGGCCATAACTCAGTCAAAATTTTGCGAAAAATGACGGGTAACAATCCTAAGCTAGATCTTGTCAATGATGATGTGCATACAAAATTTAGTCCGATTCTGTCAATTTGTTCTCAAGATATTGAGCGGAAACGAAATTCTGACGTCAATCAAGGGCTGTAACTCCGTCAAAATTTTGCGAAAAATGACAGGTAACAATCCCAAGCTAGATCTTGTCAGTGATGATGTGCATACAAAATTTGGTCGGATTCTGTCAATTCGTTCTCAAGATAATGAGCGGAAACGAAATTCTGACGTCAATCAAGGGCCGTAACTCCGTCAAAATTTTGCGAAAAATGACGGGCAACAATCCCAAGCTAGGTCTTGTCAATGTTGATGTGCATACAAAATTTGGTCAGATTCTGTCAATTCGTACTCAAGATATTGAGCGGAAACGAAATGTTAACGGAATCACGGAATCACGGAATGACGGAACCACGGAACCACGGAAGGACAGGGTGAATCCAGTATAGCCCCACTTTTTCAAAGCGGGGCTATAAAAACTTTATTGTTGAGCACTTTCATGTTCGGCGCCTCCAACAGCCGATTAAACAAAGCGACACACTAAAGTCTTAAAACTATAGAATGCTCCACGAGGACCGAAGAACTAACTAAATGTTATGAACCACTGCAGAAGCTGAGGGTGAGGTTATGGCCATGTAAAATCGATTTAAACCCGCCAGTAACTTTGTGTTACTGATCGTTCCAAGTCGATACTTCTGTGGTGGTTCTTTTTGTTTTATGTCTTGGTGTTTGAAATATTTTTGTGCTGTTGGCGCCTTATGTATGTTTTCATATCTTTAGTTAAGTTAAGGTAACTGAGTGGCCACCTATTGGGAAAATAGCTGCTCATTCGGCTTACGAAATGTTTTCATGGTATAAGTACCTGATTGTTAGTTTGGTTTTTTCCCACCTCGGTTTTTGGAGTGGGAATCTTTTTCTGATTGCGCCTTTTCCTGATCTTTGCCTACTTGTACCTTTCAACTGTCTTAAAGATGAAACACACTATGATCAAGTATTTTTTACTCTTAAACTGCACGTTTATACGATGTGTTTTATGTGCCCATTAGAAGTTAATTTTATTTTTACACATATTTATGACCATGTAGGGCGTGTTGGTGGGCATAACCGATAGAAGCATGAAAAAGTGGTCATCGTCCTTCATTTGATTTGAAACTGGTTCTCAAGCAGGTGTATTATAACTTTTATAACTATCTTGAGAAAAAATCTCATGAATTGTCAAGAACAGCTACGAATATTTATTATTCGCACATGTTATCGTCATACTCGCAACTGATTCTTAACTGATTCTCGAACTTTCGCGCAGCATATTTTAAATCGTTAAGGATTCTTGCCAAGTTCGTGCGATTGCAGCCGAATTCAGCCGAGCCTCCCGAATATTCGTAACGCTATCGTGTCTGTGTCCTAACAGGTTCGTAAGCAATTTCGAATAAACAAAAAAAGTTCACGAAATTCCACGAATCCTAAAATTTATCGATTCGTGGCAATTCGTGGAGTTCGGTTTCGTAATGTGAAAGGGGCATAACAGCGCTGCGATCATAAACATGGGTATAGCCAGAGTTGTAATCCAAGCTGCAATATTACAAACAAAAGTGGTGACGACTAGAGGTTAGTGCAAACAACTGGAAGCGAAGTAGCCGAGTGGTTAGCGCACTGGCTTCTTGTGCTAGAGGTCACATCCCCGCCGGCGGCGAGGAAAATTTGTTGGTCCGAACACGCTTCCATTCGTGTCATTTGCAGGAATGACATGATACAGTGCGCTGTCCTTCGGATCGGGACGTTAACAGAGACCCCCTGTGCAGGGACAGTCATCCCCTGTGCAGGTTAAAGATCCCTACACAGGTTCTATCATCATGCATGTAGGCTCATCCTGCAAACACACCGGCGTGTACAATGTACACCCAACAATAATCAGAAATTGATTGATGGGAGTAACAAGAAAACAAAATAAAAAACAACAAAACGCCGAAACATATCAACGATATTCCGCTGCAGTGTGAAGAAATAAGGTATCAAATATTAACGTTTTTTGTAACCTCGCTTTGATTTAACATTACGAAAATTGCAATAGCAATATAAAGAGATTTTTTCAGCTGTACAAATTAAAAATTTCACCAGAAAAAAAAGATAGTTTTCATATTTTTGCTCGAATAAAAATAATTGTGGAAGCAGTAAAACATTCAAAGAGAGAAGATGAGCCATATTGTACAATTTCGGGTAATGAACCTTCATCAGTGACTCTTTACAAATCTGGCAGTGAAAGCCAGACATTTTTGCTGCAATTTCAATAATTTACATCTGTGTAGTCTAAATCAAAGACTCATAATCCCAAATGGGCCAAATAATTAAAAAACATTTAAGAAGATGATTCTTAACGAACAATATATTTGAAATACTCCAAATATATTCACTGATCCCAAAGGATCAAAAGAAAAATATAATCTGCACTATGGATGATGTACGGGGAGACTTTTTAGGGCCGCCACACGGCACAACACCAGCTGCAGTAATAGCAAATATAGATTGTAGGTATACATTAGAACTGCCTCATGATCATCTATGTTTTGGACCAAAAATAAGAAAAATAGGTATAGCCCTGCATACCCCAGTTTTACTATATAAAAGTGGGGGTTTAGGGGGTAGTCAATGCATGGTCATGTTTTCCTGATGAAATAAGAACACATGGTGTTACTGTTCCGTCGAAATCAGATGATATGAGAATGTCATTACGAAAACTTGCCCATGCAATATACAGAATTTTTAGATGTTGTTAAAATGGAAAATTTCACTGAAAATTTTTTGATATTTTCTTATTTTTGCTCAAAACATAGATTGTGGGCACACATTGGAACCGCCCCGGCGAGGCGGTTCTAACGAGTACCCACAATTTTTTTTTTCAGAAATAAGAAAAATAAGTGTACCCTGCATACCCCAGTTTTACTATATAAAAGTGGGGTTTAAGTGGGATAGTCATTACACGGTCATGTTTTCCTGATGACATAAGAACACAACACAATGGTGGCACTGTTCCGTCAAAATCAGATGAGAAGGATTTTTCACTTGAGAAAGGTAAGTATTATTCTCTGCTGCATTACTGATACTTTTTATACCTCACCCGTATAGGTGTTTTGAAACTACACTGTTTTGAAAAATCTCATTGTAATTTTTCATGTATACTTTTCCTCTGAGTATACATCCTTTCAATACTTTCTATTTTACGACCACAGTACAAGTTTTTACTGAGTACTAGTTAAAGTTAAAATGACAATAACTTCCTACAAGCAATTTGAAATCAACCTCAGGGGAATGCTGAAACATGACATTGTGCATCTACGGTTTGTTGTATAGAGTTTTAAGATCATAAACTTTATTTAAACCAAGGGTGCTTTTGTTTCTTTTTGACACCGCTAATGTTTCTGAATTATTTAGCTACTGTTCTTTGCAGTTCATGACAACTTACAATGTACATCAATATTTTGACATTGATTCACCATGAGTAAAGTATTTTGGTCATAACTCTTCTTTCTTGAAAATGTGTGAAATAACGGCCGGTTGCAGGATATTGGTCTATTTTCTTTATTTGAGTTATCCTAAAGCAAGCATACAAAAATGAAGAAAATGCATACTGCCAAGAAGCGGTATTAAATTTATATCGAAAGTTATTTTTTTTATTTTCCATATTCTGGTACATCCATTACATGGCGGTAGCCTGGGACTTTGTACTGCGAGTTCTAAGAAGGGATCTCGTACAAAATATTTCCTTCACGCCTTTTCTGAATCTTGGGTCCATAAGGCCGTATAAAAGTGGATTGATCAGTACATTGATGAAATAAAATCTCCAGAAGAAGAAAAATATCACTTTTTCATTTTCCGTGAGTCTTCTGAGAACATTTCGTTCACTCGCAACAAATGATATAAGTACGAGGTAGATGATAATGGTTATAGTAAAGACTGTAGTCAGAACAAGCATTATTTCTGTCTTATGTTTTAATCGTGATGCTCGTCCTTCTGTATGGCATGTTAAATGAGTTTCCCCTGTCGAATATCTTTGTTTAGCCATTTTGTTACTAGCTCTGTCTTCTGAAGTATTACTCGATGTTGACAATCGACAGAGTTTTAATTTATGCAAGCTAACATAACCCGACGCATCAGAACAACATGAGCTTAGTCTGTTTCTTTTACATCTATAACTCTTGTTTCGGTCATTTTGTTGGAACAAAAAGCATCGACCATCAGAGCTAGGTTCACGCATACCAGCAGAAGTCTTGGCGAGTTCTGTAGACGGCTGGGTATCTGTTTCTGTAGTGGTATCTAAAGTTCCATCCAAGTTTCTCACTGTGTCGGAAGGAATGTTTACCAATGGTAAAGTTTCGTTACATGATTTTGTTTGTCCACCTCTTATATACTCCAAAGTATTGACATTGTCAGTACTCGTTGTGCAATAAACTGACATTTTCTCCTGCGATTCTGGAATGCTAAGAAATATGGCCTGGGTGATTTTGAAGTTTAACACATATATGGTACATATGATAATTGCCACCGGCGTCATGTAAGCAAATGTAATAAACAGGAATGGTAGATTACCATCAACATAATTACCCGATTTTTCACAAATTGTCACAGTGATATTTTGGTATTTTTGTTCATAAATATACGTTTGTTTTCCCCATAATATAGCCACTGGTGCTGATACGAGTGCTGACACGGTAATTGATATAACGCAAAGTCTTAGGGCCCATGAGGGTTTAAGCTGCCAATCAAGAGGACGGCATATTTTCCTATATCTGTCATACGCCAACAGCAACAAAGCAAGCGCAGAACTCCAAACAAGAAAAACGTTGAAATACGACTTTGTTTTACAAATCCATTCATACGTATAGCTGTACCAATGAAGTTGGGAATATATCTCACCGGGAAGTGTCGTCAGACAACTTGTCAATTCTATCAATGACATACAAAGGACGAAGTATTTGAAATTACATCGTCGGTACCGCAAGGAATAAATAATAAGAATGAATATATTTCCCGCTATTCCTAAACACGCTTCAATTCCAATCAGAATAGTCACTGGCAAAACAGTTACTTTCATTTCCTCACTTAAATCTTCAGCTGTCACTTTTGATCCATTTCCCTGGAGTTCTGTCGCCAATTTAGCCTTGGTTGCAAACTCCAGCATATCGTCAAAGGCTATCAAGCTTTAAAATATGAAGAAAGAACTAAAACCGGTAACCTTGTATTCTTGTGATGTTTTACTTCAAGCCATATCCTCTGAATGAAAGCATCACCTTAGTGTATATAGTCTTGAGCATGTCCAATCGGTGTTACAACAATGAATCTGAAATTGAATTTGAATAGTTAATCTGATCATGATGTATATGTATACGCGCTGTAACAATCTCATTAGATTAGAACAACGTGGGCTAAATCGGGAAATATCCATTAAGATGACTCTTAAGCATCCATTTAGTCTGTTTATATCAGTCTTTAATTGCAAAGGTTCACCATTATAGTACTTAATATAGAAAATTAATCAGAAACGGTAACACGAGACTGAGCGCATGTCATTGATATTGAGACAAAGGGTATCCACTGATATTCGAGGAAAGAAAACAAATTGAATATTGTTCAGAATATGTTACTCCACGTCCTAGAAATGTAAATGGTGGCGATGTAGTTCTATTACATACGTGCTTCAAAATTTCCAATTACGTATATGAGCCTGTGCATGAGAAAACCAAAAATTTGCATATGCAAAAACAAAGACGCAGATCAGCTTCGCAGTAACTGATCAGCGCCTTTGTTTTCGCTACACGGATAGTGCAATTCCTCCTCTGCCTATATTTAAAATCTCAAGTTTCTAGCCTGCTTCTGTGACTGTACAGCCTGGTTTGTGTCGGACCTGGTCGAAACCCAAATTGTTGTTTTTTGTCATGCACAGGCTCATATGTAATGTATGGTCTTTTCTGGCACAACACACACCCGAAAATGATCAAACTCTGATTAGCAATGCTGATGCTGCCTTTTTCTAAAATGATCTTGTAATCTGTATAGCTGGGATTAATTCAAATAATCTGTAAAAAGAAATATACAGTAAATTACAATTTCATAAAACTGATCAAGAAGTGATTTAAATCTATGCATCTCATCAAGAAAACATGTCCATGTTACGTATATATAGCAAAAGTGGGGTGTGCAGGGATATATTCCGAGGCGGTTCTAACGAGTACCCACAATCTATGTTTTGGAGCAAAAATAAGAAAAATAACAAACAATTTCTACTGAAAAATTTCATTTTTTACAACTTAAAAAATCTCTTTATATTGCATTGGCATGTTTTCGTAATGATCTGACTCTGATTAGCAATGTTGATGCTGTCTTTATCTAACAATGATCTTGTAATCTGTATATCTGGGATTAATTCCAATAATCTGTAAAAAGAAATATACAGTTAATTACAATTTCATAAAACTGATCAAGAAGTGATTTAAATCTATGCATGCCATCACGAAAACATGTCAATGTTACGTATACCCCCTTGAATCCCACTTTTATATAGCAAAAGGGGTATGCAGGGGTATACCTAGTTTTCTTATTTTTGCTACAAAACATAGATTGTGAGTACTCGCTAGAGGCGGTTCTAACGTGTACCCACAATCTATGTTTTGAGCAAAAATAAGAAAAAATATAAAAATTTTTCTGCTGAAAAATTTCAATTGTTAAATCTCAAAAAATCTCTCTGTATATGCCATAGACAAGTTTTCGTAATAGCATGTCTAGGCAAGGCAAGTGAATATAAGCAAATGGGTAATTGAAGACAGTAATTGCAGATTGAAACTTCCTTTTAGTCTTTTGAGATAAGCGAGGATATTCTGAGAAATCTGAAAATTATTATGGGTTTAGATACATTTTCCAACCTACATTAATATATACACATGGAAATAAGTTAGGGAACACCTGTAATAATGTGATTACCAAATTTGGACTGTATATATCCTTCTTTTTAAAAATTATGAAGAACGTTTTGACAATTTGTCAGAATCTGTAGTCTCCAAAGTTGTTTCTATGTGAAAATGGTTAGCATCAAACATAAACTGCGGCGGAGAGCGGCCATCTTTAATTCAGAAAATGTTTGCTAAATTTAAGAAACACACTGCTAGTCTTTGCGATATCTTCATTATTTGAACCTATTTTGTCGTAATTTTAAGTAAGCATAAAGCTGAGACATTGTTTGTGGAACTTTGATCATAAATTGTTTCTTTACGGACCGACTGTCGGCGGTAGGCCCATACCTTTCCGGGGGTAGGTTTCATGTCCACGTTTTGCTCTTTGGGTATACATTTTGCAGGTTGTAAATGTTTGGCCAGATATTCGAAATGACCCTTTAGGAATCTAAACATGTACGTTCTGGTTATAGTGTCCTAGCGGAATTATTCTTTTACGGCTTTATTTGCAAAATATCCTAGAATTTTGCTTTCCATAGAAATCAATGCAAACTGTAGATTTTGTATGATTAGTTGGTTTGGAGATGAAGCATGAAGTTTTAGGTCCGAAGTCGTCTATTCATTCAGAACGATCAGATTCAACATTTTATTCCTGTTTTGCTTTCAAAAGTTGAGTTTTGCGGAGAGCAGAAGCCAAACGGCAAACTTGTATTCAGTAAAAGTAGAGTTTCTCGCATATGGCATATTGTACCCTCCGTAGCACAAAGAAAAAATGTTATGAATTTCCATAAATTGGTCTGTAGCTAGGCCAAGGTATGAAATATATGTGATAAAAATTACAGTATCGCCAGAAAAAAGGAAAATGGATTTTTTTCAAACTTTCCCCAAGGGCTAAAAGTGTTCCCTAACTTATTTCCATGTGTATATTTGGCCCTTTTTGGATAATACTAGTCCTTATATCGACCACCCTGTTGAAAGGTGAAAAATATGTAATTCTCCATGTTGGCCAAACTAAAGTGTCACTGGTTAGGTTTAAGTAACCGAAACTATGATATGATATGGCTCATCCCCAGTTCACTGCTCTTAGAGGATCTCAGCACTGTGTCTGGTGTGGGTTCGAGCCCAGCACTGGCCACATGTGAGACAAGCCAAATTCTGCTTGCGGGTGTGCCAGGTGGTTTTTCACGGGGGGGATTCTCCCGTTTTCGCCCACCTACTGCTTTGTCCGTCTCATATGAGCTGAAATAATCTTGAAAGGGACGTAAAACTGAATTAAAAAAAAAACAAAAAAAAAACAAAAAAAAAAAAAAAAAAAAAAAAAAAAACATGGAACAGCTACAAAAACTGCCAGACATTGAATAGACACATACTTCGTACAAACATTGGCTTAAAACATAAGCAAACGGCGCTTTGTTTCGTTTCTGTCAAAATGAATACACGACAACTTTAATTTCGATCCCACTTTGTCCAGAAGACATAAATATCAAATACGTTTTATGCTGAACGTAAGCGGAACAATAAAATTAAGACTCCTTTTTCCATATCCATGATTTCTGAAAGAAAATATTCTGAAAAATCAGAAAATTATCATCGGTTAAGATTCATTTCTAACCTGTTTTGATATATCTGGCCCCATTTGGATTTTACTAGTCTATGTATCGACTACGCTGTTAAAGGATGCAAAATTACAGTAATTTTCTTTGGCTCCATGTCGCCAAATCTATAGGGTCACTGAAGAGGCTTAAGTAGCCGAAACAGCGGTATGACACATCCCCTTTCTCATTAATATGTTCACTGCTCTTAAAGAATCTCAGTTTATTTTCATTTCCTATTTATGCAGCTGGTGTTGTTCCGTGTGTCGGCCCTAAATAGTCTCCCCGTACATCATCCATAGTGCAGATAATATTTTCCTTTTGGTCCTTTTAGATCAGCGAGGATATTCTAAGAAATCAGAAAAATATCATCGGTTAAGATTCATTTTCTAACCTTTGTTTTGATATATCTGGTCCCATTTGGATTGTACTAGTCTACAGTTCTGTATATATCGACTACACTGTTAAAGGATGCAAAATTACAGTAATTCTCTTTGGCTCCGTGTCGCCAAATATAGGGTAACTGAAGAGGCTTAAGTAGCCGAAACCGCGGTATGGCCCATCCCCTTTCTCATTAATATGTTCACTGCTCTTAAAGGATCTCATTTTATTTTAAATTCCTCAATATGAACTAGATCTAATAAACGGAAATTCATGGTCAATGTCTTGCAACAGTTAAAATGAGAAAACCCTTGTACTTGCGCTGCAGTGGGAAAGTCAGTAAAACATGCCCATACACACCCCTTTTGGCACAAGTCAGCTGCAACGAGAATAAGAACTTGGCATCTTCAGAGATGGACAACTTATTTAATGACAATGCATTCAAACAAAATAAAATTGCATTTTTGTTTGTGAAACCAACTTTGACATTGATTTTACGAGCCATCCGAAGTGCTATGTGTGCAAATGAGCTTTCAATGAAAACTACACAATATCTAAAAAGGTACAAGTAGGTAATGGTCAGGAAAAGACGCAATCACACAGAAATTCCCACTCCAAAACCGAGGTGGGAAAACTAAGTTGACAATTAGGTACTTATGCTTAGAAAACATATCGTGAGCCGTGTGAGCAGCTATTTCCCAATAGGCGGCCACTCAGTTACCCAAACTTAAATAAAATATGAAAAAGGTACAAGTAGGCAATGATCAGGAAATGGCACAATCAGAAAGAAATTCCCACTCCCAAAACCAAGGGGTTGGAAAAAAATAAATTGACACTTAGGTACTAATACAAAGAAAACATATCGTTAGCCGAGTGAACAGATGTTTTCCAATAGGCGGCCACTCAGTTACCCGAACTTAACTGAAATATGAAAACGTACACAAGGCTCGAACAGCACAAAATTCTACTCCAAAGCACAAAGCAATTAGAATCACCACAGAAGTTTCGCCTTGGAACGACCAGTAATATAAAATTACTGGGGAGGGGGGGTGGCTTTAACCGGTTCTACAGGGCCCTAACCTCACCCTCATCTTCTGCAGTGGTTCACAACAATTAGTATATAAGGTTCAAACAGCACGGAAAGTCGACTCCAAAACATAAAACAATTGGAACCACAACAGAAGTATCGCCTTGGAACTATCAAGAAGAGACTGAAATCTATGCAGGTCTAGGCAAGGCGAGTGAATGTGCAAGGTAATTAACTCATTTAAGCCTGGCGTCCCTTTTATGGGACATAGGCAAACAGCATAGCCCCAGATGTGACGCCGCAGAACGCGGCGTCCCGTCTGGGGCTATTCTGTTTGCTTAGAGAATTTTCATCGAAATATTGAATAAAATTAAAAAAAAAAAAAAAAAAAAAAAAAAAAAAAAAAAAAAAAAAAAAAAAACACTCCTTACACCCCTAAAATGATAGTGGACCTGCCCAAATGGTAATGATGGCAAAATCAATTCGTCAAATATTGGTTCAGCAACATGGGTACATTGTAATTGAAGACAGTAACTGAAAAATAGTGCAGATTAAAACTTCATTTTATTCTTTTGAGATCAGCGAGGATATTCGCTCAGTTATTATGGGTTTACATATATGTATATGTATATGAATTGGTATTAATTTAAGTCTATGACCCGGGTATTAATATAATTCAAAAGTCAAAAAAGACACACTGGAACTTTCTGGGGAGTCAAAAAAGACACACTGGAACTTTCTTTTCATTTATTTAATGAAAAGAAAGTTCCAGTGTGTCTTTTTTGACTTTTGAATTATGTATTTTCTAACCAACATTTAATATATTTGGCCATATTTGGATAATACACGCACTGTAAAGGAGGTTAAAGTTCAATCTGTTCCAAGATGTTCGACGTTTTGACATTTTCCTGAAAATGTTTACTCAACATATACATTATGATAAAGCATGAGTGCCTGAATCATGAAATCTAATTACATATTCTAAAATGTTGACATTGACCAAACTCAGACTCACTGTTTATTGACCACCGTTGTCAAACCTGCATGATACCATGAACGTTATGATGTAATCGTAGACAAAACCTTGAATACAATTTCATTCCGAACAAGGTTTATGGGTATAATCTTCCTACATCTCCTAAATGTGGGAATTTTCTAATTTGCCGGCAGATAAAACTAATTGTTCTAGGGAAGTAATCGATTTACGGATTGAAAACTAATCATTGTGTCTCCTAATTGTTTTCTTCAAACAAAGACATTGAACGCTGGAGTCGGAGAATCTTACATAAGAGTCTTACATAATGATAGACAAATCTTTCCTAAGGGTCACTGGCTCCGAGAAGTGATGCTTGACCGTAACTGGGGTGGCGAATTTGTCTAATAGTAAGTGACACTCTTAACGGATATATATATTAGTATGAAAACATACATAAGGCGCAAACAGCACAAAAAGTTTAAACACCAAGACATAAAACAATAAAAACCACCATGATAGAAGTACCGCCATGGAAAACGATCAGTAATATAAAATTACTGGCGGGCTTAAATCGATTTTACAAGTACCTAACCTCACCCTCAGCATCTGCAGTGGTTCACAACATTATGTTAGTTGTTTGGTCCTCGTGGTGACTCTCTAACTAGTCAATGAATCATCAAGGACAAACAAATAAATCATGACAACCACCATGATGGATCAAAAACGAGGACTCACAGATTGAGTAAGCTGCCCGACGATGGAGATCCCTGGACACCAGATAACTTACTAACTCCGGATCAAAAGAAAAACGCCAGTTAAAGCCCAGTGGGCCAAGCAACAGACAAAAAGCTTTGGCCCCAACCAAATGAATAGCTTTAAGTCGGGGCCATCATAGAGTCTGACGCCCGACCCACCGGCGTGCAATTAAAAAAGGCAGCGTAGTTATCAACCATGACTGGGTTAAAACTAAGCAGAAGGCAGCAGCCATAGTTATCAACAATGATTGGGTTAAAAACTAAAAATGAAAAGCTTTATGTCGGGGCCATCATAGAGTCTGACGCCCGACCCACCGGCGTGCAATTAAAGAAGGCAGCGTAGTTATCAACCATGACTGGGTTAAAAACTAAGCATGCAGACTGTCGCACAGCATTCAAGTTATAACCTATACGTCTGTAACGTGTAAGGATTTTTCTGAACTGAAAAGAAAAATCATTCCTTCCTTTAGGTTTCTTTTTGTAAACCAAGTCGCCATAAAATTGTGGTTCCGAAAGGCCCTCGCGTAAAGGGGTCTTTAGCCCAGCATTAAATTTGGAAATCAATTCATAGTGTCTGCGATAAAATTTAGAAAATGTTTTTCGAAGTTTATGATACCGATTGCCCTGCTGGAGAAGTTTGTCTGTTAGACATTTATTTCGCGCATTGAAGTCCGCAACATGGTTGCAGACTCTAGCAAACCTTATAGGTTGCGAAATCTATACACCATACGAAGCACAGCGAGGAACGTCACCATCCAAAAACGGAAAGTTTACTATATCAAAATCAAAGTCATCGCGTTTATCATAAATTTTAGAAGAAACAAATCCATTTGCAATAGTAAATCTAAAAAAGGGGCTTCGGTATCTGTGGTGTTTGGTTTATTCAACTGTAGTTCAGGAGGATAAATTTGTTTGACCATGCCTTCAATGTTCAAAAAGATTATCGAGGTACCTGGAAGTCGAATTAAAAGCCTCGATAACATCAGCTTGATTGTCTTGGTTAAGAGAATCCATGAAATCTCTTTCGTAGCAGTATACAAATAAATCAGCTTTTTTTCATTTTGTGTATTCATTTGATTTAATGAAAATACAAAATAAACATTGAAACGATTAAGAAGTCATATAAGAAAACAGTTATTGACGTTTTGGTAGACATAATGATTTATCTACCCTCAAATTGGTAAATATCACTTTTTTGGTAGTTAAATCGTTATGTTTGTCTCATTGAGGTCAATAATTGTATACTTTTGAAGCGTAATATGAACTGTTCTTCGCAAAATATGTCTTGCAAATATCATATAGAAATGCACATTAAGTGAAATATGGAAAAACATTATTATATAAAACGCAATCTATTGGTTCCTAATCCATTATATTGTGCAAATTGGATAAACAATATTGACATAATTATATACGACAGCTTTGTATAAATTATTTCAATTTGTTTCTATTCTGATGAAGTATTGATGAAGTAGAATTCAGAGCTGCAGTAAAATAAGCATTCGCGATGCTCTTTAATTGGATAAATCTGTGAATTCTAGCCTGTTTTAATGAGTAAACTGCTGAACACTATTCTTGAATTCACGCCAATTCACAATAGATTCCAGCCAATGTTTTTTTTCTTTCTTTCTTTCTTTCTTTCTTTCTTTCTTTCTTTTTTTTCTTTTTTTTTCATCTAAAGGGTGTTAAGAAAGTTCGTTCCGCAGGTTATCACATGGTTTGAAAGTTATATATATATCATATATAGAGAGAAAAGAAAAATTAAATGATGAATTTTCCATTAATCTGTTGTCTTCTCAGATATATTAAAGCAGTAGAAACCCTCTCTATTGTCGAGTTGCTTCATCATGTTCATAGTTGTATATTTTCTGAGGATACTATATTTCGTATTCGGGATTAATTCCGGAATGGCCTGAAAAAAGTGTAAAACAGTTGACGGTTGATTTGTCTTTACAGGTAGACAACACAGAACTATTATACATGTCGAATAAGTGGTCCATGTAAGCTTTATTAATCACTTTATAGAGAAGGTCTTGTCATGGCAAAGATATTTTCTTGTATACTTCCATTTTTGTGTAAAAGTTCAAGGGTTAGAAGATCGGCGCCAGCGTTTTATGTCCATTCTGATCATAGTCGGGTATCTGATTTAAAATATATTTGCTTTTATTTTTTCATATTCATCCAAATTATAGTCTGGTTTTGTCATTTTTTAGTTTTAAAGCATTAAAATCATGTAATCAGGAAAGCAATTTTTGCGCGGAACGAAGTTTCTTAACACCCTTTACTTTATTCCCATTCTTCGTCGATAAAACGAAGGAATAGGGTATACCCCACATACATGCTTGTTCGTGTTTTGTCTTTATTCGAAGCGTACTGATTTCAAGTATCATTTTTGAAGTGAAGAAATGCAACTTTTGTCTGTTACCTTGTTTTGGTTGTATTGAGGTTTAACGCCCCGGTCAACAATTTTTCAGTCATGTCAGGACGGAGCCACCGCTGCCTCGGTTTTAACCAGTACTTTAGGGAGTTAATGTGTCTTGCTCAAGGGCACAGCATGGTGCCGCCAGTATGGATTGAACCCAGGACCTCTCGATTCGAAGTCCGATGCTCTACTACTACTCTGTGAGTCCTGGTTTTTGATTCATCAGGATCACACCGTACATACGGCTCGTCAAATTCCAACTGGTACATGTACGTCAAATTCCAGATGTTTATATCAGCGAGTGCGTTTTGGCGGGTAAGTTATTTTGCTGTATTTTGCACAGAGTATCTAAACTTTTCATGGTATAATCTTATTCAGGCTTATATTTTTTCAATCTCCATCTGAAGGATCATTTATAATCAACTTTTACAGTGTATTTATCGTTTTATTCTGTCGCTTGGCAACAAAAACAAAACGCCAAAGTACAGACGGGCGAATGTCATATGATAAGTGGAATTACAGACGGCCGATACGGAACGACCCAGACGGTAGATCATCATTTTATGATACGGATCTGCTAAAACACTTCTTTGTTATGCAATAGCTCAGTATATGGTTTAATTTGCATCGTTACTAACAATAATTGCATAAAGAAAACATTACTTGGAAAGGAAATAAAGTGAAACGACTGTCTTTAAACGATTTTATATGCCGGCTTTTTTAGCTCACCTGAGCCGAAGGCTCACAAGGTGAGCTTATAGGATGGCCATGATCCGGCGTCCGTCGTCCGTCCGTCGTCCGTCCGTCGTCCACAATTTCAAAGATCTTCTTCTCTGAAACCGCTTGGCCGATCTAGTTGAAATTTTATGTGGAGCCTCCTTGGGTAGTGGCATTTCAAGTTTGATCGCAAAATCCAGGTCACATGACCAAAATGGCCGCCACGCCCATATATGGTAAAAACCACTCAAAAATCTTCTTCTCCAGAACCGGATGGCCGATTTACGCGAAACTTGGTATGTAGCATCGGGGACTTCAGGCCATTATAGTTTGATAAAATGATGACCCTTGGATGACCTTGAACTATTTTATGGCAAGGTCAAATTTGGAAACATAGGCTTTTACATGGGAAAAAGTGAAAACTATGGATTTTTTGAAAACTATTGCAGCCTGAGGTCTGAAAAGTGGTGGATGCAACCAACTAATGGAGTAGATGAAGGTATGTGATTGATTTAGGTGGAGCATCCATGGGTAGGGGGAACGAAAGTGCGATCGCGAAATTCGAGTCACATGACCAAGATGGCCGCCATGCCCAACTATGGTAAAAACCACTCAAAAATCTTTTTCTCCAGAACCGGCTGGCCCATTAACGCGAAACTTGGTATGTAGCATTTGGGACTCCAGCCCATCATAGTATGTTGAAATGATACCCTAGGATGACCTTGACCTATTTTCCGGCAAGGTCAATTTTGGAAACATAGGCTTTTACATGGGAAAAGGCGAAAACAATGGATATTTTGGAAACTGTCAAATTTGGAAACATAGGCTTTCAAGTGAAAACTAAGGAAGGTATGTGATTAATTTAGGTCAAGGTCATCTCTTGACCTTCGCCAGTCTGTCGTCCATACACACTTTTCAAAGATCTTCTCTGAAACTGCTTGGCCAATCAAAGTGAAATGTTATGTGGAGCATTCATAAGTAGGGGAGACGAAAGTTTGATCGTGAAATCCAGGTCACATGACCAAGATGGCTGCCATGCCCATATATGGTAAAAACCACTCAAAAATCTTCTTCTCCAGAACAGGCTGGCCGATTTACGCGAAACTTGGTATGTAGCATTGGGGACTTCAGCCCATCATTGTTTGATAAAATGATGACCCTTGGATGACCTTGACCTATTTTACGGCAAGGTCAAATTTGGAAACATAGGCTTTTACATGGGAAAAAGTGAAAACTATGGATTTTTTGAAAATTATTGCAGCCTGAGGTCTGAAAAGTGGTAGATGCAAACAACTAATGGAGTAGATGAAAGTATGTGATTGATTTAGGTCAAGGTCATCTCTTGACCTGGCCAGTCTGTCATCCATACACACTTTTCAAAGCTATTCTTCTCTGAAACTGCTTGGCCAATCAAAGTGAAATTTTATGTGGAGCATTCATGGGTAGGGGACGCGAAAGTTTGATTGCGAAATCCAGGTCATATGACCAAGGTGGCCGCCACGCCCATATATGGTAAAAAACACTCAAAAATGTTCTTCTCCAGAACCGGCTGGCGGATTTTCATGAAACTTGGTATGTAGCATTTGGGACTCCAGCCCATTATAATTTGATCAAATGATGACCATAGGATGACCTTGACCTATTTAAGGCAATGTCAATTTTGGCAACATAGGCTTTTACATGGGAAAAAGTGGAAACTATGGATTTTTTGAAAACTATTGCAGCCTGAGGCCTGAAAAGTGGTAGATGCAAACAACCAATGGAGTAGATGAAGGTATGTGATTAATTTAGGTCAAAGTCATCTCTTGACCTTGGCCAGTCTGTCGTCCATACACACTTTTCAAAGATCTTCTTCTCTGAAACTGCTTGGCCAATCAAAGTGAAATTTTATGTGGAGCGTCCATGGGTAGGGGGAACGAAAGTGCGATCGCGAAATTCGAGTCACATGACCAAGATGGCCGCCATGCCCAACTATGGTAAAAACCACTCAAAAATCTTCTTCTCCAGAACCGGCTGGCCCATTTACGCGAAACTTGGTATGTAGCATTTGGGACTCCAGCCCATCATAGTTTGTTGAAATGATACCCTAGGATGACCTTGACCTATTTTACGGCAAGGTCAATTTTGGAAACATAGGCTTTTACATGGGAAAAGGCGAAAACAATGGATATTTTGGAAACTGTTGCAGCCTGAGACCTGAAAGTTGTTAGATGCAGACAACTAATGGAGTCAATGAAGGTAAGTAATTAATGAAGGCCAAGGTCATTTGTTGACCTTGACCCAAGGTCATTTAAATATCAAAATTGAAATTATGGTTTTCTCAGAAATCACTGGGTTTGGAAACTATTGCAGCCTGAGACCTGAACCTTTGCAGATGCAGACAACTTGTGAAGTCAATAAAGGTGTGTGAGTATTCAAGGTCATTTCATGATGACTTAATACTCCAAGATCAGGCTTCAGGTGAGCGTTCTCAGGACCAATGGTCCTCTAGTTTTTACTCAAGATGGCCAGTCGATAAACAAAAAGCTGATTGAACTTTTGACTGTATAGAAATTTGGAAAAAAATGAAAGCAGATAGTGAGAGCATTTGATAATATTCCACAAAACTTAACTGATACATGTATGGCTACTGCAAAGCAATTTTAAATATTCAAATAGAACACTACGCGACTCAGTACACGTACATGTATAAGCGCCATGAGACGGGGAATTATTTACGAATAACGCATTGTTTCTAGCTTTAATTATATGCATACCCCAAATTTTGATTATAAATTCAGTATGGCATGGGCCGGAACTGCGGTCTATGCCTGGGCATACCAGGGTTCAAACTGATTGTTGGTTTCCTTATGCTCCAATGTCCAGTGGCGTTGTTAGGCATCAGGTGTCTTCACGCATTCGCTCGGTTGAGTCTTCGCCCTAGAAACACCATGGCATAACCTGTGCTTTATTTGATTGCCGATGTGCTTCTTTGGTGGAATTTAATTTTTATACCAACGGAACAAATACATGTGTGGTTGATTGTTTGAATTAATGCTTTACGTCCAAGTCAACAGATAAGGTCATGTCGGGACGTTGCCTCCATTGTATGGGACTTTTACGCAAAATGAGGATGTCATGACATCCTACAAGTGCTTGTAATATAACCATCCAACTAAGCCAAAAAGGCTTATACGTATGGATGGTATGACTTGAACCACGTTTTGGGCAAGCTCAGACCAGAGGGGTTAACCAGTAATCAGATGGTCTTTCAGTAGTGTATAAGCTTTGCCTGGACGTACAAGCAGCCCATCTATTTCTTTAGCCCCCAATTGGTGAGTGCCCATATCCCAACCCGACCACCTTCGAATACATGTTTAAAACCACATTGAAAAGTGAAGAGAGACATGGGCTTAATCCACCAGTAATTTATCACTTCTTTTTCTAGATTTGAGCATAAATGGCGGAGCGTTTGATTGAGGAGCCCCTCGAATGGGTCATTTCATTCACTTCCCACTAGATCACTAGAACGTGGTTAAGGTCGTTGACTATCAGCGCCTTTAAAATAAGATTAACCAAGGATCAAGAACTGAGACAATCAGGTTTCAAACCCCGACCACTATTATCACTCTCATAAAGTTATACTGTGTTTGAGTGGAAACAACACACAAAGTTGAAACAATTTCGAACCAATGTTGATTCAATCAGCTTTGAAACAATGTTGTAGAATCGATGTTGATTCAGTGAATCGAAATGATTCAGCAATGTTTAAAGGTTGACCGAATCAACATTATTTTAACATTATTTCAACAATGTGTGCCCTAATGTTGATTCTACGGTTTCAACATTTTGTGCAAATGTTGACATATAGAGTGAATCAACGTCGTGTGTCTTTAAGGTGGCCACTTTCTCTTTACCAATCTATAAACTTTATGACATTCATAACATTTCCAATTCAAGTGTGTGTGTGTGTGTGTGTGTGTGTGTGTGTGTGTGTGTGTGTGTGTGTGTCAAGATGAATGAAATATTCTTATAAAGGACGCAAAACTGGATTTAAAAAGTATACTCCAAGTTGACCGCTTAAGGAGGCCAAACAATGCCAGGGTGCCATGGGTATTTGAAATAATCGCACTCAACACGTCTGATGCGACACGTATCCAAAGTCGTGTCTACGTCTGTTATTTGACGTATCAACAGGTATTGTCCGTCTGGTTTTTCACGTATAAAACGACTGTCGTGGTTCGTATCATGTAAAATCACTTATGGTTCAAAAGAATGATCTGCGCTATCAATAGTAGTAATTAATTTGAATAAAAGCTTAAATCAGGCTTTCAAATAGATACTAAGCTATGTATATTCGACCATGCGACTCAAATATTTCTAGTTGTGGAGATATTTGGCAAAAAGTATGGATGTTTTCTGAAAACGTGCCATTTTAAGACTTTCGTGCAATGTTTTCGCCAATCCACGGATAAGCTGACCATGACACCTGTATGTACAGATGCGTGGGTGTCCACACAAGACTGCCGATTATTATTTTCTTCTGAAACCGTTAGCTAAAGTATAATAAAACAAGAAAAAAAAATTAATTTACCCTCCAAAACGCACGCGCTGACATAAACATCTGGAATTTGACGTACCAGTTCGGCTGAGACACAATCAGGGTTGCCTTTACTACCTTGGTCATGTTATGCATCTGTAATTCAGTGGGATATTATCCAATCCCTAATGTTTTTATTCTATTATAACACTCGGATAATAAGCTTTCTGGCGATATATAATAATACCATATTGTGTACAATATTTTGCGTCAGGGAGAGATTATATGCTAAAAAAAACACTGTTTTTCACATGTTATGATGTTGCACTTTTATTTAGGGTGTTTTGTAAACATGTTTGCTTTAATGTTCATGAATAAAATATGTTGCATATGGCTCTAGAGCTAAGGAGACATATGTCCCCTGTAATATACTTTTTACGGCTTTGCATTTGGACTAAAATTAATGAAAATATGGAGAATGAAGTGAAACTGTTCATTTGTAGTATTTTTTAGATTTTCATGGTGTTTTCAGTTCACATGTTGAAATAATTGGACAAATGCTTTAAATAGTTTTATTTTGTTTTTAGTCTTTCTTGATGAAGCCAAATGACAGATTAGAATCATTAAAAATTGTAATTAACTTCTCAGAGAAGAGCAATGATCTTCAAAAAATAGTCATTTTTATGTAGAGTCCGTAGCCCCTAGGTTCAAAATGAGATTAAAAGATAAGGTTTCTATTAAATGAGATGATATGGCCTGACTGTTTTTCAGACTGTGGTCTAGTACAACCCATCAAAATGATATCCCCAGAAATTATTAAGGACAGAAGATATAGCACAATTAACATGATTAATTTTTTCTATGACCTGTAGAGTCCGTAGCCCCATGTTAAGAGACACCCTAGAAATAAAATGTGTGTTGCAGTCAAGGTTTCCTTCAATTTTTCATATGCAACCACACATGTTACATTGTATTAAATTAACTGCAGCATGGAACAATGACTTATCTAGGCTGCATATGATCTTATTTAAGCAGC
Organism: Rugalucina vietnamica; assembly: GCA_964017185.1. Lineage (NCBI taxonomy): Eukaryota > Metazoa > Mollusca > Bivalvia > Lucinida > Lucinidae > Rugalucina > Rugalucina vietnamica. The sequence continues at coordinate 71,395,653 of OZ024870.1, read as the reverse complement.
CCAAAACACTGGCTTGAAGCTCCTTTTCTGAACTATTCCCATTTCCCACTATGGTGAAATTTGAAAAACGCGAGAGCCAAAAGAATTATTACTGGAATATAAACCTCATAGGTCATTCGTTATTATAAACCAAGAAAAATGAAAATACAAAGAGGTTACTTTTTTGCCTCAAGTGCAACACAAAAGGCAACCCTGATTGTGTCTCAGCCGAGTTGGAATTTGACAAGCCGTATGTACGGTGTGAGGATGTTTATCGTGATTTATTTGTTTGTTCTTGATGAATCATTGACTAGTTACTGATTCACCACGAGGACCGAAGAACTAACTAAATGTTATGAACCACTGCAGAAGCTGAGGGTGAGGTTATGGCCATGTAAAACCGGTTTAAGCCCGCCAGTAACTTTATGTTACTGATTGTTCCAATGCGATACTTCTGTGGTGGTTCTTTTTGTTTTATGTCTTGGTGTTTAAATTTTTTTTGTGCTGTTGGCGCTTTATGTATGTTTTCATATTTTTAGTAAGTTGTTAGTTTGGTTTTTTTCCCACCTCGGTTTTTGGAGTGGGAATCTTTTTCTGATTGCGCCTTTTCCTGATCTTTGCTTACTTGTACCTTACTACGCCAACGCCCCCTCCCCCCTTTTTTACCTTGTTTTAACAAATACATGAATGTACATGCAGGTGTGTCGGATTTAAACTTTAACTTGTAAGGTAAAGTGAACTCAAGAGTAATTAATATAGCTTGAAAATGCCTTAAAGATACAATTTTCCAGAACTGGTCTTTTAATTCAACACATTATTTTGTTGGAAATTGTAATACATCTCAAGATCCAGCTATGTTCATCAGTTAACCTCATAAATAATATGAACTAGGGATTATTAATCAATTTAAGAAAAATGAATTAATAAATAAATAAAAATCAAAGGAACTCACCTTATTGAAAGTTTCTCCATGTAACCAGATAAAGCTCACTAAGTCAGAGGCGATTTCCAATCTAAGCGTTCTCTTCCTGACATCAAATACACAGTGGACCAAAGTTGTTACAAATAATAGATTTTGTGATACGTATCTAGAACCACGTTTATCATGTTTATTGCTTGTCCGTTTTGATTACTACACGGAACTCAAGATTCTGTGCCAGGAATAATTATGACCTTTGACCTCTGCAATAAAATAAGCTTCAACTGTTGTTTATTGGAAAGCTTTTGTATAATGCATCCTGCACATCAGGATAACATGTCCATGTATTAAATACCCCCCTAAACCCCTAAACCCCACTTTTATATAGTAAAACTGGGGTATGCAGTGGTGTACCTATTTTTCTTATTTTTGCTTCAAAACATAGATTGTGGGTACTCGTTAGAACCGCCTCAAAACATTTCTACTGAAAATTTTCAATTTTTACAACTTAATTAATCACTATATATATTGCATGGACATGTTTTCGTAATGAGTTCCGGATAATTTTATTGGCATTTTCTTTCTGTTGCATTGCATAAAGGAACAATATTTTACGAGCAAGCTAAATGATTCTATGACATCTCGGATTAGTTGTTGTCGCTTCTAATACAACGATACAACGTACTCATGTGGTGTTGTGTTCATTGGCAAAACATAAAATAATAACATCAGGAAAACATATCCGTGAAATAAATACCCCCTTATACCCAACTTTTGTATTTACTTTAGTAAAACTGGGGTATACAGGGGAATTCCTACTTTTCTTATTTTTGCTCCAAAACATAGATTGTGGGTACTCGTTAGAACTGCCTCGGCGAGGCGGTTCTAACGTGAACCCACAATCTATGTTTTGAGCGCCGAGGCGGTTCTAATGAGTACCCACAATCTATGTTTTGAGCAAGAATAAGAAACAGATGAAACGTTTTCTATTGAAAAAATTCATTTTTACAACTTTAAAATATATTGCATGGACATGTTTTTGTAATGTTTGTAACTCCAAATAGTCATAGTAAGCATTGGTTTCTTCTAGACATGACATAAAATTTTTGAATTGGACGTTAAACAATAACTTAACTACATAACCAACAAGCCAATTCAGAGAATTTATGTCCCCCGCCTTGATTGTTTAGTTACACAATTGTATACTCTTAGAATAACATATATCCAAATCGCATGCACTTTCTTAGTGTAAATGCCTGAAAAACGACTAAGTTCAAATTTCGAAATTCTGGAGTGATACAAGTTACATAAAGTGAGGATTATATCCAAACCACATGCGTATCTTTAAAGCATGGTCAATACATCTGTAGTTTCAAAAGAATCGGAATAAACACGCACACTTGGTACCCACTACCCTCTCTGTCCATTCATTTTCATTGTCAAAATGCCAAAAAAAGTTCAAATTGCGAAAAAAGTAATAAAATTCATCCGAGGATCATATCCAACCCACATGCACATCTTCAAAGACATCTGTAAAGTTTCAAAAGAATCGGAATAAAACTGTAGCAGTAGTTGCGCACACAAGGTACCCACTGTCCATTCAATTTCATTGTCAAAATGCCCGAAACATGACTAAGTTCAAAGTGCAAAAAAGTGAAAAATTAATTTGAGGATTATATCCAAACCACATGCATATCTTCAAAGCATGGTAAAGACACATGTAAAGTTTCAAAAGAATCGATATAAAACTGTTGGAGGAGTTGCGCACACAATGTACATACTACTATAGGGGGACGGAATGATAGACATACGGACAAACGGAAGGACGGAAAGCCGAAAACTATATATGTCCCTCCGCTTTTCTTCGAAAAGGCGAAGGGAATAAATGACCGTGATAATGATCGGCTCCTACATTGAAGTGCCACACACGCCGTTTAGCAAATGACATCATCGTAGCTGGCATGCATGCAACAGCATGGAAACTTCTGAGAGAGTTTTTCATCTGTAAATGCCTTTCACCATAGTGAAGTGAATCTCTTGGGCCTGACATAAACTGACATGTTCAGTAGAACCATTTTACATTAGAATGAGTTTGTCAGAATGTTCCATTAAATGCTACCCATAAAATACGAAAACTGGCATATAATCTTTGCAATAGCTTGCAAGAGCAGAACGCTGGTTTTACAAACATTTGAAGGTGTCGTGTTTTCGAACAATCTTGTAGTCCATAAAACTTTTCCAGATACAAACGTTTACCAAAATTTTTACAATCTAGCAGAGGAGCTACTTAAGGGTCTTCAATGGTTTTGAGAGAATTTTCGTTTAAACATTGCTCTTTTCTTGATTGATATTGAGTACCTAAACTGACTAATCGGGGTGCATCTATAAGAAATCGGTATCGAAACACATCTTCTTGGTGTGTTTACGTATCAATGAACTAACTTTAAGTTACTAACACACTGCAAAATGAATCACAGTAAAAAGAACAATTTCACTTGTTTTTAATTGTTTGTTGTCATTTTTGACTGGTATGTATAGCGGTTTTAAGAATGCGGTGAAAAAGGCTGGTGGGCCGCAGATGATACTCACGCAACCCATAGTATAGCCAACGCTAAACGGAGGTTAGGCTGTGAACGCTAGTATTACGAAATAAAACTGTAACTCGAGAATGTCAAAACAGGATGAAACATCTGATCATGAAGCATTCGAGTATGAAGTCAAATCTAAAAATTTTCTGACATGGCATTGTTTGCGATGACATTAAAGCGTTTTCACGTGACACCTGATGTTGTGTTGAAAAATGTTTGCATGGTCATGCTGACATATGAATATTTGTATGAAAGGTTTGTGAACTTTCATAGTCACATGTGCTGCAAAATTAATCATTAATTGTACTTCGACATGAAACTTTGATACGCCCTGTATACCGTTGATACAACTGAATATGTTACGGCACAGATTGATGCAACATTTCACGAGGGTAGGGAAAAATGGAGAACGGTAAGTTGACGATTATTTCAATTTTACAGGCATAAATGCGAGGATGTCTGGGTCGTGAGTTTTAGGGAAACCACAGTAAGGATGCTTTCAGTTTTTGCCATAAGTAGTTTGTTAAAAAACCTTACCTTGTGATAGAAATTATACATTTTATTGGAGCAATATGCCACCAGAGACACGAAAATTGATTACGTTTGCTAATTGCTCGAATTCTTCATCATCGTTTTTCAATGTCAAAGTCGGAATCATTCCTTGTTTCATACCACCAAACGACAATCCCGAACTCAAACCGGCTTTTGTACAATACGGTGTTTACACACCTAGATTGGAACGTTTGGAAAACAACGTACGTCAATGTGTTCAGTGCCTGGATGCAAGCTACGTCTAAGATGTGTTGTTAAAGAATGAGGCTACGTATGGCGGATCTTTGGGCCGAAAATGATATTTCTTACGGCGGTCAAATCGTAGAATGGAAATAATGTTCAATTTTAGACATTTTCTGCTGTGAATTGACAGATTCAATATCAATTTGGATAAACATATATCGCTTAACATATTTGTTGTACTTATCTACACGCGTTGCAGAATTATTAATATACTTAAGGAATAAAGAAACGCAACAAACACTTTGGGTCACTGTAGTGCAAGTCTGTGGTGAAACTGGTCTTACTACATGATCGCAGTATCCTTACGTCAAATTACAGCAGTTAAAGCCTTTATGTCGGTTACGTTTGCTTGATGGCGTGCGCATAACCTCACTGGCCCACAGTCATGCACTCTGGAAACATGATCAATAAAAGTCAAAAACCAATTTTATTGTTTCCAAATCTGCTAAAAGTGATTGCAGAGGTGATCATTGACCGTGGGTAGCATTTGTTGTGATTTGGGACGTTTAACGCCACCTACGTCAATGCCAAAACAAACGTTAGGTGCCCCATTACTACAGTAATTGTGGCGTCATTGTTGCTTGAAAAGCATGCCGTGTCGTCTTTTGGTTCGATGAATACCGTATAAACACAAAACGTCCACATCGAAAATTGTAAATGACGTTAATTGCTTATCATTCATTATTGTGCACTTTTGCATTCCATTAGCCAGTTTTGACGCAACATGGCATGACACCCAAGTATGCAATCACGCCAGTCTTAATGGCATATTTTCTAGTCGATGTCATATTACCAAGCATGTACAGTATTTGGAATATTCACCTTCGCCCCGACGCTTGCGTAACAATTTGCTTTTTTCCATGGTTTTGACGTTAATGTTATCAACAAAATGACGTTCTCTCATTTCATCACATGCCACACGCAGTCTGTAAGACATTTCTAAAAAAGATTTCATCAAAATGTTAAAAACATACGTTACAGTTGAACTTTTATGTGTTGCGTATTTTAATTCCTTAAGTATGATGAAGAGTATGGAACCATATACACATTGTACCTATCCACCCTAATGTAGCGAGTACCTTACATTTGACGGAAGGATAAATTTGCACAAATATTGCACAAATCGGGCATATAAAGTTTAAAAAGAATAAAATATATAAGTTAGATCCTTTGGAAGCAGTGAAAACGTTGAAAGGTATGTAATATAATATGGGTCGCATCGTGAGAAAACCGGATTTTTGCCTATGCAAAAACAAAGGCGCAAATCAGCTTCGCAGTGACTGCGAAGCTGATCAGCGGCGTCTTTGTTTTCGTTACTCGGATAGCACATGTTTTCTACTTCCTACATCTGAAATTTCAAGCTACTAGCCATCTTCTGTGCTTGTACAGCTCGGTTAGTGTCAGACCTGGTTGGAAACCCGAAGGCCGGTTTTCTCGCGTCGAGGCTAAATTATGATATAATCCATAATTCTTATGTGACGTAAAGATACTGCGATCATGTAGTAAGACCAGTTTCACCACAGACTTGCATCACACATCCTGACTACAGTGACCCAAAGTGTTTGTTGTGTTTCTTTATTCCTTAAGTATATTAATAATTCTGCAACGCGTGCAGATAAGTACAACAAATATGTTAAGCGATATATGTTTATCCAAATTGATATTGAATCTGTCAATTCACAGCAGAAAATGTCTAAAATTGAACATTATTTCCATTCTACGATTTGTCCGCCGTAAGAAATATCATTTTCGGCCCAAAGATCCGCCGTGCGTAGCCTCATTCTTTAACAACACATCTTAGACGTAGCTTGCATCCAGGCAATGAACACCTTGACGTACGTTGTTTCCCAAATGTTCCAATCTAGGTGTGTAAACACCGTATTGTGCAAAAGTCGGCTTGAGGTCGTGATTGTCGTTTGGTGGTATGAAACAAGGAATGATTCCGGTATATACCGAAACTTTGACATTGACAAACGATGATGAAGAATTCGAGCAATTAGCAAACGTAATCAATTTTCGTGTCTCTGGTGGCATATTGCTCCAATAAAATGTATATTTTCTGTCACAAAGTAAGGATTTTTAACGAACTACTTATGGCAAAAAAATGAAGGCATCCTTACTGTGGTTTCCCTAAAACTCACGACTCGACATCGTCACATTTAAGCCTAGGTTACATTTGCCACGATCATCGTACGATTTTTCGGTCTGCGATTTTCTCTACGATTTTTAGACGTCGTAGGAGATCGTGGGCTACGACGTATGTGTTAACAATTCATACGGGCATCGTGCGATTTTTTGATCTGCCATTTGTCGACGTTCTCATACAAAAACGCAAGGCGATCGTACGGCAGTCGTATGTCTCCGCAGATAGTACGTAGATATCGTACGGATCCCGTGCGTTGTCCGTACGGAGTCCCTATACGTTTTGATACAAAACGCAAGGAGGCCGCACGGTAGACGTAGGGTCTCCGCAGACTGTTAGTGGATATCGTACGGAGTCCCTTGGATTTCTGACTGATGCCTTGGTTACATTTGGCCTACGATTATCTTGCGATGATCGTACGATGCCATTTTTTGCATTTTCGTGCGGCCTCCGCAGGGTGACCTTACGATGTCCCTACGATTCTACGACTTCCTACGATCTCCGTAGCCTCTACGATCTTGTAATAGTCTGCACTATTACAAATTTTAAAATCGTAAGACCGTAGACCGTAGACACGTCGTAGGGCATCATACGGGCACCGGACGGATACCCTGCGATAATCGCGCGGTCACCGCACGATTTTTTTATGATAATTTGGGAACAAAAATCGTACAGTGATCGTAGGGAGGCCGCAAGGGGTCATGCCTAGGTTACATTTTCCCTGATCATTGTACGATTTTTCGGTCCGCGATTTCCCTACGATTTTTTAAAAATCGAATGTGATCATGGGCTACGACGTAGGTGTTTACAATTCATACGGGCATTGTTCGATTTCTTGTTCTAGCTTTCTTCGATGTCCTGAGTCGGAACTGTTTGGAGATCGTAGGGAAATCAAAGGGTCTCCGCACACTTTAAGTTGAAATCGTACGGAGCCCGTGCGATGGCCATGAGGATTCCTTACGATTTCTTGCAGTCTCCCGACGATAGCCGTACGATGTTAGGTGTCCGTACGATTTTAATAAACTTGTGATATAACCGTACGGATGCCGCACGATCACCCTAAAGGTCTACGATTATCTTACTATTTTAGTCCCCAAATTATCATAAAACCGTGCGGTGACCGCACGATCATCGCAGGGTTTCCGTAAGGCGCCCGTACGATGATGCTACCTACGACGTGTCTACGGGCTACGGTCTTACGATTTTTAAACTTTGTAAAAGTGCAGACTACTACAAAATCGTAGAGGCTACGGAGATCGTAGGAAGCCGTAGGAAGTCGTAGGAAGCCGTAGGAAGCCGTAGAATCGTAGGGGCATCGTAGGGTCACCCTGCGGAGACCGCACGAAAATGCCAAAAATGGCATCGTACGATCATCGCAAGTTAATCGTAGGGCAAATGTAACCTAGGCTTAATGCATGTAAAATTGAAATAATCGTCAACTTATCGTTTTACATTCCTCACTAACCTCGTGAAATGTTGCATCAATCTCTGCCGTAACATATTCAGTTGCATCAACGGTATACATGTACAGGGTGATACAGATACATGACATCGTACAACGTGCACCGAATCGTTGTTTCGTGAAATAAGATGAGTTTCAGTGCAAAACAATCTGTTTTCTGGTTTACGAGGGTAGATATATTATCACAGTGGGTAGCCTTAACGGAATCTACGGGATCAAATCGCCTTTTCCGGCGCCTACGGGGTTCAGACACGGCGTCTACGGGAATTTTGTTTATTTTTACAAAAGGTTGCTTTCTTTCAGACGTTGTTTCATGTGAATAATCAGGAAAGGCATAGAGTAAGTTGTGCACGGGACTTTGTAGAATTCACACAAAATTTTGGTCAGCATTGTGATTAAGTGTAATGATGCGTTTGCGTGCGTGACAATTTATTTCCAGCGATCTTGTTGTAAAATGACGGACCATGCATAAAATGCATTATTATTCTTCCAGGTAAATTCGCCTTTATTTCGAATAGAATTATCCCTAGTTCGATTTGTTTATCTATTGACACAATAGTCTGCGGTCAAAATAAAAGAATTTGACCATAAATATAATCTACTGAATAAGGAACGACATCTAGGAGAATCTGGCACCGCGGCCTAGATTTTTTTCTTTTGCGGACCCTGAAAGAATATGCCTACATATATATTGTTACTGAAATAGTGGTCTATAGGTACCATAACTGCCAGTCTAACAAGCCTATAATAAATACCCGGGTAAACACCACTTTGTCGGAAATTGCAGGGTTTACATCGGAAATTGCAGGGTTTACAAGGGTATACTTTTGCCAAAAAAAAAAAAAAAAAAAAAAAAAAAAAAAAAAAATAGGTTGTTGCTACACGTTGTGACGGTTCTAACAAGTCGACATAATGTGTATTGTAAAGAAATACAAAAAATACCAATACAAGGTACAATGTAATATGAGTGGTAATTTTCATCTTTACAATCTACACAATTCCCTTAGGATCCAGTGCCAAATGATCCTGTTATGGCCGGTACAATAAAAACGCCTGTTTCTCCTGGATCCCGTAGGATCCGTTCAACCACGGAATCTGTTGAACGATGGTTAATTTGTGCTACATGTATATGCGTCAAATTAAGAACAAGAATGTAGTTACCATAATTTAAGAAGAATACTATACTAACAGTTTACGTTCTGATCGACTGACCCGTCTTCGATTGGTATAAACAATGCAAAAAGATGCTTTATAGGGCCTTTCTTTTAGCCTGTAGACATGCAGGGTATTTGCACCTTAGATGTTGTCTTGGCTTAGTTAAACTCATGAAAAGCCACATTTGCATAAATCAACTCACTTGTCAACTTTTATCTTGAAACAATTACAATTTTCCAAGGTTATAAGAACTGAACAGTGCCTATTAAAACAGATTATCAAATGGAACATTGACACCTTATGAGTCCCTTTGAATATTAAAGTGCATACACTGTGTATTCATGGATTGGAGTCTTGGATTGGAGTCATGGAGTGGATTCTTGGAGTGGAACCCTGGAGTGAAATTTTGAGTGGAACAGAAAACTCAATTGCTGTGGTGAAATTTATCTCGGGGGGGGGGGGGGGGGGCGAACGTACGCCATTACAAAAATGTGTAACAAATACATAGATCGTACGGGTGGTAGCAAACGATAATCATTAAATTACCATTAATTATATGGGCAATGCATTTGTTATATGTTTCGCTATGGCGTCGGTTCAATCCAGACCGATTTTACCACTAGAATTAATGTTTCTCTTTTGCTCCAACATTTCACTCCAGTGTTCCACTTCAAGAATCCACTCCTGAACAAATACTTCACTCCATGTCTCCAATCCAAGACTCCAACCCATAAAATACACAGTGCCACAATAAACTGTTTAGTCTCATTTCTTTCACACAGATTCACCCAAATCTCATTGCTCCAAAGGAAAAGAATGGTGGTGATGGGACTCAGATTGGATTTTGTGTCTATGACTGTTTTATTTTGCAACCAGTACCATGATACATGACTTTGTTACATGGGGTACAACATTTAACATTTAGTGGTCATTTTTTTTTTTTTTTCATTTTTGCGAATTTATTCTTTTGATGATTGCTGTTATGAAGTCCTAACTACAGTTTTGATAAGTAGACCATATTACATTTTTGTGAACAGGCTAATCAGAATCTTTTTTTAAAACTACTGTAGGAAAGTTGAGTGCTGCCTATGGAACTGAAATATTTGTGACCAGGCATCATTTATTCTGAAAGTAAACAGCAGTACTCATGTATCACATAAAGCCTGATTATTACGCATTAGGTCTCCTTACAATCTACACTGGCTCACCATAGAATCATTAATCTTTCAAAGCATGAGCGTTCCATTCTGTATCTTATTTTATATGCATCTTTCTTTGGTGTCTGTTTCTGTAATATTTCAACCGTTTGTACAACCTAATCTGAATAGCCATTTTTGGAAATAAATGCTTCCACCCCACCACCATGCATGGACCATTGGGTCCAACCTTTATCTGGTGCCTATGGTGTAAGCATGAATGCTTTCTGACACATGATTCATTTGTCAAGGATATTAATCTTGATAAGTACTGTATTGTATAAACGTCCCAGATTTTGACCTCCAGCCCCAACTCTAGAGTTTGGTGCCATAGAGTATAATTCAACACTAAAGGGTATCTATGATCCAAATATAAGTATTTGTTAAGATATGAACTTAAAGAGAAAAACAAAACACTATGTAAGTAGCACATTTTCAATGTGACCTAGATTTTGAACTCTAGTCCCTCCCCGAGCAAGGACCCTCGGGTCCGAACTAATGTTAACAAAACAAACCTCATAGGGTTCCTAAAGTCCAAATATGAATGATTTCTGAAAATTGGCTCATGAGATATACGCCACCAGAGAAACTGTAACCAAAACTGTGACCCAAATCAAAGCCCCACCCCCGGGCATGGACCCTGGGGCCTGAACTCATGGAAACAAAGCAAACCCTATAGGGTACCTATGGTCCAAAAATGAAGGGTTTCTGATCATTGGTTCATGAGATATACACCACCAGAGAAACTTTAGCCAAAATGTTGACATAAATTTCACGACAATTGTCCATGGTGAACAGAAGTCGTTGATGGACAGTTATCGTTGCTACAACTCCGAACTAAGGAACGAACGAATGAACATACGAACGGATGTACGGAAAAATCGAAAACTATATACCCGTCGGCATAAATGCCTGGGTATAATTAGGATGTTGGTTGTTTCCCATCTTGTTGTTCAGATCAGGACCTTTCTCTGTTTTTTCAGGTTCCTGACCATTGCATTCTTTGCTGTGCTTTCTCTGTATACAAGTTTTATTGAAAACACAAAACTGAGCACTATAATTCATTAGGTTACACCCCCTTTATAATTGGCTTGTTAAAATGGTCTTGATTTATATAAACATATATTTCTGTAAAAATTAGTCTTAGTGTGAGAAAACCAAACTTCAAGGATCAGGTCACAAAGGATGCTGCACAGCTCGGCTGGGTTTATCTGATTCAGAAATATAAGAGTAGTGTTTAATACTATCTTGGCAGTCAGCTCCAGCACACCAGATCTGACCCTGTGATTTTGCACCACACAATACGAAAACGCATAATATCATAATATGTGTATTGGCCTAAAATTTGATATGGCAGCACCTCTCTTTAGCAAACTGTGAATACAGACTATATTCTATAAACAGACGTTTTAATCATTGGACATAAATTTGCATACTAATTCCCATCAGCTTATGGAGTATTTAGCAAACTGTGAATACAGACTATATTCTATAAACAGACGCTTACATCTTATAAATCATTGGTCATAAATTTGCATACGAATTCCCAGCAGCTTAGCTAAGTGATCTAGCAAGGTGGATGGAATGATTGGACATGTTCTTTTTTAAAAAATGGTTGATAAAGCCTGAAAAAGTTGCATACAACATAGTTTACACGGTATTGTATTTATTTATTTATTTACACAATATTTCATGTGGATGGCACAAATTAGCTAATAAGCTATTCTACCTTGTGGCCCTCTGTAACAAAATATACATATATACATAATAAATCACAGCATGCAAGTGGACATTCAATGTCACAAAATATAGATATATACGAGTTAATGGGATAAACTCTTGAAATTAAGATATTTTAAACCTATAAAACATCATCTAAACTGAGCGTATAAAACATTAAAATAGTTTTATTTTAATGTAATAGGTATATATTACTAACTATTAAAGTAAAAAAAATATTAAATTGTAAAGATACAATATTTAGAATTTCAATGAACACAAATCATTTAAAAGTGTTGAAATTAAAACGCTGGTACATCAACCAATGTACAGATAGCATTCCCTCAGCACCAAAAGATGTGATTTGAGAATTAACTAACAGATGTAATATTATAAAATGTAAAATACCATACGAGATTAAAACTGCCGAAAGCTTTTAATATTTATATATTTCAAGCTAGATACAGCAAAAGTAAGCAAAGGAAGAATACTCAGAGAAGGCACAGAAATTGATACAGATTTAAATTCAATTTTTAATCCCGGAACCAGGAGAGAAAGAAAGGTGAAAGAAACAATACACACACACGCGAGATAAATGAAACTAGAAAATGATGACAAATAACACGTTTGCATTTGAGAGGACACTTACCCTCTTGGCATGTTATGTGTACGTATGAGATTAGAAGTTGTAATTGGTACCACTCACCAGGAAAACATGCCCGTAAAATGTATACCACCTTACACCCCACTTTTATATAGTAAAACTGGGGTATGCAGGGGTATACCTTTTTTTCTTATTTTTGCTCCAAAACATAGATTGTGGGTACTCGTTAGAACCGCCTCGGCGAGGCGGTTCTAACGTGTACTCACAATGTATGTTTTGAGCAAAAATATGAAAAATATCAAAAAATAAAAAAAATATCTACTAGAAATTTTCAACTTTTACAACTCGTACAACTTAAAAAATCTCTGTATATTGCATGGGCGTGTTTTCGTAATTTTAATAACCATTTAAACCATTTACAATACTGGTGCATGTATGTAGGTCATTACTTTCACATGATTATTATAATAGATGTGGAAAAGTCATACGATCTTGTCCCACTCATTCAGTTGACTTGTCAGCACCTTAAGGTCATTGTTCTAAACACTGGCATATTTTGGCTGTTTCGAACATGTTCGGCCAGTTTTGACCATCTGATTGGAGAGAAAACAAGAATGTATTTTGCCAAAAGTTTGTCCGACTCTATTATGAATAGCTATTCTTTATTGCCAAACATCACAATTGTAATCATGCAAAGCACCAGTATGGCGTTACAAAGGATATTAAAAGTGACCAAAACAAGCATTTTCGATAAACTTACCACCATGACTAGCTTAGGTAATCCTTTTGCACGCGAATGGCAGATTTTTTGTGCACACCACATCCCGACTGCATTAAACAAGATATTTAACTATCCAAAAACACATTTGTTTTGAGAAAATTAGTTATGGTTCATGTAGAGCAATGTACGCGGAAAATGTAGTATATAATTTTCCTTGTGTACATGTTTTAATATTACACAACAGTTTTGAGAAAGTCCTAAACACGGGGTGCAATATACACTTCCTCAAAAGTCCTGTCACCCTATTAGTTTTCATTTATTGAATAAATGAAAATGCATTGTGTTCCATTTTTGTCTATTGAAATATACATGACAAAGTCCAGTATGCCAAATGTCCCTTTCATGCAGTTCACGTTTGTTGCGTATGTGCAGTTTAAACACATTTTTTATAGTTACAAGGGTGCGAATGGGTGGGGATCGGGGGTGGAGGTCAGTCCATGTTAGTTGTATCCTTCGGATACAACTGAAGTCTACAGCATCCGTGGTGTGGTAAAGCTATCTGCTATGTAATAAGTGGTTGGGAAATCGCTCTAGGGCTTCTCCGGCATATTCATTCCAGATGAAATTTCAAATATGCCCTGTCTCAGTTTGAATTCTTTCGAATTGATGCTTTACATCCCAGTCAACAGCTAAGGTCATGTCGGGACGTTGCCTCCACTTTATGGGACTCTTGCCCAAAATGAAGACGTCCCAGTCAACAGCTGAGGTCATGTTGGGACATTGCCTCCATGGAATGGGACTCTTGCCCAAAATGAAGATGTCATGAGTCTTTGACATCCAACATGTGCTTCAAATATAACCAGACAAAGCCAAAAGGGGTTATAATATATGAGCCTTGATGCGAGAAAACCGGTCTTCGCGGTTTCCTACCAGGTCCGACATAAACGGGTCTGTGCAGTCTCAGAAAATGATCAAAAGCTTGAAATTTCGGATTTAGGAAGAAGAGAAATTTTACTATCCGAGTGGTGAAACCAAAGGCGCTGATCAGCTTCGCAGTTACTGCGAATCTGATCTGCGCCTTTGTTTTCGCATATGCAAAATTCCGGTTTTCTCACGATGCGGCTCATATTATAATGTGCGGATGGTTAGACTCGGAACCTCTTTTCCTGGGCAGGCTCAGACCCGAGCGGTTAACCAGTAATCAGATAGCCAGTCAGCATCGTACAGGCTTTCACTGGAGGCATAATCAGCCCATCTATTTCCTTCTGGGGCCCCAATGGGTAGGGGCCCCTGTTTCAGTATGACTTGCGATGTAAGTAGGGCATAAAACGCTGACACTACAACAAGAATATGATTCAGTGGTTTAAGTTTCAGATTTTTCTTAAATAGTTGCTATTCGTCTTACTGCTGATATATATTACAAAGTACGTGATTTGGGACTTCACTTCAATGCTACACTTCAATGCTGACAGCTCCACAAGCGTTGGCTCCGCCCCGACATGACTAAAATTGTTGACTGGAATGTTAAGCCTCCATACAAACAACCAAATTAACTGCTGACAGCCTACGGATATTTTTCCCAAATCGTGCTTGCTCATTGTGTAATGGTTAGAGTGTCGTAGGTAAGATCCAGAGCCGCATCATAAATAAGACCGTTTAAATGGTATCAGTGGCTACTTTGCTTGGCGCTCAGCATTATAAGGCAAGCACTGGATTCTCTTCTTTCAAAATATAGCATTACTTACATCTCGAAAATGTATGAAAATGACTGAAAAAAAATAAAAAAGGTCTGATACTGATCACTGTCTGTATTCACTGGAGGACCATATGGAAGATTGTCAATTGTGCTAAATTTGTTGTCCTCCTAAAATATAAATATATATATATGAAAAAAAAATGACCACTGAAACTTGTCTATCTTGTACCCCCTTATAGGATAGTCCTTGGACAAAGTCGGTCAAGCAAAAGATTGGTCAACCTGTTGCAATATCGACATACATGTACATGTATACATAGCTCTGGGCCTATTGAACTGTTTCCAGAGTGGTATTGATCCAAGGGTTCTTCAGCCTTTCCGGTTAAAATTTAAAATGAGCTAGTTTATCCGCATGACCTTAGCTACAGTATTAAGTGGGACGTAAAAACATTACCAAACAAGCCATTGAAGCAAAATTTAACTGTTTTGCCTAGACATGTTGTTTGCAACCTTGGGTCTAATGCATATACACAATGTAAATACTGACTCATAGGATGGTTGTGTCAAGTCATTATTTTTTTTCTCACTTTCTTTTGTGTTTTGGCCGTAATGTATTTCACAACTATTATTTAGTCATTGCGAGACAAAGCCATTCCTTTCTGGGTACGTAACCGGTACTTTATGGAGCTTGAATTTTTTTTAATTCAATTTTGCATCCCTTTCAAGGTTTTTTACTCATATCGAGACAAATCAATCCGTAGGTGTGGCGAAAACCGGAGTACCCGGGGAAAATCACCTGACACACCCGCAAGCAGAACTATGCTTGTCCCACATGTGACTCATGCCCCGTGCGAGGTGCGAACCCACAGAGGTGAGATGATCGAATGATCAAGAGCACTGAAGTCAGCGACCTTAACCATTCGGCCACGGGGGCCGCCCGGAGCTTGAAGTGTCTTGCTCAGGGACACTACATGGCGGAGGCGGGTATCGGACCGAATCATGACCTCTCAGTTGTTAGTCCGGTTCTCTGTTAGCAAACCAGGCTCCCCACGTTTTGCTAGGAGAGCCGCTTTTTCTTTTGTGTTTCTTGGGTGAATAAATTTAGTAACTGTCATAAAATCAAATTTCCATTACAGTCAAGTACTTGGTTTCGCAAAATGTTCTTGTCAATGATAAATCATTGCCATCAGAAGAATAGAATTTTAATTACTGCTAAACTATACCCGACAAGATGTAGACAAAGTCATATCCTTTACTTTACTGAAAGATTTTTATGACCAATTTTTTCGTTTCTTGAAGCCATTACCTCATAGAAGCGACTATTTCAAAAGAAATTGTACATTCGCCCCGGCAATGTGTCATCCTACGTAAGTTTGAAGTATTGGGTTCTGGTCCAGCCTGTGTTTGCCATTAAATATAATGTAACAGTGTTTACAATTTTCTATATAATTTTATGAGATCCTTCATGTACGTAATGTACATGGTTGTTTCCATGCATAATCGATGTTTCTTTGCTCTCGGTATGTAACAGTGTGACATCAGATGTCATAAAATTTGACATGCAAAAAGCTACTAAAGATAAAAGATTGGTGTGAGTGAACTCATTCACAGATATTTATTGGATAATGCAATGTTTAGAAAATTGCCAAGAGAACAAAAACTGATTATTTGTTTTGAAGGTACTGGTAATACATGTTTAACCATGTTTTTAATAAGGATTTCCGGAGTCGGGAACTTTGCGTAACCGGAAACTCGACTGTACATTGTATTTTAACAATATTTGAAGATCATTTCACCCAAAATCAACTCGGTAATATTGTATACTCTTCAATATTAAACATTAAACACACTCAATGAACATGCATTTTTGTACTTCAGGTTTTTATCATTCACCAAATATCACATTTGTAGCGCGTTGCATTGGCTCAAAGCCATCATATGCTGCTCTCCTCACATGGCTGATGTATTATTCAATCAAAATGACAACCAAATAGTACATGGGGCCTAAAGAAGTAGATGGGCTGTTTGTGCTTCCAGGGAAAGCTTACACGCTTCTAACTGACCAGCTGATTACTGGTATACCGCTCTGGTTTGAGCCAGCCCAGGAAAAGTGGTTCAAATCAAACCATCCATACATATAAGCCTTTGTGGCTTAGTTGGATGGTTATATTTGAAGCACTTGTTGGATGTCATGACATCCTCACTTTGGGTAAAAGTCCCATAAAATGGAGGCAATGTCCCGACATGACCTTTGCTTTTGATTGGGACGTTAAGCATGAAGTCAAACAAAAACTTCCTTTGCCATGTTTGCCCTCTGTGTTTGTTGATGCATATATATGGTAATGTCTGTGTCATGGTATCCTAGGGTGTGTTTCAAACATTTTGTGACCACAAATAAATTCAAACATGTGCTTGGACATGCTTTAAGGTCAAAATGCGTTGCAATGTGACATCTAGATATTGTGTGTCGAGTCTCAAGGAATAGATAAACATAATACGGTAAGTTGAGTGCAAATTTCGCTACACACTTTGGCTCTAATTAGATGAAATCCGAGTGTATTTCCCAAAGCGAAGACAAAGATGTCCCATACAACATCCTTAATAAGAGGATAAAACATTCTTTTCCGTGCATTAACGTTTGCCAAGCCCAAGGGCAATAATGCGTTACGCGGTTCGGGCTGCAACACATTATTGCCCGAGGGCTTGGCAAACGTTAATGCACATGGAAAAGAATGTTATATCGTCATTGTTATATACCTTTCCTACAGCACACGCACATTTGTTTTATTTATTAATTGCGCAAATAGAAATAAAACATGGTTGATCAAACTCACCAATAGAACAAATAAGCATATTTCTTTGTAAAACGAGCCATGAACCTTCCATAAACTGAAGTGGTGAAGTGACACGTTAGATTTAGATGAAATGTACATCTGAAATGTACACCCATCTGTCAAGTTAGATTTAGATGAAATGCCCATAACATGTAAACAGGTATTTGTCATGGTCATAGGGCAATAACACCATTATTGCCCTGCAATGATGTCATCTCAGGGCATTAACACCATTATTGCCCTGCTATGACGTCATCTCAGGGCATTAATGCCATTATGAAGCAGAAAGTGATGTCCGTAATACAACACGACAAGTTTCTATTGTAGAGATACATTAGGTATAATAATATATATATTATAACAATGTGCATTATTACCTGAACTGCATTTGTCACGATCTGATCAAATATAGATTTTTGAAAAGGATGTCAATATAATAAAAATGTTCTGTTTTGCCATTCAGTAGATAGATATCAATCAGCTGATGAAATATCAAAGTTGAATCAGTGTTATGACAAATACATACCAGTCACAAGCCCTGTTATGAAATTGACTATATGCAACATACAGAGTAAAATTTGAAAATTGAAAATTTCATTGAAAAAAAAAATGAAATACTTTTTCTCGAAACATTGATTGTTGGTACACTTTAAGATGTTGGTACACGGGCAGCTTACTCTGTGAGTCCTTGTTTTTGATTCATCAGGATGTTTATCATGATTTATTTGTTTGTTCTTGATGATTCATTGACTAGTTAGAGATTCACCACGAGGACCGAAGAATTTACTAAATGTTATGAACCACTGCAGAAGCTGAGGGTGAGGTTAGGATCCTGTAAAACCGGTTTAAGCCCGCCAGTAACTTTGTGTTACTGATCGTTCCAAGGCGATACTTCTGTGGTGGTTCTTTTTGTTTTATGTCTTGGTGTTTAAAATTTTTGTGCTGTTGGCGCCCTATGTATGTTTTCATATTTTAATTAAGTTAAGGTAACTGAGTGGCCACCTATTGGGAAAATAGCTGCTCATTCGGCTTACGATATGTTTCATGGTATAAGTGCCTGATTGTTAGTTTGTTTTTTTCCCACCTCGGTTTTTGGAGTGGGAATCTCTTTCTGATTGCGCCTTTTCCTGATCTTTGCCTACTTGTACCTTTTTAGAACCTCGCTGAGGCGGTTCTAATGAGTACACACAATCTCTGTTTTGGATCAAAAATAATAATAAAAAAAAATAAAAATAAAAAAAAATGGGTATACCCCTGTAAACCCAAAACTTCTTGGTTTTTCTCATTAGGCGGCCTGTTATAATTGCGTGTATGATAAATAAGACATCCTGGTGCTGCACTTTTAAATGGTGTGGCCACTGTTCCTCCCAAGGTCAAAATCGTGATTACCGGGTGAGCGATATCGTCAGGTAAACATCCTCGTTTAATTCTTTTTCTTTTTTTACATTTAATTGCAAGTATTAATTGTTTTTTCTATTTACACTAAGCGTTTTTACTATAGACTATAGTATACTATTTAAGGAAATTGTGTTGTTTATAGTTACTACAAACTTTTAAGGTGAAATCATTTGCACGTGGGATAATTAAATGCATAACTGCATTCATTTGTTCATAAATATATCGCCCACGAGCGGATATGTAGTTAATTGCTTTATAGTTAATGGGGTTTCATGATATATTTTGCATCAAAACATCGTTTTTGATTTATTGAATACACTTCAAAACCGCAACTTCGCGTCAGGAACACATGTCCGTGCAATGCATACCCCTTATACCCCACTTTTATATAGCAAAACTGAGGTATGCAGGGGTATACCTTTATTTCTTATTTTTGCTCAAAAACATAGATTGTGGGTACTCGTTAGAACCGCCTCAGCTGTACCCACAATCTATGTTTTGAGCAAAAATAAGAAAAATATCAACACAATTCAGCTAAAAATTTTCACTTTATTAAATCTCAAAAAATGTCTGTTTATTGCATGGGCAAGTTTTCGTAATGTCTACATGCACCAACGTCGGTTGCCGATTCATTCGCAAATTATATGGTCTGACGAATATGACATTAACCGGAACAGGCATAGAAATATAGGCAGCATGGCACGTAAGGCACTAAAAAACAAAAATATAAAGTCCGACCAACCGTATTGCATCAAAATTACCGCCAAAATAAATCAGTCCTTTTTTACACCACAATTTTAGCAGTAAATCAGGCCGACTAGAATATTAACATCAGGCTCGGTACTGGACCATATTGAGTGCCTGGTGCTAAGAACTGGTAAAACTAATCCCAGTGCCCGGCTACCAAAACACACACACACACACAAACACACACACAAAAACAACAACAACAACAACAACAACAAAAAACATACTTGAACAAAGCAATCTGTACAACTCATCAGTGTAATGCTACAGTCAGTTTGTATCCACGGCCCATATGGGAGTCGGGGAATAGTGGAGCTTTTAACATTAAAATTTTAATGCCCTGCCAAAAGCCCGGTGCTACGGGGAATTCCTGATAAAAATACAAATGTTTATTTATTTGAATTATTTGGTTCATTACTAAAACTGGCCCATGCAATAAACAGAGATTTTTTTAGCTTTAAAAATTGGAAATTTTTAGCTGAAAAATTTTGACATTTTCCTTATTTTTGCTCAAAACATAGATTGTGGGTACTCGCCGAGGCGGTTCTAACGAGTACCCACAATCTATGTTTTGGAGCAAAAATAAGAAAAATAGGTATACCCTTGCATACTACAGTTTTGCTATATAAAAGTGGGGTTCAAGGGGGTATACATTACACGGACATGTTTTCGTGATGTTAAACTTTTATTTCATTTGTATAACAGTTCATATAACAGTTAAGCAGCACAAATAGATATGAATACAAACATTATACAAATGGGATCCAGAAAGATTTGAATCTGTATTCCAAAATATGCTGAATAAATATATGCTATTTTCGTAATTGTCACAATATTTACAAAAACGGTAGAAAAATATTTAACAACTTCTTATGAAAAAGTTGTTCAGAATACTAACCGTTTGATGAGATGTGGAACTCCACGATGAATGGTGAAACATGATTTTGGATTTGGATTTGGAAGACAATAACTGCTAATTGAAAGCAACGAAAATCGCGAATTTTGGAATGGGAATATCGATATTCATTGGGTCATTCTGCATGCTGAGAGAATTTCCATTGCTCCCAGTTAATCAAGTGCCTTTCTTTTTAGAGATATCAACAGAATGTTCATATTATGTTTTAAGAAAATGGATAAAATGTAAGTGGTTGGTTAGTTCTTTTGACTAGTATGTACAAAACCATGGGTACGTTCAGAGTTCTTACCATTGGTAACATTTTTACCAATAGTAGCCAAATATCGTTCAATGTTTTACCAATGGTACCATTGGTAATGCCATTGGTACCAATGTTACCAATGTTACCAACTTATGGCAGCAAATAATGCAGATAAAATACAGCATGGGTAAATCTACCATTGCGGTAGTCACGTGATTCAATATGGACAGCCTAAAATATTTTTTGTGATACCTGCTGACATGGTGATATTTGAGCTTTCGCGTGAGCAAACCAACAATGTGGTAACGGAACAGGTCCGACACAAACCGGCTTGTGCAAGCACAAACGCAGGCTAGATGCTTGAAATTTTGGATTTAAGTACTATCCGTGTAGCGAAAACAAAGGCTCTGATCAGCAGTTACTGCGAAGCTGATCTACGTTTTTGTTTTCGCATATGCAATATGTTGGTTATCTCATGAGCGGCTCATTTATATCAAACGCGTGTGACTTTTCATAGTCATATGTGCTGCGAAATTGATTATTAATTGTACTTCGACATGAAACTTTGAAACAGATACATGTTTCATAATAAAGACATGGTACAAAGTGTGCTGCCTCGTCTGTCTCGGAAAATTAGATGAGTTTCAGAGCAAAACAATCTGCCTTCTGTTTTTTACGAGGGTAGATATTATAATGTCTACTCGGTACACTCAGTCTAAGAGCTGAGATACACGACACAAGTTGTATCTAATTTGATACATCCAACTTTTGTTTCATCAACCTTGTGGAACTACAGGGTATAACTTGCTATATTAAACTTGTACTGTCCTAATGGTAGGTATAAACATTTCTGAACGGAATCAATGTAAGGAAAGGAAGTTAATTATCAGACTGCACAGGTGTACAAGCATATATTAGCTTTTGCTATTCCAAGAAGAAAACAAATAGTTTCCTACCATTAAATTAAAATAGTTCTGGCTTTTATGATAATGAGCCGCATCATTAAAAGCAAAGACACGGATTATTATAATAGATTTGGAAATAAATGGAATAATTCAACATAAGTCAGTTGATATAATTTTAATAATTGTCCCCGCTCGTTAATTGACTGGTCAACGTGCATTATTACCCGAACATAGGTCTCGATCTAATTTAATATAGATTTTAAAAAGGATGTCATTATATTAACTCATATAAGCCTGACATCCTTTTTATGAGACATAGGCAAACAGCATATTCGGCGTCCCTTGTTCTGCGGTGTCCCATCTTGGGCTATTCTGTTTGCAGAGAGAAATTTCATAGAAAAATCAGATAAAAATAAAAATCACCCCAAACAACCTTAAAAATGAAAGTAGACTAATCCAGTTGATAATGATGGGAGAATCCATTCGTCAAATATGGGCTAAAAATGTTCTGTTTTGCCATGATACGTATCAATCAGCTGATGAAATATCAATGTTGAATCAGTGTATGACAATTCCAGCGGGCACATGACGTCAGAATGACGTCAGATCGACGTCGATGCGACGTCATGACGTCGCATCAACGTTGATATGACGTCAGAATGACGTCATGTGCGTGCTGGGTAAATAGTTAATTGTACATGCCAGTCACAAGCCCTGTTGGCATAAAATGCTACTCGGGGCCCATCACTGAAAGAACGTACATAGAAGACGTTTCATACTATCAAAACAGTTATAATGATCTTTGTCTTCACTGAGAGGACATATAGTCATTGCTCCGGATTTGTCATCATGGCATTTCTTGAATGGGTGAGGTTCTTTCAACTCGTACGTGGCACTACACATCAAAGTAGACATGCTGTTTATTTCTTAAAATCTTCCCTAACCCGTTATAATTGGGCTTTATTGGCGTTTGCTAAATAAAACGTCCTGGGGCTCGTTTCACAAAGCGTTTTAAGACAAATTTTATCCTAAGTTTGAACTTAGGACTAATTTCGGGATAAGATATGTCTCATCCTTAAGGACAGTCATTCCCATCGCTAAAATATTGATACTAGTCATGTTTGCAAGGCATTTAGCCTACCTTAGGAAAATGTTACAAGCATAATCTGCATGTCACCTGAAAGAAGAGAAGATGTTCTTTCTACTGATATATGTATGTGTTGAGAATATTTTGTAGCCTTTTGTTGGCTCAAAGAGACAATTTTAATTGTCTTTTTGCAGTTTATTTGCATCTTCTTTTTAAGTTTTTGAGTTAGAGGTACCTTTTTCTGTGACAGCCATCAGTTAAAAGAGATCTACAATAATGTATCAGGGATTTTCGAAATAATGTCTCAAAGCAGAAATACAGCACATTTTGTCATGCAGTTCATAATTAATTGGTCATCCCTAACAAAATCCTTGATAGATCAAGAACCGTTCAAAATTAAGAATATCTGTGATACATTTATCTTTGTCATACTTCAAACCACCCACCCACCAAATATTATGTAGATCCGTCCATAAATAAAAGAGTTATACCACTTTGAAATCGAAGTTCTTTTGAAAATCTAATTGTCAGACAAACCTTAAAACTGTTTGATGATACAAAATGTCTATAATCCTCTTGAATAGGTAGATTCTAAGACATGGCATCTTCACACATCCAATCAGCACTCTGGGAGACTTTGCTACACACCTTTTGGGCTGGTCTGCTTTATCATAGTAGGCCAAAATTATGAAAATATTGTTTATTTTAACCAATAGCCTGATCTCCAGTCATGAATACATTTCACGGTCATTAATTAATGACCTGCCCTAAGTAGTGGAACATTCTCCAGGAAATCTTCAAAAGGGAGGCATAATCTGCTATCACTTAATGATGGATGTGGAAAACCAACTGTTACAGGAAATGAATGGATTGGGGCAAGTTTATTGCGTTTTACTGTCTTCAGTATGTCTGATGTTAGCCTTTGTCTTGGGAAAACCTATGCACATCCAAACCCGAGAGGTTGGATGCAAACCATGACTTAGAGTTTCATAGTTTACATTACACTTTATACATTGAAATTTGAAATTCATCAACTACATGTAGTAAGATTATACTAGATATACAGTAAAGAGAAAAAAAAGAAAGAACAGAAAAAAAATCTGAACAAGCTTATGCAACCAATTTGAGAAAAAGATAAGCTAAGATAATACATGGACTGATCTTCAGCATGCTCTGATCTTCAGGGTTTCGGACCAGGTCCGACACAAACCGGCCTATACAGCTACAAGACATGGTTAGAAGCTTGAAGTTTCGGATCTAGGAAGAAGAGGCCCGGAATTGTACTATCAGTGAAGCGAAAACAAAGACGCTGATCAGCTGTGCAGTTACTGCACAGATGATCTCCGCCCTTGTTGTCGTATATATATAGGCAAAAGTCCGGTTTTCTCATGACGCGGCTCAAATATAATATCATGAGCAATGAATAATGCTATGTAAAAAGAACAATGCCCCACTGTGAGAATTACAGGTGTCTAGGCCATTTAACAGAATGAGATACACAAACTTACCAGTTTCTAATAATAGGGATGTTCAAATGTGTAAAACAAAGTCCTGAACTTTGCAGCAGAAACACAGCTCATCTTTTCTTTATTTTATTTTTTCATTTTATTTTTTATGTCTTGTGCAAGAACTAACACAGGTTTTCTCAAGGCAAGACAGTTCTTGTCTGTCTAAGTTGATTAATAGCCTACTGGCCCTTCAGCCTCCTGGTACAGAAAAATCTTTATAGTGTGTGAAATCAATTGGCCATTGGCAATCAGGGGTAAATTGATAGAACAAACTTATCCACATTTTACAGTTACTTTGGAAATTTTATCAAATTCTAGCATTTCTGACAAAGATATGATTTTAATTTTTGCACATGATGTAGAATAAACTTAATGTATTTATAAACTATCAGTTTTGAAAAAAGAGCAAAAAATAGTGTCAGTGACGTCTGACTGTCCTTAAGATGTCCTAACTTTAGTCCTAACAAGAGGACACAACTTATGATTGAACTTATTTTATAATAAACTAAAAATGGCGGACGTTTTTATGTGAAGGGTAAACACAACAAAATATTACCAAGACCGGATTCGAACTCGGATCGCCTGGACAGAAGACAACATAGTTTACCACTGAGCCACCGAGTCATATTTTTTATACATTGGTTCAGTATTGATAAAGGCCAACATTTTATTTTAATAGTTTGTTTGAGTTAATGCTTAACGCCCCATTCAACAGCTATGTTCAAGCCGAGACGTTGCCTCCTATTCATGAGGCGTTCATACAAAATTAGGATGCCATGGCATCCAAAACGTGCTTCAAATATACTCAGTCAAACTTATAACGCAACAACGATTTATTTGATATGTTACACAAATAAACTTTATTTCCACTGGATAAGATTGCCGTGCGATTGACACATCTAAAAACATCTGGTTAAAACATTCTGTATTATGCGTCTCAAGAAATAAATCATTTTTCACGATCCAAAAGGAAGACTGACTTCCAGAATCTCTCAGGAGTCGCATGCCACCAAAATAACCGCTTTGGCCAATCTCACTCGAGCTCAATGGTCCATACTCTGAAAGTCAAATTGTACCCTATTACATTGTAAATCATAGGCGATTGCTGACCAGCATATATATGGTAGACTGTATTACACTTCATTGAAAAGCGAAAACATGCCATAATCGTAATGCGTTGTGTTTGGCTCAGTATAAAGTACCAAAGTAAGGCTTATGTGTATGGATGGTTTTACCTAACCACGGTTTCTAGGCAGGCTCAAACCTGAACGGTTCATCAGGAAAACATGTCCGTGTAATGTTTACCCCCTTGAACCTCACTTTTAAATAGCAAAACTGGGGTTTGCAGGGGTATACCTATTTTTCTTATTCTTGCTCCAAAACATAGATTGTGTGTACCCACAATCTATGTTTTGAGCAAAAATAAGAAAAATATCACAGATTTTCTACTGTATATCCCTGTATATTGCATGGGCATGTTTTCGTAATGTTACCAGTAGCCTAATCAGATAGCCAGTCAGTAGCGTATAAGCTTTGCTTGGAGCGGTACAAGCAGCCCATCTATTATTTCTTAGGGCCCCAATGGGTCCATTTTTTATTTTAACAGCAAACATCATGAACTGTATACATAATTGCCAGTATAACTAGACCTAAGTTCAATATGGCAAATTGACTATATTTCCCCAAATGATAAACAGATCGGCCGCCTTATCATACAGTGTATAAGGCAATCAGTCGTGTTAAAGAGATTTGGTTTCGATTTGCAGACGAAATAGCCTATAGCATTACAATGAAATAGTTGGTAGATCTAAGTGCATGTATTTATATTTAAATAGAAAGAAAAAAAAGAAAAAAGAGAGAAAAATGGATTCGATCTCGGATCGCCTGGTTCATATTATGGCAAAAATACTAATTGAATTACTTGCATAAATCCACTGAGGTATCACCAATACTAAATCAATTCTATTATTTAACATACTTGAAACTAACTGTTTGTTGTGTTTGACCTTGAATTGAGATAAATCTTATGAGCAACATAAGACAAGTCTTACCGTTAAGATAGATCACAAGTCACTCCTAAGAGTAGTCTCGATCATAAGATAAGATATGTCATAAGAGAGCTTCGTGAAACGAGCTACTGGTTGTCATTTAAATTGTCGGATTATTTTTACCCATAAGAGGTCAAATTCGTGTTTCTCGGGTATCTGTCAGCAATATCCTCAAGTAAACATCCTCATTTACATGTATGTTTCTTTTAATATTATATATGTTGAAATTTTGAGCCTCGACGCGAGAAAACCGGTCTTCGGGGTTTCCGACCAGGTGCAACACAAATCGGCCTGTAAAGTCACAGAAGCAGGCTAGAGGCTTGAAATTTCGGCTATATGTAAAAGAGATATTGTACTATCCGAGTAGCAAAAACAAAGGCGCTGATCAGCTGTGCAGTTACTGCACAGCTGATCTGCGCCTTTGTTTTCGCATAGGCAAATATCCGGGTTTCTCGCGTCGCGGCTCATTTAATGTTTAGCTGTTTCCACTAGAGTAATCACTAC
The DNA here is from genome assembly GCA_964017185.1 of Rugalucina vietnamica. Lineage (NCBI taxonomy): Eukaryota > Metazoa > Mollusca > Bivalvia > Lucinida > Lucinidae > Rugalucina > Rugalucina vietnamica. The sequence continues at coordinate 71,368,488 of OZ024870.1, read as the reverse complement.
TATTTAAGGCAATGTGTGGCTTATAGTTACTTTTATTAAAACGTAAAACTCATTTACACTTGGGTTTTAATTAAATGCATAACTGCACTTGCGTATGTAACATCTCGCCCACGGGCGGAAATGTTACTTCTTATAGTAAAGCTTATCTGATTGTTTTATAGTTAATGAGATTTCAAGATGCTCTGCAGAAAAAACACTGTTCTCAAGTCGTTGAATGCACTTGCAAATCTGCAGCTGCACTTCTATTAAAATATTTGTCTACATGCATCACGTCATTTGCTTCGATTTATTTGCAAACAGTATGGATCAAAATACAAGTGAATGAAGCACCACTAAGCACGTAGCATAGCTAAAAAGCATTATACTTGCTGGATCGTATAAAACAGGTCGTTCTTTGTAAGTGTCTATTCCGCAAGGCGATCACGTGGTATGCCATGCTACTGTGTATTTAAAGGTAACGGGACTTGGAACCGGCTGTGGTTGCGGCGTTATGTAAACAGTGAGGCCCTGCGGGGGATGCTCCCTGAAAGAATAATTGCTTTTCTCACCCAGCTACATTGTTTTCCTCAGAAAACTGCTCTCTGCATCCTAAAACCACTCGTTTTTGCTTTTTCCTCAGCTACCTGAAAATGAATAGAAATTCTCTCCAGATCCCTGCAAATAAATGGCCCTTCTTCCCAGATCCCCAAAACCTCCGGAAGGGTCAAACCAGTGACCTAATTGAAGCCACTCGAGTGATGCCCTTATCTTGTTATCGATGCTGCAACCATACGATCCATGTGTCTCTTACTTCACAGATGGGCTATTCGGGCACATTCAAAGGTACTGCCTAAAACCAACGCAGTTCAAATGTATATAAAGCTGTAGGATGCAAATACTAAATACTTGTCTTAGAACAACTTGTTGCAAGATACAACAATAACTTGCTCCCATAATAGGTATTTACTCCATATTGTTGTTTATAGATTTCAACTCCGCTGCTTGTTCTCAGTCGTGTTGGTTGTTTCTGGATAACCCGTGTGTAACATGGAGCTCGAGTTATACATATCTTTCAGGTAGTTGCTAATTACATTTGATATTATTACAGGTAGCGAAAACAAAACTACTGTCTAAACACCATTTTCCAGGAACTGCATTTTTCAAAATCTCACTTTTCTGAAAGACCTCAAGAAAAATATGACCATGTCACCATTTTGCATTTCATAAGTCTTAAAAAGCGCCAGAAAATTTCGAAAATCGGTGAACATATAAAAATTTTATGCCAGTTTAGATAGGGCTTGTTCCATTGTAAAAATGTCAGTAATGGAAGTAACTATTTTCTCGGAAAAGTTCATAATTGATTATTTTTCATTTAAAATGCACCAAACCAAAACAAAATTGTATTGTATGGATAGCTGAACACCAAACTCTTAAAATTATTCAACAGATTCGCTTGATTTCAATTTTCAGGTGTATGGATTACCTCCCTTGCACATGCAAAAGCCATATTCAAAATAAATTTTGGGCATAATTTGTTTTACTAACAAACCGATTTTCAAAATTTTCCGGCACTTTTTACGACTTTTGGGTCGCAAAAAGATGACATAGTCATATTTTCTTGTAGTGTTTCACAAAAGTGAGATTTTGAGTTATGGAGTTTCTGAAAGATGGTGTTCAGACAGTAATGATTTACGTATTGATTGAGGAACGTCAATTACTTTCGCACACGGATGACGCCCAATCAAGTGCATAAGTATGTTACTGAGTCGCCCACTCACAAACTGACAGTATAAAAATAGTTACGAGCATTGCATTTTATCAGTTGTTATCACGCTAAACAAATAGTCGTTTTTTACCACGAAGTAAAACGCATTCATAGGATTAAATAAATTGAATGACTTTCAGTTTTTAAAAGTCACTATAAATGTTTTATTAGAGCAATAAATCATCGGAATTCTACGCATTTAAACTAGAAGATCTTGTGTGAGACAAGATCATTTACTTTAATTTTTGGAAATTAAACGTGACAGAAATACGCCGAAATATTTTGCAATGGATCATTATTTTCTTTGCTGTTTTATAGTACTTTGCGTCAGTTCTTGGTATATAGAAGCTAGATCTATAACCTACGATGATCTTAAAACAGAAATTAATGATCTGAGGTCTATAATAGACAGACTGAACGATAAAACGGATAAACAAGATATCAGGATAAATGAACTGGAAAAGACCGTGAGACAGGAGAACAGGCTCAGTGTTGAAGATACACGTCTTTCTAGGAAGAAGCGAGGTTTGTTAAATCACGAAAACACGATCATGTATGTAATATACAGATTCATCTTATGTTGTCAAAATTAAAAGATTTCAATAGAATATTATTTTTTATTATTTTTGCTCAAAACATAGATTGTGGGTACACGTAAGAACCTTCTCGACGAGGCAGTTCTAACGGGTACCCACTATCTATGTTTTGGAGCAAAAATAAGAAAAATAGGTATACCCCTGCAAACCCCATTTTTCTATATAAAAGTGGGGTTACGGGGTATATATTTCACGGACATGTTTTCCTGATGTATTTTATTCTAATTTACATTTATAATAGGGTAAATAAAATGTTTCCTCATACAACTGTTTTGAACAGTTGTGTGACGTATACATGTAAAATGACAAATGTTTTGCAATTACAATGCGATTACAATATGATGCATAATTGCTTAAAATAAACTTGATAGTATTACCTTTGACATGTTTGAAAGAAGTTCAATTTCCGTTGATAATGTAATCTTTGAAAGACATGCATTACTAAGATATTATTCATCGTTTAAATACGTGTACGTGTTGGGTAGAATAGACCGAGAATCGTGAAGTTGTTTCAATTACATGTATTTTACGACACTGTAATGTGTCTGCTTTATTTCATTAGGACGTGTTAAAAGTCTAGCTTATTTTGTTCGCAGAACATCTGGTCCCATTCCATATGTATAAAAGTAGATGCAATTTCACATTCAACTAAAAAGCAGCGTTCGATACATTTATACGCCTCGGTTTTATTAACATTTTTTCTTCCTTTTCTTTCTACAGGTATCCTGTATCGTGACCGACGACGACGTCGTCATGCACCACCCGAGATTGGTTTCCTAGTTTCTCTTTCCCGACATCAACTTCCGGTGGAAAAAGATGGCATCCTCAAATTTGATCGCGTAATTACCAACATCGGTAACGCATTTTCCATCGAAACAAGCACATTTGAATGTAAGATCCCTGGCACCTATATGTTTGATCTAAATTTAGTTTCTGATGTCGGAAGTTACGTAGAAGCCAGTATCAAAGTAAACGGAATGTCGGAAGTGACGTCAATTAGTGACCATCGTGACAGGCGTTCCGGGTGGGACCAGGGTAGTGCGGTCGCTATTTTGATTCTGAGGAAAGGTGACGTTGTGTCCGTAACTATAGACTGGCCCATTGAGCCGCAAACTTTGAGAGGGGAAGGGAAAACTACGTTCTCTGGTTATTTGTTAAGAAGACACTGGAGTTAACACACATAGTTGCTAGACAAGAATTATCTAATTATATTCTATTGGCGTTTAAATCCATATACTAACGTGCCATCGACGCATTCATGTATACCCATTACGAAAACACGCCCATGTAATGTATAGATTTTTCTTCAGTTGTAAAACTTGAAAATTTTCAAAAGAATTTTTCTTTTATTTTTCTTATTTTTGCTCAAAACATAGATTGTGGGTACACGTTAGAAACGCCTCGGCGAGTACCACAATCTATGTTTTGGAGCAAAAATAAGAAAAATAGTTATACCCCTGCATACCCCAGTTTCGCTATATATAATCGGGGTTCAAGGGGGTATACATTATACGGACTTATTTCCTTATGACGTATCAAAAAATACGGAGCGTGATCAAGTTACACACGTGAATGGAGGTTTCAGTCATTATGTTATTCGAATCCTCATAATCCTAGTCACTGCTTCCCAAGTTGGGTTCCATCGTAGAAGCCCAAGATTGTCAGTTGTGTAGTTATGACGACGGAAATAACGTTGCATATTTTCTCACCCATCAGACAAGCATATACCTTTGCGTGCCTGTCTGAGATATTTCTGTCTCATTACTAGTAGATTTTAGCTATCTCAAGATGCCAATCTTTTCTGTTTGGCCAATAGAAATGTGCATCTTTATGTGTACTACCACATAAGGAAGTGATAAGCTGGATGTCAGCTGTCAGTGACAAATATAAACTATATAAACTTCTTGGTGTTAATTTCAGGAAGTGTAGTCTGCTGCTTTGATAAAATCTCAAAATTTAATTTTGCTGATCATTTTATGCCAAAATAAAATGCTTATTTAATATTTTGTAAGGTTAGTGCATTATATATATTTATTTTTTCACAGGTTAATTTGCATATTGTTTCATGTAAAAACAAAATGGCTGCCTGAACAGCACTTGAAGCCTTTCAGAGTCAAAATGGTTTAAGTGATGGGTGAGAAAAAACAATCAATGATGATGTTGAGGCCTCAACAAGGAAATCTCAGGCTCTTTTTCAGATAATGCGAGTCTCATCCTCGGCAGAGCCTCAGATGAGACTCGAATAATCTGAAAACTTGCCTGAAATATCCTTGTCTCGGCCTCAACCCCGTCATAGATTCTTTTAGTCTCAAACCATAATATGCATATGGGCCAAGATCTGACAAAAAGGGGTCTTATGGTCAAAATTTCAAAATTAAGTTTTTGATAATATGTAAAAGAACAAGTTTCTCTGAGTATCAAAGTTTCCTGAAAATTTGAAGATATTGTATTCACAATTGGCAAAGATATTAGCGCTGAATGTCAGTACTTGATGCTATATAAGCATGACGTCATGAAAAGTGTTGCAGATGACGTTTCGATGTTGATGATGTTAACGTCTTTATATAACTGTAACGAAAAGAAGCTAGGACCAGAATTCTCGAAATTCTCTGTGTTGTTTGAAGTTTAACATATGGGCACAAATTCGCTAACCGTTTGAAATAACATACATTACAAAGGGCTTACCCGATTTCTAGAATGAGGGTAGTCCTTATGGCACAACAGTTGCTATGACAACATACATCCTACAAATAACTTTTCTTTATAAGAAATATGTGTCTTGGATGGCGTTACAATATTAAAACAGATAGACATAAGTATCAGAGCATGCAAACTATTTCAAATTTGGATGGTTTTTAAATTTGAATAGCATACAATGTACTTGACTGCCCGAAAACCCCTTTTATTCAGATACTATAATTATTGAATGTATGAATGTTTGTTCCTCGTTTTACATTACATGAAAACAATGTACATGCATCAACTGATAAAGGTTTAATCTAATCTAAATAAAAGTTTTATTTGAGCCTCTGCCATATAGAGTGCTGAAGTAAGCTTTGTTTGCTCAACTATAGGCTTTATTGTCTGTTGTTTCTCGTGAGGTTATTCTAGTCTTTCGCTCAAATTTATTTTAACAATTTTGTTATAATAAAATATATGTATTTTGAAGTTTATTTTGTTCGAATTAAAACAAGAAATGTCAATTCTGTATCATTTGTTGAACTAGAGCTCATACCTGCATTCCTGACATAAAAAGAAACGCAATGATGATATTATGAAAACAGATATGTGGCAATGTGGTATACAGAGCAGACAACAGAAAAATCGTATGTGGACAAGCTCGTCGCACGGTACCCTCTACACTTCAATTTGCATCTAGCAAGGTGGATAGAATAGGACAATGTTCTATTTTAAAAAGATGGTTGATAGAGCTCAAAGAAGTTGCATATATATATTTAGACACGCTAAAACAGATAAGTAAAAAACTTTCTACACTTATCAATGCGGTTAACGATATAAAATCAAGTATCCACGAATGGAAGTACCAAACACCAACACAAAATGTAAATACGGTTCCAAATGACAATGGCGGTCAAATAGTAGAGACACTAGAACTCATTTAATAGAGAATATTTGGAACAACATACAACATCAAATCCGGCAACACCAATACTGCCAGAAACTACCGCACCAAATATCCTTATCGAAGAAGAAGCGTTACGAATTAAATCAAGGATATCTAACATATGGAACACTAACCTGAACACTCGACGTTCTACCTACTGGCAAGCGTACAGAAACCAAAAGATAGCCGAAAAATATGACGAGTGGTCAACACTTGAACGTATTATCATCCCGCAATGGCTACAAATGAAAGCCATCCCAAGCGAACCAGAAGCCCTTACAAAACGGAGGGAAAAACAAGTGTTCGACAATCTCAAAGCGGAAACTGAATTACTGAATCTTCGCAAAGAAAACCAGGAAGAAAAATATAAAAAAACATAGACCAGAAAATGAAGGAAGAAATACAGAAAGTTGCTACAGGAGAACGACAAAATATGCTGTTGAAATTGTGGAATGAGGATTGTAAGCAGAATGAGGATATATCGCACAACCGCTGGGAAAAACGAAATGCATGGCTGGCCAAATACGAAGGTGGCTTTAAGAAAAATATGAAGATAAAAACCCCTATATTAAAATAGGAGACGATTTGGATGCACCAAGATCATATGCACAGGCAGCATCAACTACTCTGTCAGGACCACAAACGACAGCTACGACAAAGTCGACAGAATACACGAAGTCGAGGAAGTGTTTTACCTCAGAAAACATTACTACAGAGATCTCCAAGACAAGGACCACGGCAACAAATCCCAATTATTAACAGTTACCGAGCCAGATGATGAACAACGTCTGACAACACAAGCACCGAGATCTTCGATACCCCCACTTGTTCAACAAAGACCAAGAGAAAACACTACACGAGTTGAAAATGACCAAAGGTCTCGCCATAGTAATAGAAATCCAACAGTGTTTAATCATTTAAAACTCAAACTAAATGTATGAACTGCACTTTTCTGGCATACGCATAGCATTTATTTGTGTTGCTAATCATTAGACGAACAAAATAAAATCAAAATGAGTGGGGGTTGACCAGCTTGGTTTTTCACAAATTCTCTCAGTGGAGTGACACCGTCAGAATTTTCAAATAGACCGCTTTTCACGCACACTTATACACTGGGTTGGCAAAAGTTTTTTCCCACAGTCAGAATAGCTCTGATTTTATTCAAACTTCCTGGGGATGCCTGGCACAAAGAGAGCTTCTGGCCTGAAAAATAAATTGCCAACAAGACTATGGGAATGACAGATAAGTAAAGACCAAAGTACACAGAACTTATTTTTAAGCGTCAAAATCCTATTGCACCCGACATCAGGGGTGCTATTAGTTTAGTGATATCTTGAATGCACCAGGCTACCATACAATGGTGTGCTGTTGATATTAATTTATCAATTAGCCTATTGCATAACAGAATACCACATAATGGGTCACCTTGCCTCATCCCTGAGTGTTAAAAACAATCACATATACCCAATGCAACAGCATTTTGGTATTCTTTTCAAAGGTTATTCTCAAAGGCTTGATGAACAAATTCAAATTGCTATATCCTTCTGTAAAGCAAAGATTTTGCTTTCGAACTTTGCCATGTAGAAGACAATATGATAACAAGAAAAGTATAGCATGTTCTTAGTAACATGCTATATGGAGGGGTTCATAGAAATTTGGAAGTTTAAAATAATATGAGATTGTGAGTGCATTTTGATACCAAATAAAACAGATACTGTGTTAAACCGCGAATGGCTTCGTCACCACGTCTGAAAAATTGTTGACTTGACCTTTAAAACTTAAAAGAAACAAACAAACATATGTATTATTCCATCAGCAAATAAAGTTTTATTCTTGCTGTCTGAGTGACCCAAAGTTGTATAGCGTGCTTGTGCCTAACCTGATTAGATTCTCTGAGTCTCCAAACAACGATTTAAAATACATGGTGAAAGTTTGATTCTGCTAGGGCCAATCAGAATAATACTAAATATCACATATAATCAAGCAATAATGGAAGGACAGTGTGAATCCAGTATGGTTCGAATTTTATAAACCTGTGCTATAAATATAATTTAAACCTAAGGTCGTGTCACATAAGCCAAAATCTGCTAGCACGTGACCCAAATGGTATAAATTTAAAAGTGAGGTTAAACTGAAACTCCATAAATCTTCATCCATGATGCTTGGTTAGGGGTAGTGTGATCCAGACTTTGCCTTAGCTGTTTGTTTTGTAAATAGCACTGAAAATATCTCGGGCATTCACCTAGATATACTCTATTTTCCGTGACAAAAATGTGAAATAATACATGTCTCTAGACATGTTACATTTCAAGTTGACGTTTTCTGTGAACATACTTTCAAAACTTAAAAAAGTCACATAGTTGAAACAGCAAAGAAATGAATCAAAAGTTTCCGAATTCCCCAAAATTTTTCCTAAAATCTGATATATCTTTTGTGAACTTTTGCACTACAGCAATTAAGATATTTTTCACCACTTGAAATTACAAACGGTTGCATTTTAAGAGTTCAATAAATATCAATACATTTATTTTTGTGTGGCGTCGTGTGATGTAGCATAAATCCGTACTGTAAGAAATCCGGTTTGGGTGCGGTTTTCTTGCGTTCAAGATAAGTAAATCACAATATTGTTGTGTACATAAAATTCTTCACATGCTACTATGTGGTGACCCATGATTAGCTTTGTAGCTTTGATATTATCTATTTCCGTTCCGGACAGTATCGGTTCGTTTTGGTCCAATCCGGTAATTCGTGATACCGCATGTCAATCATCTATGTACAGCGGACGTGAAAGAGAACACTGTATTGGAAACAACATAATTTCATATGGATCGTTTTCCGATTAAAACAAGAAAAGCTATAACATGTAGCCACATGTAATAATTGGGCGGTGTGATAAAAGTGGTAGAAATACTAAAAAGAAATATGGCTTGATTTGCTAAGGTTTTATTACGGAAACGGCTCCGTGTTAAAATTCCTTCACTCACCGGACTGCTTTCCACTGATTCGGGCGTTTTGGTCAATTACCAAATAGATACAGACATTAATGATCCGGTTCCGACTATGACTACACACTCAGTTTAGGCAAATAAAATGTATAATCAGTATACTAACTCTGAGAGCGATGTAGTCACATAAAAAGAAAATTAAAAAATTCAAAAGAGCAGTCATCCTTTTATTTAATAATTAATGCAGTATTTCTGAACAAGATCATGATTGAAGAATAAGACTGAATGCAAAACTTAAGAATGGTTAAGAAATATGTGAGGGTCGGGTGATGAACCCCTCCCCTCTTGATTTCTTTTAATGGTGAGCAAAAAAGAGTTAAGAACCTACGAAATGTCAGTTCAATCCGGACATGATGTTTGAATTTTTAGTCATATACATGTATATAGCCCCGGTGCATGGGCAGACAACCCCCTGGGGCCAAAATGTTTTTGTAAACATAAATATTCCATCCATTTGCCCATGTCCTGCAAGTTTTGCCCTTCAAATCACATTTTAACAATTTTCCCCATTCAAATGCATGGGCGACCTATGTTGACCTTGCAGTTAATTAGGTCAAGGTCATCAGAGGGCCATGGATTGATTTATACAAACTTTGTAGAGCTCCATTGCCTGATGCTTCATGCCAAGTTTCAAAATCATAGGCCATTATGGTTCTGGAAAAGAAGGTTTTTAAACGTTTTGCTACTTATAGCCATGGCGGAAATAACTTTTGTTCCCCCTTCCTGAGGATGCTCCATATAAAGTTTGGCTTTGATTGGCCCAGTGGTTTTAGAGGAGAAGATGTTTCACTGAACATTGTGGACAACAATGACTACAACGACGACGGTCGATGGAGCATGGGTATACTATAAGCTCACCTTGTGGACATAACGGCTCAGGTGAGCTAAAAATGGGACCTGGCGCGTATACTAGCATACAAATATGCATTCAAAGGAGCATGTTGGCCTGGTGGTTAGTGCATCAGACTCTGGTTAGGGATGTAGGGAGTGGATCCCCACTGGTGGCTGGCTTATATCACTGCACGATGAGCAAGGGACATTGACTCTGGAAAGTACTGGTTAATACACACAAAGGAGTGTCCCAAGCTGGGGACATGACAGAAATATTGTTGACTGGGACGTCACATCCATACCTAAATCAAACCAAAAGGTTGCACAGTTCAAATGTGGGTTGTACATTTTGTAAAGTGTTGTTTCTTAGTCTTTCTTAAAAATCTGACAGCTGCTGACTACGCCATTTTAGCTCTAAAAATTCTGGTGTTTGATTTAAGGTCTAACATTGCTTCTTGGTCATCAATTTTTCAGCTATGTCCGGATGATGCGACGGTTTTCTGGGTATCAACCAGGGTGAAAATCATGAGAGCCATGGACTAATTTCCCTCCTGGTGCACCCCCGGTGAAGTATTGTCAATTTGGCGTGTCACCAGTAAACCATTCAGATTCAGATGTGTCTTGCTCAAGGACGCAACCAAGTCCCAGTGGGGTTTGAACCCAGAACTTTGTGATTCAACACTACGCCACTGCCCTCACTAAGTACATGACTGTAATGTGTTAAACCTCGGCTGCAGCAATCATGCCTGTATAGCTCAATTTCAGGAACATACTCTGAATCCCTGGCGACAGGTTTTCTTGCACCCCGACTCACCTACTGATCTCGAAGTCATAATTTTAAAACCAACAAATATGTCATGAAATTTCATGTATTTATTTCTGTTTATGCACACTAGGAAAGAACATAAATGCACTATTTACATATATAATACATGTACATGTTTGTACAAAACACATGCAATGTTTTTTTTTTGTTGTTGTTTTTTGTTTTTCGAATTTAAGCATGAAAACTTCATGTGACCTGCATTGTCATGTTTGTCCATTAATGGTTCATGAAAGAAAGTCAACCTTGATAAACATATCCATATTGCAAGTATTATAATCTATATCACACTGGTTTATATTCAGAGCGAATTGTGAATGAAAAACAAACAATGTCGATGCCATGATAAATACCTGTGTGGAGTATGGCAAGCCGTTTTACTATTTATTATGCTTATTAGATATCTTCATTATCTTGAATAGTAAATAAGATATCTTAATTAGGATATAAGATATCTTATTAAGCAATAAAGATATCTTCTTTATCAAAAAGATATCTTATATCCTAAATTAGATATCTTATATAGTAAAGAAGATACCTAATATGCTAAATAAGATATCTTATTTGATCCCACAATTAAGATATCCTATATAGCATATAAGATATCTTATTTGATAATTTAGATATCTAATATACTAAATAAGATATCTACTGTACCTAAAAAAGATATCTTCTTTACAAGATCAATTAAGATATCTACTTTCGTAAATAAGAAATATATCTTCATTGCTAAACTAGATATTTTATATAGCAAATAAGATATCTAAAGTGGTAAATAAGATATCTTGTTTAGGTATAATAGATATCTTATTTAATATATATGATATCTTATTTAGTATATTAGATATCTAAATTATCAAATAAGATATCTTGATTAAGGCTATAAATAAGATATCTGTATTGGTATAGTAGATATCTTATATAAGTATCAGAAACCAATTGTGATTGGGTAAAACAAATAAGATATCTTATATACTAAATAAGATATCTGATTTGTTAAACCTAAATAAGATATCTAATATAGGATATAAGATATCTTTTTTGTGTATACATAAGATATCTTATTTTTCAGATATCTTATTTGTGAATGCAATTAAGATATCTTATATGTTGAAGACGATATCTTATTTGACAAATAAGATATCTTAAAATAAGATATCTTATATGATAAAATAGATATCTAATATACTTTTTAGATATCTTATATGTTAATTAAGATATCTTATTTAGAAAAAACATTATAGATATCTAATTTATCATATTAGATATCTAATTTGTTAAACAAGATATCTTAATTAACAAATTAAATGCTATATCAGATATCTATATTAATTAAGATATCTTATAAATTTTTACAAATAAGATATCTAATATATCAATCAAGATATCTTATTTGTTAATTTAGATATCTACATTAACAAATAAGATATCTTGTTTAGTTAAAAAGATATCTTATATACTATATAAGATATCTTAAATGACAATTTAGATATCTAATATAACAAAACAGATATCTTATTTGCTGTATAAGATATCTTCTTTATAATAGATATCTAATAAAATAAAGTAGATATCTTATTCATTAAAGAAGATATCTTATATACAATATAAGATATCTGTTTGTTTGAATAAATAGTAAAACGGCTTGCCATTGTGGAGACAACTTTCCACAGACCACAATTTTTTTTGTAAAGTTGTTCTAAGGCACGTAATTGCATACTACAGTCTTTGAGTCTTTTACTGATTTTATCCGCGTTGGCTGTTCTCAGTTCTGGATTATCAGTTTGGTATTCTTACTATATATCACTGAAACATGTTTCGTGCACATGCACATCTTTGTTAACAGCTTCTAACCATGGTCTAATGTCACAGACAGCAATATCCTTCATGCAGAAGAAACATACATACACATACGAGTATTTAACAACAATTGTCAGAGAATCAGACTAAATCCTCTCTTCAATAAAACGCCTATGGGAAAGGACACAGGTTGCTAAAAAATGATGCACAGTTCAAACCCCAGAATAGATCTTGTCAATGGCACTGTCACACTGAATCCAGTATAGCCCAGCCTTTTTATAGCAGGGCTTTAAAACTAAACTTTAATGATTTTTGCTTTGTAATATCAACTATATCTTGATTTCTTCACAGTATTACTATAACTCATGTCCACTTCAAAACAGAGATTGTATTAAATTCCATTATTTATCATTTAAGTTAGGGTGAACAGTTTATTGTACATGCAGTCATCCACTCTAATTGACTTAAAATATAAGTTTTGTGTTGTGGTTCACTACCTGCTCGATTTGCTGTTGATGATATAAGCTCTCTCCCCTCTGAAAATAAATGAATACACGCATCAGTAATACATGTATTATGTTCACTAGAAACACAAAATAACAAAACAATGACATTGTCACATATCAAAATTGGACATACATGCAGTCACTTTCTGAGTACTATGAAAGGGCTCCTAAAAACAGATGCTCCTTGTGACGTTTCCTCCAGGACTATTTGCGCAAAAAATCGAATGGGGCTGTTTCTTAAAAAAGGTGAGACGATTCGCTCAAAATCAATTTTATGGGTAGGTTCACCAATTATAGTTTTAGAAGTCCTTAAGCGACTTGTTTATCCTATTTGGATGTCTTAGTTCGTTGAAATGACATAAAAAAAATAAATAATTTCAATGAAAAAAAAAAAACATTAAAATCAATTTTTTTAAAACATGTGGCACTCTTCGGGAGTAAATGTCCCGGAATATTTTTTTACGCAAAACAGTCCCGGGAGGAACTGGTTTGTGCGTTAAACATCCTGTAACCCCATGAAAGCCATGTGTACTATGTTTATTTTTGTATTGAGGCCTTACATCTCAGTCAACAATTTTTCAGTCTTGTCAGGATGGGTTTAACCAGTACTGTAGTGTCTTGCTCAAGGACACAACACGGTGAAGCCTGTGGGGATCAAACCCAGGACCTCTTTATTTAGAGTCCAACACTCTACCATTACGCCACCCCGCTCCCTACTACGGTATGTAATGTGATGACTAATATCACAAAAGATGATCTTACCAAAAACTGTATCATTGAAATAACACTGAAACATCTTTACGCTGCTTGACATCCAACATACAACATTGTCAGTGTGTCAATCTTTCAACCAAAACAACAATCTGAAACAGACAAATATCATTTGAACTCTTTCATCATTTTCATGTCTGTTGGTATTTTATCCAAGTTTGAAGTAGTACTGTCAATGTACATGTATCTATCCTGCCATACCACCCTATATACCCGAATAGTATGCGCATAAATGTATCAAAAAATGTACTAGTATAAATAAACATTTTAAAAGACACCATTTTATGAAAAATAAGTCTGTGAGATGATACAGTTTAAAGAGTGTTTTGTTAAAAGATAATGTGTTAAAGATGCAAATTTAGATAACCAGTAATAAAAATATCACAGCGGATGCATTTAACTGTTCGATTGTGTAAAAAATTATATGAAAAAATCATGTCTCACAGTTCCAGACCCAGGGAAAGATCCAGGTATGGGTCGTGTAGCAAAATACATATAATTTGGCACTGGCACCTAGGCATTATACTAAGGAAATTGCATACAAAACATTGGTTCGACCTCAACTCGAGTATGCAGCTCTTATTTGGTATCCCTATAACGATACTCAGACTAGTGATGGGACGATGATCGAAATAAATCGAAAATCGATCGATTTTACCCAGATTTTGATTAATCGATCTGAATCTCAGAAATTTCGATTAATCAAAATACAGAAAGTGCTAAAATTAGCCAAACTATTTTCACTTTTCAATTCCAATAAACCATGATGTAATTAGAAAATTATGAAGGTCAATTTATGGGATTGGAGTAACAGAGTAAAGAATAAATTGTGATTTTTTTGTGTCTGAACAAAGTGTTACTGTTTATAGCATCATATATAGCTTGGTCAAGGATGTAAGATAATGAATAAAGGCTGTAAAGCTGCACTGTTAATATATATACATTTGTACTTTCATAACCGATTTCGATTCGATAATTAGTCACTTGCTATGAACCGATGATCGATTATGAAAATTCAGCCGATTCCCATCACTAACTCAGACTGCTAAGATAGAGATGGTGCAAAGGACTGCAGCCAGGTGGACCTGTAGGAGATGGAGGAACACCAGTAGCGTTGGTGATATGCTAGACAAACTTGAGTGGCCATTGGCTGGAGTCCCGCAGGGAGCGGTCCTCCTAAGACACACTCTGGTACAGTATATCTTGATAAAAACAAATACCTGACCACAGCACCCAACCTTAAAGAAATGCACAAGACAATTTACCTATAGTCAGGTCTGGTACACATCAGGATTGAGGACTCAGGGATTTTTTTTGTGTGTCTCAGGGGCCGAAATTAGGCCTCATTCCCATTGCAAATTACTATTAGGTGTCTTTTTCCCCAATCTGGAGAAAAAAATCCCAATTACAGCTGAAAATAATTTTCAACAGTTCCATACATTGTGAAATTCAAACTTTGCTGTTAGAAATGTTATTTAACTTTTGACACTTTTGATTATGAATTATTATATAATTATTCTAAATGAAATCCCTTATTAAGCTACATGTCACTTTGCAAAATATCAATTTTGAATGACTAGAACTTGAAATTTCCCAATTCCGAATTTACTTCGCTAATTGTCCCAATCAGAAAGGCCCTAGGGCCCCTTCCCAAAATTGTCAAAAAAATCCCTGGAGGTAAGGTTTTTAACCTCATTGAGGTTTGAAAATGTACGTGAAATTACTAGATCTATATTGAGAAAAACAAATACATGTAGCTATGCAAAAATTGCAACATCATTCCGGGCCCAGCCAATGTTGCTTGCAAAATGTGCAGCTTTCAATTGAAACATTTTTCAGCAAAATCTGTTTGAGAATTCTTTGCAAATTCCTCCAATTTCATAAGTGGACAGGGTAATTTTTGAATTTTGAGATTTAAAATAATAGTCTTCAATGTATGGCATGTATTTGAATAGTATTTCTGCTGCTTTCTGTATATTTTATACTTTTTTCTAAGAATATCATCATTTTGATGTTTAACATTGCTGAAATACTATTAAACAAAAAATGAAAACAAGTTTAAACTTAAAGAAAAAGATTACCACTTACACCTGATGTCAGTGGCAGAAACCAGGTTTGTGTCAATCAGAAAGACATCAATGCCGGACAGTAGAAGTAAGCAGAAAACAATGGTAACATTAGGTAAAAAACATGTTTTGTAAAAAAATATTCTCAGATTAATTTTCAAAACAGTTGTATCAAAAATAAGTAAACAACCAAGGTTAACAGATTTATCAAAGCAGAATTTTGCATTTTTCAACGTAAGGCGTAAAATAAAAATAGCCTTGTTTCCGCTAACATGCCGAAGACGGGGTAGAGTCGGTAGGTCAGAAATCTTTTTATTTTTTGTGTATTTTTATCTTTCTTGAAAATGGGTAAAGAGGTAGAAACATGCTAAAATTAATCATACATGTAAGTACTCGAAACAAACATGCGATGAAGTTTAAAACCAGTAGGAAGCTGAACGAGTTGACCTAGTATTGTTGAAATTATAGCAGTTTTTAAATCATTGTCTGTTTTCCACTTCAAATGTTGAGGGTCGGTCTGCATGAAAATATTTCTATTTTATTTTTATTGGCAATAAAAACTGCAGGGTCGGCACAAAAACTCAGAGTCAGACTGGTTAGCGGAAACACAGCTATTTTTTGTTTACGCCTAATGCTCCATTTTTCGAAATTTTGCACATGTCTATGCATATTTCAAAACTCAATGGAGGTCACAAACCTCAATCCTGACTTGCATCAGACCTGATAGTGATGCACTGAAAAATTCATTTTTCCCCAGAACTATTCAGGTTTGGAAAAGTATCCCTTTTCGAGTGGTCTCATCCAAGACCATTTCAGGAATTTAAGGTTTCTATTTAAAAATAGGCCCATATCGAGGCAGTTGTTTTAGTGTAAATACTTTTAATGGTCCACCTCAAAACTATTTTCCCCTTGACTAAATTCTAAATTTAGCCAACCACCCCACACCTGAGGTGATGATCAGAAATTTTGTTGTTTTTTTTGTATTGAGGCTTAACGTCCCAGTCAACAATTTTTCAGTCAAGTCGGGACGGAGCCAACTCTTCCTGGGTTTAACCAGTACTGTAGGGAGTTAATGTGTCTTGCTCAAGGACACAACACGGTGACGCCTGTGGGGATCGAACTCAGGACCTCTCGATTTGGAGTCTGACACTCTACCACTACGCCACCGCACTCCCTAAAGATCAGAAATTGATCGACTCAGAAGATAGGTAGCTTCTTCAACTGCACCCACGGGGGCAGATCCAGGAATTCTGAAGAGGGGGTTCAAATGCAGAAATGGGGGGTTCGTTTGCCTAATTTCAGACAAATTTCTTTAAATTCCCTATGAAAATGAAATAATTTTGGTCCTGAGGGGAGTTCAAGCGAACCCCTTGAACCCCCTCTAAATTCACCACTGACCCACCTTCTCTGGAAGTCACCAAGCCTAGTGCCACCAACAGAACAGTGCCCAAGAGTGTGAAAGATGAATAACAGATTTTTTTTATAAAACAAATGGTTATGTAATATACGGTATGCGTGTCGATGGGGCCCTGTTGGTTAGAATCTCCAACACTACCAGACAGCAAGCGTCCAGACCCAGATGGCTAGATTCCTGGTCTGAAGAGGCTAGACACTGCCTTTTTGAAAAGCTTATACTTGTATAACATTGCATTCCAAAAGCATTACAGTAACATTTGGTAAATACTACCTACTGTAGTGACCAAAAATTCATGAAATGCCCCACAATTCTATTTCCAAGTATTCAACAGTCTCTAGATTGACAATCAAATAGAAAAAGTGATACAAACCTTGAGTCATTTCTTTCTTCGTAAACATTGATCTCCATCACAGTGGATTTTGATACTCTACGGTACCAACTTCGAATACCGGTAGATTTAACAAAGAAAAACTAAATATTAAATATAGCAAGATATTCAACATCTGGCAAACATGTAAGTCCTATGCTATTCAAAACTGGACTTTACCAGTGGAATTTCCTTGGTCAAGTTATTCAACTGAAAGTAGGTCAGCTTGTACAGTCACAGTCAATAGACACCTGTTGCAAAATAAAAATCATTAATAACAACTATTGTTAGAAAAATTAAGCAAATAAATCCTTCTCTCCAACCTCTGATATGACAAAACTGATATCCACTAACTAATAAAACAAAAACAATGTATTTCCAATTGATTCAAGTAAGTAAAATTAATGGTGGACAGGTCCTTTAGCTGTGGAGGCAAATAGAGGCCCCATATAGGGAAAACAAATTGAATATGAAAACAGACAGAACAATGCAAAGCTAATAAAATCCAAATAAATAATCAAAACACCGATAAACATAACATAAACGAGAAGAAGAAAAATTCTCAAACACATACATGGAACCATCTGGCAAAACAATATGCTAATAAAGCAAATTCCAAACCATTTCCAGAGGCGCTAAATTTAGGCAATTTCATGAACCCCCTATTGAGCCTTTTTTCCTGAAACCAAATGGACTATTTATTAATATTTTCCTAAACATTGTTTATCAATTCACTGATATGACAATTTCTTATCAATTAATTAATATTTTATGAATTATTCCGCCCAGAAAAACGATAAATAGGTCATCGAGAGAGTTCCTCCAAATCTTATAATTTAAAGACATTTGAAACTAAGCAACCCTAGTTAATATCATTAAACGATACACCTCGAGTTTAATTTTATAGCATCGTATGTACTGATCTTGTTAGCGTGAAGAAAATAGATTTATTTATCGAAGTTAAAGTGAAAAAAAAATGGCCGACAAAACAAACACTAGCCTAGTCTAGCCTCGAAGTGTGAGGCCCATGAAAGGGAATTCAATATCATGTATAGAAACAGAAATGAAAATGCACCTTCATAAACCCCTAAGGAGCCTTATTACGTCAAATGATTGACAGAATACTGAAAACATATGGAGAGGTCAATACTACGGCTAATGGCTACCCTCCAGAAAGTTACACTTGTCTTGTTTTACAGCTGCAACTCTACCATAAATAATTTTTAGCCATGTATGACTTACAACTTCATGTCCGCGCGGCAACTTTTAAAGAATTAAAGCCATGACATTTTGTTGTGAGTGTAACTGAACAGCTGTTTTCTTGTTTCAACTTACTCAAAATCACAGCCTTATCATGATGTAATGAATTTCAGAGCAATAACATAATTTTAAAGATAAACATACTTACTGCCCTCAGCTGATTCAGATAGAAAACACACCCCACGGTAGATGAAGGATTTCCCTGTACCATAGCTAATTAGGCTCCTATCAAAGATATAATGACATATCAAACATCTGTTGAATACAAAGAGGTATTTTTCTGTATTTGCTTCATTCTTAGAGCAACCTTAGAGAGTTTCATACATAGTTTTACCATTTTCATCATGCATAATTCCACAAAGAGGAGTGAAAAAATGAAAGTGGTTGGAAAAAAGGTCATTTTAAGGAAGGATTTGATGAAAGGAGTGCCAAAGTGAAGAGAATTAGGTGGATTTATGAGAAAGCAGAGAACAAACTTACTAGCATGACAGCTAGGGACTACTGTAGCATTACATTACAGAATAAAAAAAATCACCTGTGCTTATGAGTGGTGCCACAGGGAAAAAAGTGCCTCTAACAATGATATTGAGGCCTTCACCTGAAAAGCCGTCTTAAACATCTCCACAAATGATGGAAAAACATGGAGACTTACCATGTTCTGCATCTAGGAAAGACAGCCACCATGTTCCATGATAAAAGTTATGCTGGACAAAGTCTTTGGAAGCCAATCTGCAATGGAAAGTTAGAATTTGACATGACATAATTAAAAAAAATTGCATGTGGTATCAATAACTGTGACTTTCAAATTACAAATGCAACTGCAGTGTAAACCCAGTGCTTATCAGCAGTTAGTAGCCGTTCAAAAATTGAATAAAAATAGGCCTCTAAGTAAACAGAGACATTTACATGAATAAATAGATTTGTAAATAAATCAAATAAACAGGTCTGCACTGTAGAAATTTTGCTTTTTTGATTCCGTCACCAGGAATGTCTGGTCGGCTAAAAATACTTGGCCGGCTAATAAAAATATTTCTTCCTGGCATTCCTTACCCTATCTATGACAGTAAGAAAGGTTTTGTTTCTTACTCAACAGACACCCTTGGCGAGTGCACATAGCTGTCAGTCAAAATTTTGGAGTGACCGTGGACTTTGATTTGTGTTCACCGGCAAGTGGGTGGGTTAATTTGACATGTCGCTGTCATCGACAAATTAAAATAAGCCAAATTATTCCCATGAGCTTGCAGTCTGGATAAAAAGGTACAAGTAGGCAAAGATCAGGAAAAGATAAATGATCAGGATAAATGCTATGTCCTAAGCACCTCTTTGGAAGAGTGTGTGTACACCACAGTCGTTCCATGTTGATACCATGCGGTTCCATGTTCAAGTGGTCCGGTCGGATACACCGGCTGTTGTGACAGAGATGACTTATTTCATAATTCGCGGGAATAAAAGAAATCTGTTATATACACATATACATGGCCCTGTGAGCTGTAACATAAATGGTCTTTCCAGTTGAGAAAATAAGTTTCAGCCTGCCATATTCCAATGTATTTTCACTTGACCTCAATCAACATGCTCAAACTTCTGTCATACAGCATACATTCCGTGTCGCCTGAAAAATAGTCAATCTTTGCCTGTAAAATCATTAAATATTTATCAAAATCCAGCTCTTTTTCCATATCTTACTGTAAAAATAGTCCTTGTCACTGAAAATTAACAAAACTTTTTGATCGGTGTCACTCCAGTGTAAAAACAAGCATTTCCGCAATATGCGTCTCAACCTCCTTTAAGGTCTTACTATAGTAATAGAAATCCAATGAAACAAGCATTAATGATATAAAAATCATCAATTTGTCACATAGAAAACTAAACAGTGCAGAAATATTACTTTTAGAAAAAAAAATGAAATTCACACCGACCCCGACGATAGGTAACCCTGATCAACTAGTTGAACACGTTCAAGAATGTAACAGAAAAGTAAGAAATACTTTGATGGCACTGAAGATACAGATAAATCTCTGGTAAGAAATAAAAGTAATTTCATACCCCCCGCTGAAAGAAATGATACAAGTAGGCACTTGACAAATTTATAGAGAAAATTGAAGCATTGAAAAATTGAAAACTAAAACCAATGCGAAACCCAACATTTCAAAAACCGAGTCAGAAGCAATCAAGTCTTAAAAAACGATGAATCAATAATAATAATGGGGACCGACAATAATTATGGATAAACAACACTACAAACAAATGGTAGAAACTATAATAAATGACTCCTCCTATAATTATGAAAAGTTAGTAGCAGATCCTCATTAAGAAACTTCTCTAAAATACAACAAATTTTTAAACAAATATCAAAACCAATTTACTGAAAAAGAACTTGATTACTTAAGGAATTTCGAAATCAAGTAAAGCCAATTTTATGGCTTATCAAAGATACACAAAAATGAACGAATAAATGAAACATGTAAATTGTCAAATTCATCTTACGTAGAGGTCACAGATGTAGATGACTTAAAGCTTCGACCGATAGTAGATGGCCCGTCCTGCCTTACTAACAGACTGAGTAACTTATTGGATATTCTTCTACAACCGTTCACAAAGCATGTCAAAAGTAATTTACGTGATACAACAGACTTTCTAAATGAAGTCCAACCAAACACTTTACATGCCTCGTTTGACATCGAGGCACTTTACTCGATTATTCCACAAGATTTAGGAATACAAGCAGTGGAATATTGGCTAGAAAAATATCCAGAAGAACTCAGAAATAGGTTTTCAAAATATTTTGTTCTAGATGGCATAAAATTTATTTTTGAGAACAACACATTTTCCTTCAACCAGGCCCACTACAAACAGGTAAAAGGCACAGCCATGGGGACTAAGGTCGCACCTGTATATGCGACCTTAACTCTCGGATACTTAGAAGAAAAGCTATATGAAAAAAATAGAAGGTACTTTCCATAGTGAATTTGCCAACCATTTCATAAAATGTTGGAAAGGATTTCTTGACGACTGCTTTGTCCTATGGCCAAAGTCAGATCATGATCTCAAAACCTTACACAATATTTTGAATAATTTGCACCAAGATATAAACTTTACATTGAACTACAGTAATAAAGAAATACCATTCCTAGACGTTCTGGTAAAAAAACAAAACGGTAAAATAGAAACAGATATTTTCTATAAAGAGACTGACAGCAGTCAATATTTGTTATTCTACTCCTGCAACCCTAGACATACCAAAGTAAATATCCCATATAACCTTGCATGCCATATCAGAACCATTGTATCCGATGACACAACCCAAAATCATCGTATAGAGGAACTAAAATGTTTCTTGAACAAACAAAAATATCCTGAGCAAGTAATTGATTACGGCGTGAAAAGGGCCATGGCATTAGATGAAAATGAACTGAGAAAAGTAAAGCCTAAAACAACAGAAAATATCATACCTTTTGTATCAACGCACAATCCCAAAGATCCCCAAATGTTCAATGTAATTAGAGAAAATATACATATACTTGATGAAGACGATATAATGAGACGTTTGCTTTCAAACTGCAAACTTATTAAAAGTAAACGGCAGCCTTATAATCTCAAAAACGTCTTCTTACAAATGCAAAATTCCAATCAAATGACATTCCGGAAGTGAGAAGGTGCAACAAACCGACCTGCGGTCTCTGCATTCATTTGCTGGAAGGTAGTACAATACAGTTTAATTGTGGAATTAATTTCAAGGTTCATGAAAACATGTCATGCAATGTAAGTAATGTTATTTATGCAATGAAGTGCAGAGGCTGCGGGGAGGAATACATCGGTGAAACTTGTGGACTTTTACGAAGGAGGGTCACGGTTCATAATCAACAAATTCGTGACCCTCGCACAAGAATGTTGAAAGTTAGTGAACACATAGATATATGTGCAAACACTTTGACACCTAAATATCAAATATTCCCATTTCATAAGATGTATTCTGAAAGTACAAGCTTGCGACGGGCCAAAGAACGATATTCTATTAATACTTTGAAACCAAAACCCAACAGAGCAACATAATTTACAGCAGTGCCATCAGGGTATTCTTAACGCCATATGTATATATGTTTATCATGTATTATTTGCCTTCAAATCTCGCAACATTGTAACGTGCGTTATTTTCATGTTAATTACGATATAAGATCGTAACGTTACTAAAGACGTTACGTGTCGTTGCTTTGTAATGTATTCTTGAAAATCTGTAACAAAATAGTGAAACAGGTAGAATATATTATACAGCTGTAGGATCAACATTCATGATAAACTCACGTTTTTGCCGATATTTTAGTTGCATCTTAAATTAATTCATTTTCAGTTTGCAAATATGATATAGATTTGAAAAGCGTATCTGAAGTTGATTCTGAACATTTTTTTTTTCAATTTTCTACGTGTAGCCAGTTTTGCTGTGATATGATGGATTTTCGCACATATTTTCATTTTCAGTGTTATGATATACCCTTATTGTACCTGAATGGGGTGTGGCTTGGTGACAATTGGCGACGATTGAAGGTTCACTGAACTGAAACGCAAAATGTATATACTAGCATCATAAATACATATCAAACTGTTTTGTTGAAATACCAGAGCAAAAGGCCCATAAACTGTACAATACATGTAGATTGTTCCACCATATACTAAATAAGAAAGAAGTGAACACAACTTGATAAGTCTCCAGGAGGAAAATTACCAGTTATTAGTGCAGACTTCTCTCATTACTAACTGACAAAAATAATAAAGAATCAGCAGGAGAAGATAAACTCTGGAAGTGAAAATTTCATGTTACAAATTTAATGGAACAAATGTGCCGGACAATTTGTACGAAATGCCAGTGATTGAAAAACTTAAAAATCCACTTAAACTGGATATCTGTTTGCTTGTATTGTATTAAAGAATTTTTATGCAAATCAGGGTGAACCCACCGTTTCCTAGGTATTGACATCGTTTTAGGAGTTTATGTGTCTTGCTTAAGGACACAACACGGTGCCCCGAGCAGGAATCGATCACATGGCCTTTCGATTCGGAGTCCGATGTTTCTCCACCAGACCGCCGCGTTCACCTTAAACTGGGGGAGAATTCTGTATTAACTAGGGGAGCCGAGTTAAAATTGATTATATTACAGCTTAGTATATTATTTTTCTTCCAATGATTTCTTGCTCCACAGTTATGTTAATGTCTGGAATTTTCCACCATTTTATGTGATTTCTACCCGACTTAGGGGTATCACGATCTTCGCAATGTGCTGTTTTTTTTTCTTTATTTGTGGCTTAGACGGCCGAACCCAGTCAACAACAATGGCCATGTCGAGATGTTGACTCAATTTAAGGGACTTTTACCACACATTCGGATAGAATAACACCCAAAATGCGCTTGAAAATATAACCACCTTTGTAAAAAAAATAAATGTATGGGTGGTTTGACTTGAATGACTTTTTCCGAGCAGAATCAAATGGTCGGTAGTTAGCCTGGAGACACAAGCAGCTCAATGACATCTGTTTCTCACAGCTCGAATACACTTAGAAAAATACTGAGGTTTGTGTGTATATATGGTTTTACTAAACCACTTTCCTGGACATGCTAAGACCTTCTTACTCAGGTGGTCGGACAGACTTACAGTCCCTATGTACAAGCACTGATAATACTGTCATTGTCAGGTGAGACTTAGTTGATTTAACGCTTTATTTCCATGGTAAACAGCCAAGGTAAAGTTGAGACGGTCGGTTATCCAAACTACGGGTACACCCTATTTGATAAACCTCCAAAGCCTTTTATGACCACTTTTATATATACTGATAGATAAACAAAACAAAAGCAAAATGGTTGGCGGTTCTGTCAACAATTTTTCAGTGATGTTGGGATTGCGAAAGTTACATGTAGTTTCCTTGTTGTTAGACTAATTTCTGAGGACCTAGGGTGTCTTGCTCAAGGTCACAACACACCAGAAATAGGTTTCGATCCCAGGAGCTCTATCTCCGGAGTTTTGTACTTTACCACTAGGCTACCCTGCTCGTCTAGGGCATACATTTAAAGTAATTCCCCAAAGAACAGAAAAAAAAAAAAAAAAAAAAAAAAAAAACATGCGAGAAGTGTTCACATTAATACACGTGTTAGCCAGTTGAGATCTTGGTTTAATTTTATTCCAATCCGTTTTTTTTTATAATCGCTAATACATTTTAGCTGTACTGATAGAAATAGTAATTTCGCTGTCCTAGTAATAATGGTTTTATTAATGATAATGATAATCGCTAAATTTCTGGTGTCTTTGGTTGGGATTTTGACTTAGATACATGAAAAGTTTTTGTTACATGTGTTCGCCAGTTGAACTCTTTGTTTTTATTTAATTTTCTTTCTTTATGAAGTTGAGGATGGTCCCCAGGAAAAATAGTTTTTGTCATTGTCCCCAGTAAAGGCGATAAACGGTGTCCCAGGAAAAGTGGTTTGTCTTCGTAATACTTGTCCCAAGTAAAAACAATAATCGGTGTCCCAGGAAAAGTGGTATGTCTTTGTTGTGCTGCAGTTTGTTGTGCCTGCCTCTCTGTCGTGCGGGTTGCCTTTCGTTCCTGTAGGGGCTTAGCCAGATGGCTGCCTGGTTGGGAGGGAGCTGATTATTCTGCTCTTCGTATGTGTTGTCGGGAAAATGTTTTGTTGTGTTTTATGTACTTTCTTTCCCACCTGCTATCTATGTTGGGACTTTAAATTTAATTGCACCCATTCCTGGTCCCTCTATTCTTACTTCCCACAACACGATAGAGTTTTTCTTTCTATAAATGCATGGACTTATAAGTTGGTATAGCTCGGCAAATAGGTCACTGTATGGGCGTTACCTTATGAATACGTTATTAGGTATGGTCTACTATTGACCTAGGTAAAAGCTAAAGGTATACAGTTGAAAGACTCAACTCACATGTTTGTCCGTTAGAATGACAATCCGAGTTTGTCTAGTTTACTGGATTGGACAAAATAGGTAGCTGATCTATAACGGTAAAATATGTGACAGCGCTCTAGGCTGACTGAATTCTCCCTTCTTGAACAGATGGACTAGCCGACCACGCCCAGATATGAATATTAAAGTTGCCGCCCATACAGTGACCCATTTGCCGAACTATATTGACTATTTACCTGTAATTTGCCACTGTACATATGGCTGTTTGCGAAATTCCAGCCCCTTTTGTTGTTTTCTGACACAACACCTGCATGATGTCTCACCATAAGATCAAAGAATTTGAGTTCCCAAAATAGGACCATTATAACAGTTCATTTTCAATACAATCAATTTACCCAAATAGCCTTTACCTAGGACAAGTTCAGCTCCGCCCACCTGCCACCACTGAAGCAAGAACTACCTGACCTCTAATTATACCATTTTTGTCACTTGTCAGTGGCTGAATTTATTTCAATATAGTACATGAAGTATATGTTTTGTGGACAGCTACAAAAGCACATTTAAACAGATAAGAGCAACATTTAATCTTGCAATTTGATCTAATCATAGGAGGACTAAATATTTTGAGCATGTAAATATTTAATTGATTTTACTTCAATTCACCTGAGTCAGTGAACTGACCAGCTGTCACACAAATTACATGGGCGGGACTTAGGTTTATCTACCAGCTTGAGTAAACTATAATTGGCAAATTCTTTGCCACTGTCTTGAGGTTAAACTAGTTCACTTTATACTACAAAGGGTTTTCATAGTCTTTGAAGTCTGATGTTGAAACATCTTGAGTTTGTCTTTGATTTTGACACATGGAGACACTATTTCGCAATTGGCAATAGTTACTATACTGTAGCTCGTTTCACGAAGCTCACTTAGGACATATCTTATCTTATGATCAAGACTAATCTTAGGAGTGACTTGTGATCTATCTTTACTGTAAGACTAATCTTATGTTTGAAGTTGTGACTTGCTCATAAGATTTATTTCATTTCAAGGTCAAACACACAAAACAGTTAGTTTCAAGTATGTTTAATATAAAAGAATTGACTTAATATTGATGATAGCACAGTGGATTTATGCAAGTAATTAAATTAGTATTTTTTGTCATAATATGAACCAGGCGATCCGAGATCGAATCCATTTTTCTCTCTTTTTTCTTTTCCTTTTTTTTCTTTCTGTTTCAATATAAATACATGCACAAATCTACCAACTGATTTATTGTAATGCTTTAGACTATTTCGTCTGCAAATCGAAACCATATCTCTTTAACACTAGTGTTTGCTTTATACACTGTATGATAAACTTGATGCATTGGGCGGCCAATCTGTTTATCAAAGCCCTGTTCCGATTTGGGGATATTTGCGATATTGAACTAAGGTCTAGTTATACTCGCAATTATATAAACAGCTCATGATGTTTGCAGTTAAAATAAACATTTGACTCATTGTGGCCCTGTGAAATTATAGATGGGCTTCTTGTACCGCTCCAATCAAAGCTTATACGCTCTGAATAGGCTACTGGTTAACCGCTCCTAGAAACCGTGGTAAAGTCAAACCAAACACATAAGCCTTACTTTGGTACTTTATACTGTGCCAAACACAACTCATCAGGAGTATGGTGTATGGCATGTATTCGCATTTCAATGAAATGTACATGTAAGACAGTCTACCATATATATGCTGGTCAGCAATCGCCTATGAATGAATAGGGTACAAAAGTATGGGTTCATAGTATGGACCATTGAGGTCGAATGAGATTGGCCAAATCGGTTATTTTGGTGGCATGTACCTCCTGAGAGATTCTGGAAGTCAGTTTAAATACAAATTGCTTCCTTTTGGATCGTGAAAAATGATTAATTTCTTGAGACGAATAATACAGAATGTTACAACCAGATGTTGTTAGATGTGTCAATCGCCTGGCAATCTAATCCAGTAGAAATAAAGTTTATTTGTATAACATAACAAATAAACCAGTGCTGCGTTATAAGTTTGGCTGAGTATATTTGAAGCATGTTTTGGATGCCATGACATCCTAATTTTGTTTGAACGTCCCATGAAATGGAGGCAACGTCTCTGCGTGAACATAGCTGTTGACTGGGGCGTTAAGCATTAACTTAAACACACTAACTAAAAATAAAATGTATTCTATTGGCGTTTGTCAATACTGAACCAATGCATAAAAAATACGACTCGGTGGCTCAGTGGTAAGCTATGTTGTCTTCTGTCCAGGCTATCCGAGTTCGAATCCATTCTAGGTAATATTTTGTTGTTTTTCGCTCTCACATTTTTTAGTTTACTGTCAAATAAGATAATCATAAGTTGTGTCATATTGTTAGGACTAAAGTTAGGACATCTTAAGGATCAGACATATCTTAACCGAAATTAGTCCTAAGTTCAAACTTAGGATAAAAAGGTACAAGTAGGCAAAGATCAGGAAAAGGCGCAATCAGAAAAAGATTCCCACTCCAAAAACCGAGGTGGGAAAAAAAACAAACTAACAATCAGGTACTTATACCATGAAACATATCGTAAGCCGAATGAGCAGCTATTTTCCCAATAGGTGGCCACTCAGTTACCTTAACTTAACTAAAAATATGTCTTAAAACGCTTTGTGAAACGAGCCCCTGAACTAAATTATAAGCATTTCTTTCGGCTGGTCCTAAGTTGTTACAAGCCATATTATGGTTGTCTTGCCAAAATAAAATAATTCGAGTCATCAAATGTGCCAACTGCTTTTTGCCAAAGAATGTAACCGAGTAGCTTCCTAAGTGCATATGCAATTACACTCATTCTAAAATAAGGTGCAAATCCTGGAGAAAAAAAAGAAGAAAAATAAACTTTTAGAATTACACTTTTTCGACATACCATCACTATTGTGGATCATTCAGGCGTCATCCTGTAAAATGTCACCACCTTCCCGATATTCTTGCAATTTCTACATCATTTTGAAACTTGATGGGTATATTCCAATGCGGTAATCAACGTGACGCACTACATATGAACTAAATGTAACCATAACACAAACTCAACGTATATCTCTGACTAGCAGACTTCAGTTTCTCAAATAAAGAGCAATATTAAGTAAATTAAATCAAACAATAAACGTCCTTTCATATCTACTATCGAAAAATGTTGGATAATATGTGTATGATGCAGGCTTCTTGATTCAGAATTTGTATGTGTTGTTAACTTGCAACTATGATAACATCTGACCTGTACATCAGAATTATATCAAAATATGTAATGATAATTAGCTCACCTGAGCCGAAGGCTCACAGGTGAGCTTATAGGATAGGCAGGCATCCGTCGTCCGTCGTCGTCCGTCCGTCGTCCGTCCGTCCGTCCGTCCGTCCACAATTTCAAAGAAGAATATTTCTGAAGCTAGTAGGCCGATCTTGATCAAATTTAATGTGAACCATAATTGGGTTGGGGGATTAATGGCATTAGGTTTTGGAGCAGATTGTATCAAAATTGTGGTTTCCATGGCAACAGATAGGTCCCATAGACTTACAATGGGAAAAACTAAAAAAATCTTCTTCTCTGAAACCACTAGGCCCACAGCTTTGATATTTGGTATGTAGCAATGGCTAATGGTCCTCTACATAAATTGTGCCATTCATGCCCCTGGGGTCAAATTTGGCCACACCCCGGGGGGTCGATAGTCTCCATAGACTTACTATGGGAAAAAAAATAAAAATCTTCTTCTCTGAAACCACAGGGCCCACAGCTTTGATATTTGGTATGTGGCAACGGCTAATGGTCTGCAACATAAATTGTGCCAGCCTTGCCCCTGGGGTCAAATTTGGCCACGCCCCGGGGGTGGATAGTTTCCATAGACTTACAATTGGAAAAACTAAAAAAATCTTCTTCTCTGAAACCACTAGGCCCACAGCTTTGATATTTGGTATGTAGCAATGGCTAATGGTCCTCTACATAAATTGTGCCATTCATGCCCCTGGGGTCAAATTTGGCCACGCCCCGGGGGTTGATAGTCTCCATAGACTTACTATGGGAAAAAAATTAAAAAATCTTCTTCTCTGAAACCACAGGGCCCACAGCTTTGATATTTTGTAGGTGGCAATGGCTAATGGTCCTCTACATAAATTGTGCCAATCATGCCCCTGGGGTCAAATTTGGCCACGCCCCGGGGGTCGATAGTCTCCATAGACCTACAATAGGAAAAAACTAAAAAAATCTTCTTCTCTGAAACCACTAGGCCAACAGCTTTGATATTTGGTATGTAGCAATGGCTAATGGTCCTCTACATAAAATATGCCATTCATGCCCCTGGGGTCAAATTTGGCCACGCCCCGGGGGTTGATAGTCTCCATAGACTTACTATTGGAAAAAAAAAATCTTCTTCTCTGAAACCACAGGGCCCACAGCTTTGATATTTTGTATGTTGCAATGGCTAATGGTCCTCTACATAAATTGTGCCAATCATGTCCCCGGGGTCAAAATTGGCCACGCCCCGGGGGTCGATAGTCTCCATAGACCTACAATAGGAAAAACTAAAAAAATCTTCTTCTCTGAAACCAGTAGGCCCACAGCTTTGTTATTTGGTATGTAGCAATGGCTAATGGTCCTCTACATAAATTGTGCCAGTCATGCCCCTGGGTCAAATTTGGCCAGGCCCCGGAGGTTGATAGTCTCAATAGACTTGCTATGGGAAAAAAATTCAAAAATCTTCTTCTCTGAAACCACCGGGCACACAGCTTTGATATTTTGCATGTGGCAATGGCTAATGGTCCTCTACATAAATTGTGCCAGCCATGCCCCTGGGGTCAAATTTGGCCACGCCCCGGGGGTAGATAGTCTCCATAGACTTACAATGGGAAAAACTAAAAAAATCTTCTTCTCTGAAACCAAAAGGCCCAGAGCTTCTATATTTTGTATGTAGCAATGTTTGGTAGTCCCCATTATAAATTGTGCCAGTCATGCCCCTGGGTCAAATTTGGCCATGCCCCGGGGGTCAATAGTGTCCATGCATAGACTTTCATTGGTCGATTCTCAATTAATTTAAATCTCATGAGCTTACAATGTGATAATCTCTCAGGTGAGCTACAGGACCAATGGTCCTCTAGTTACATTTGTCCTACATGAGTTGCGGAGCTTATAATTACTTTTCTAAATACATCTTGTTATATGGCAGGTCTTGTTTTATTCAGCGTCACGTAAATTACTTGCAAACCGCAACATAAATTATTTTTTTGCAATACAGATACACAATGGCATTAAATATTATCTGAAAGACTTTATCTGGATACGTTTACTCCAAACAGACAACCTTGTGTGATCCTATTTCATTTTTAATATTGTTTTACTTTTTGCACAACATTCTATAAAAATGTAATATACGTGACGGAATACTGTAATTTACGTGACGGTAATATTTAAGTCACCTACAGTATTTTTAAACTTAGATATGTTTGAGTTTTTGCTAACTTAAAATGAAGCATGGAATTTGAACCAGTCTGCACAAAAAGTAAATCCTTCGATTAATTAACCACGTAATTATTTAGTAAAACAAAACTGTTTTATATTGATAAAAATGTATATTAATCTCAGGGCTGATATATTTCTGTTGGTCAGTATTTTGGAATGGACAAATGCGAATAACAAATGTAGTATTGCTATGTCTTTGATTAAAGGAGGTGTGATCCTTTTAGATTCAACTGTTTTCACCTATAACTGATAAATAGACTTAAACTACCTTTGTATTTTATGTGACAAATGCGTAATTTACGTGACACTGCTTGAAAAAAACATCATATTCCGTAAACTTAACAACTGAAAAGTATATAATGGACATTAAAACATTTATTGACGCTGATTCAAAGCACAATCTTAGCTATATAATATGTCATATTGACATTTTGAAAGTAAGTACCGTCACGTAAATTACTGTCACGTTTATTACATTTTCAACTTTAGCATCCGAAAAAAAACCACCTTAGGGTCGTTTGATATTAACTTTGTTTTTTGTGAGATGTATTCATCCTCCATACTTTCATATTCAGATAACGTTGTTTCAAATACCATGTTGGATTTTTAAAAGGGATGCAATGGTTAAGCAGGGGGATTAGATATATTTGACCAAAA
The DNA here is from genome assembly GCA_964017185.1 of Rugalucina vietnamica. NCBI lineage: Eukaryota > Metazoa > Mollusca > Bivalvia > Lucinida > Lucinidae > Rugalucina > Rugalucina vietnamica. The sequence continues at coordinate 71,336,609 of OZ024870.1, read as the reverse complement.
TAGTAAAGCAAAATGAAAAATCCATATGTTATCCATATAAAGGACATATTCAACTATTTAATTGACACAGTTTGGTCTGCAATAAGAGTAAGCAGTATTAAGATTTGGACAATCTTCTATAGCGTCACGTAAATTACAGAAACTCTGTGACATGCTTTTTTCGATTTTTGATGTTTGATATTTTTGTTTGTTTACAAGATATAAAATAACCATTTCTTTTACCAAAAGATAATGTCAAATTAAGTAAATCGAACGATGTTGTTTCGTATGAAAATAGAATTTGTTCATTCTATCGCCTTTTGAATTTTTGCATTTCAGTTTGTGACATGCTGTTTTTGGTGGGGTCATGCATTATTCACTACTACCAGAGATCTTAAAAAACATAACTGGGTATCATACTTTATTCGGTTTAAATGGAGATAGTACCAAATTTTGAAAATACAGCCAACCTTGGTGGTCACTCCAATTTTTATTTAACACCCCGAGACAGGGGGTGCGCTGCTTATTTTAGAATGAGTGTTTTTTTTTATTAAGTCTTACATGGGTTTCTTATGATTTTCAGTATAGAACTGTGTGCAGTCAGCCACAAAAGGTATTTTCACCATGAATGTATTGATTATATTAACTTGTGGGCACATTCAGGGTAATTATGAAGTGAAAAAACTAAGTTATTTATTTGTTCAAGATACTGCAGCTGTTAGTAAAGTAAATTTTGAAATGAAAAAAAGTTATATTAGTTGCGCTTTTGTTATTTATATTCATATCCAAAATTTCTACAATAAATATGAATCCATTTCCAACTGAGAGCTAGAAACGTGAGTTTATTATGAATGGAGATCCCACAGTAGTGACAATTACAAGTTAATACGGCAATATCGGACTTCTGATATATATATATATATGGGGATTAAACCATTAACAGTGCAAGAATAAATCAAACTAAGCGCACTTGCGGCTTTCGCCTTCTTCATGGTCAATATGTATTTACAGGGTAAAAACTGAAAGAAAAAAGAAATGAAAATAGGTAAATAAATAAAATAAAACAAAAACAAAAAACACATAAAATGGGACAAAGTTGACACCACAGTATGTTCGGCAGTGGGTAAACGACTTAAAATTAATTCATGAACGCCCTTTGAAAGGGCCCAGAATCTGAAGAAGGCGAAAGCCGAAAGCGCGCTTAGTTTGATTTATTCTTGCACTGTTAATAGTTTAATCCCCCTATATACTTATTTTAAGCCTAGGTTACATTTGCCCTACGATTAACTTGCGATGATCGTACGATGCCATTTTTTGCATTTTCGTGCGGTCTCCGCAGGGTGACCCTACGATGCCCCTACGATTCTACGGTTTCCTACGGCTTCCTACGACTTCATACGGCTTCCTACGATCTCCGTAGCCTCTACGATTTTGTAGTAGTCTGCACTTTTACAAATTTTAAAAATCGTAAGACCGTAGCCCGTAGACACGTCGTAGGTAGCATCATCGTACGGGCGCCTTACGGAAACCCTGCGATGATCGTGCGGTCACCGCACGATTTAATGATAATTTGGGGACTAAAATAATAAGATAATCGTAGACCTTTAGGGTGATCGTGCGGCATCCGTACGGTTATATCACAAGTTTATTAAAATCGTACGGACACCTAACATCGTACGGCTATCGTAGGGAGAACGCAAGAAATCGTAAGGACTCCTCACGGCTATCACACGGGCTCCGTACGATTTAAAATTAAAGTGTGCGGAGATCCTTTGATTTCCCTACGATCTCCAAACAGTTCCGACTCAGGACATCGAAGAAAGCTAGAACAAGAAATCGACCGATGCCCGTATGAATTGTAAACACCTACGGTATAGCCCATGATCACATTCGATTTAAAAAAAAAAATCGTAGGGAAATCGCGGACCCATGGCGAAAAATCGTATAATGATCGGGGCAAATATAACCTACTAGGCATGATCCCTTGCGGCCTCCCTACGATCACTGTACGATTTTTGTTCCCAAAGTATCATAAAAAAATCGTGCGGTGACCGCTCGATTATCGCAGGATATCCGTACGGTGCCCGTATGATGCCCTACGACTTGTCTACGGTCTACGGTCTTACGATTTTAAAATTTGTAATAGTGCAGACTATTACAAGATCGTAGAGGCTACGGAGATCGTAGGAAGTCGTAGAATCGTAGGGACATCGTAAGGTCACCCTGCGGAGGCCGCACGAAAATGCAAAAAATGGCATCGTACATCCATCGCAAGCTAATCGTAGGCCAAATGTAACCAAGGCATCAGTCAGAAGTCCAAGGGACTCCGTACGATATCCACTAACAGTCTGCGGAGACCCTACGACTACCGTGCGGCCTCCTTGCGTTTTGTATAAAAACGTTTTGGGACTCCGTACGGACAACGCACGGGATCCGTACGATATCTACGTACTATCTGCGGAGACATACGACTGCCGTACGATCGCCTTGCGTTTTTGTATGAGAACGTCGACAAATGGCAGATAAAAAAAATTGCACGATGCCCGTATGAATTGTTAACACATACGTCGTAGCCCACGATCTCCTACGATGTCTAAAAATCGTAGAGAAAATCGCAGACCGAAAAATCATACGATGATCGGGGCAAATGTAACCTAGGCTTTAATCATTTTTTGAATCCTTTCTTAGGATCCAGTGCTACCGGGAAGATTTTTGTTTGATGTTTGTCCTATTTCTCCCTATATATATATATATATATATATATATATATATATATATATATATATATATATATATATATATATATACATATATATATATATATATATATATATATATATATATATATATATATATATATATATATATATATATATATATATATATATATATATATATATATATATATATATATATATACATAATAATAAAAATATATAATTGAAATACTTTTTCTCGAAACATAGATTGTGGATACACGTTAGAACCTCGCTGAGGCGGTTCAAACGAGTACCCTCAATCCTTGTTTTGGATAAAAGAAAAATAAGAAAAATGGGTATACGCGTGTATACCCCAAACTTCCAGGTTTTCTCATGCCGCGGCTCATCTTAAAATACATGTTATTATTGCGTTTTATTGGCGTGTGATGTGTAAGACATCCTGTTTTCCATTCCTGGAGCTGCACATTTAAATGGTGTGACCACTGTTCCCCCCGAGGTCAAAATCGTGATTATCGGGCTTCTGTCAGTAATATCGTCAAGTAAACATCCTCGTTTATTTTACTTTTCTTTTTTTACATTGAATTGAAGCAAGTATTATTTTTTTCTGTTTACACTAGAGGTTTTACTACTATTTAAGGATATATGTTGTTTATATATAGTTACTACAAAGTAAAATCATTTACACGTGGGATAATTAAATACATAACTGCATTCATTTGCTCAGAAATATATAGCCCACGAGCGGATATGTAGTATAATATGCTGTTTACACGAAAGAATTTGTTCCGAACCAGGACCGGACCTGGTTCGGTCCAAGTGTTTAGACGAGCATATTTGTTTCGCTCCAAATTTTGGAACGGTCCAACTTGGCCCGATACATTTGACTTAATCTTAATTGCTTTATAGTTAATGGGGTTTCATGATATGTTTTGCATCAAAACATCGTTCTTGATTTATTGAATACGAGGTGCAATCAGAAAGTTCTAAGCCTCAAGTGCTTGTGATTATCAGGGAATGAAAATCTGGTTCAATATAATCCCTCTTCAAGGCAATGCACTTTGTCCATCTCTGTTCGAGCTTTCTTATCCCTTCCAAATAGAAGTCCTTTTCCTGGTACTCCAAATACTCGTTCACTGCCACTGTGTTCCAAACTGTGTTCAAAACTGTGTTCCACGAAGGTTGGATTTCAATTTTGGGAACAGATAGAAGTCAGAAGGGGCCATATCAGGAGAATATGGGGGATGAGGAAGAACTTCGAATCCGCATTCAGTCGCAGCAATCATGGCAACTTTCGACTTTTGAGCAGGCGCATTTTCCTGCAAGAGCAGAACGCCTCGAGTCAATTTGTCTCTCCTCTTTCTTGCAATTTCCTGGCGCAAACGCCTCAATTCTGCTGCATAATATGCACCATTTATCGTGCGACCTTGTTCAAGATAATCAATCATGATTACCCCCTGACTATCCCAAAAGGCTGAGGCCACCACCTTCCCTGCCGAAGAAACTCTCAAACGTCTTGGGAGGGGGTGAGCCAGGGTGCTTCTATTGCATGCTTTGCATTTTTGACTCTGGGTCAAAGTGATGAACCCATGTACAACTCGGTCGATAAAATCCTCGGGATCATCTTCATATCGAGACAGGAGATACCTAGAAATATCGAGCCGAGATCGTTTTTGGTCATCAGTCAACATTCTCGGTACCCATCTTGCCGAGACCTTGGACATATCCAAGCTATCTGTTAGAATTGTTTGCACTGCCCCAAAACTTCTGCCCACTTCGCTGGCTATACTTCGCAAGTCTCACCTCCTGTCACACATAACTAGGTTGTGAACGATATCCACATTTCCATTAGTGGTAACATCTTAGGGGCGGCCAGACCTTGCATCATCCTCAATGCTCTCTCCCACGCTTAAATTCTGCAGCCGATTTTTTCACTGTGCTACAAGAAGGAGACTCATTCCCAAGTGGTTTCATGAAGTCTTCGTGAACTTCCGTGGGAGTCATTCCCTTCTTACAAAGATATTTTATTACCGCTCTCACTTCAACTTTCTCCATTTTGCAAGTTTGATGCACTGTCCTTTCTCAATACTGTCGTAAAAAGCAATCAAGCGTGAACAAATGCTTTTTACTCTATAAATATAATGACAGACTGAACAAGGATTTTGTCTTATGGAATGCTTTGAAGTCTATCAGGCTTAGAACTTTCTCGTACACTTCAAAACCGCAACTTCTATTAGCATAATTGTCTACATGCACCAACGTCGGTTGCCGGTTCATTCGCAAATTATATGGTCTGACGAATATGACATAACTCCTCACAAAATAACCGGAACAGGCATAGAAATATGGGTTACATGTAAAAAGCTGCTGGACTACGTGATACTTAAACACTTGACAAACCAAACTGTACAATTCATCAGTGTAATGCTCCAGTCAGTTTGTATCCACGGCCCATATGCGGGTCGGGGAACAGTGGAGCTTTTAGCATTAAAATTTTAAAGCCCTGTCAAAATCCCGGTGCTGCTGGGAATATTTGTGGTAAAATTCCTGATAAAAATATGTAGAGGATATTTGCTTTTTTGAGGTGAATACCAAATATATTTCATCGAGTGAGTTGAAAACATCAGAATTTTCACGAGTGCGCAGCACGAGTGAAAATGTTTATGTTTTCAACTCACGAGATGAAATATATTTGGTATTCACCGAAAAAAAGCAAATTTTCTTTTTATTTTATACAATACACGGGCATTTTCCAATTCACAAGGCAGGCGGTGAAAGTGCGAAAACCAAACATTTTTGAAAACACAAATAATTTTGGTACCACATTGTTCCTTACGATCTAACTAAGAAAATGAATATCCACACTTTATGTTTTCGTTCATAAATAACGGAGTTATAGGCGTTTGAATTTCTGAAGTGAGACACATTTAATGACGTCAAGTAAATGGAAACGTCAGAAGTAATCCAAAAAATCTGACGTCATTACAGTGAAGATATAGGCTGATATCAGTCACTAGTGACTTTTGATATCAGTGAGATCTGATATCAGTGAAATTTCATATCAATGAAAATACCAATTTTATCAAGTTTTGATATGCATTGGTTTTCACTGTAGAGTATTAAATAAAAATGCTTATTTATTTGAATTTGGTTTAAACGTTTATTTCATTACATGTACAGTTCATATAACAGTAAAAAGGTAAAAGTAGGCAAAGATCAGGAAAAGGCGCAATCAGCAAAAGATCCCCACTCCAAAAACCCGAAGTGGGAAAAAACCAAACTAACAATCAGGTACCTATACCATGAAAACATTTCGTAAGCCGAATGAGCAGCTATTTTCCCAATAGGTGGCCAATCAGTTACCTTAACTTAACTAAAAATATGATAACATACATAAGGCGCCAACAGCACAAAAATATTAAACACCAAGACATAAAACAAAAAGAACCACCACAGAAGTATCGACTTGGAACGATCAGTAACAAAAAGTTACTGGCGGGCTTAAATCGATTTTACACGGCCGTAACCTCACCCTCAGCTTCTGCAGTGGCTCATAACATTTAGTTAGTTCTTCGGCCCTCGTGGTGAATCTCTAACTAGTCAATGAATCATCAAGAACAAACAAATAAATCATGATTAACATCCTGCTGAATCAAAAACCAGGACTCACAGATTCAGTAAGCTGCCCGACGATGGAGATCCCTGGGCGCCGAATAACTTACTAACTCCGGAGCAAAAGAAAAACATCAGTTGGACCCCGGTGGGCCAAGCAACAGACAAGAAGCTCCGGCCCCAACCAACTAAAATTAATAGCTTTAAGTCGGGGCCATCATAGAGTCTGACGCCCGACCCACCGGCGTGCAATTAAAGAAGGCAGCGTAGTTATCAACCATGATTGGGTTAAAAACTAAGCATGCAGACTGTCGCATAACATTCAAATTATAACCTATACGTCTGTAACGTGTTATGATTTTTCTAAACTGAAAAGAAAAATCATTACTTCCTATAAGTTTCTTGAATTTGTAAACCAAGTCACCATAAAATTCTGGTTCCGAAAGCAGCACAAATAGATATGAATACAAACATTATACAAATGGGGTCCAGAAAGAAGTAGAAAGACACCAAAATATGCTATGAATAAATACGTGTATGCTCGTATACGCTATTTTCGTAATTGTCACAATATTTACAAAAAAGGTAGAAAAAATATTTAACAATTTCTTATGAAAAAGCTGTTCAGAATACCAACTGTTTGATGAGATGTGGAACTTTACGAGGAATGGGGAAACAGGATTTTGGATTTGGATTTGGAAGACGATAATTGACGATAATTGAAAGCAACGAAAATCGCGAATTTTAAAATGGGAATATCGATATTCATTGGACCATTCTGCATGCTAAGAGAATTTCCATTGCTCCCAGTTAATCAAGGGCCTTTCTTTTAAGTGTTATCAACAGAATGTTCATATTATGTAGCAACGAAAATCGCAATTTTTAAAATGGGAATATCGATATTCATTGGGCCATTCTGCATGCTAAGAGAATTATCCTAGTTAATCAAGGGCCTTTCTTTTAAGAGATATCAACAGAATGTTCATATTATGTTTTAAGAAAATGGATAAAATGTAAGTGGTTGGTTAGATCTTTTGACTAGTATGTACAAAACCATGGGTACTTTCAGCCTTTCAGGAGTCCTTACCATTGGTAATATTTTTAGCTCACCTGAGCCGAAGGCTCACAGGTGAGCTTATAGGATAGGCAGCCATCCGTCGTCCGTCGTCGTCGTCGTCCGTCGTCCGTCGTCGTCCGTCCACACTTTCAAAGAAGAATATTTCTGAAGCTAGTAGGCCGATCTTGATCAAAGTTAATGTGAACCATAATTGGGTTGAGGGATTGATGGCATTAGGTTTTGGAGCAGATTGTATCAAAATTGTGGTTTCCATGGCAACAGATAGGTCCCATAGACTTACAATGGGAAAAACTAAAAAAATCTTCTTCTCTGAAACCTTTGATATTTGGTATGTAGCAATGGCTAATGGTCCTCTACATAAATTGTGCCATTCATGCCCCTGGGGTCAAATTTGGCCACGCCCCGGGGGTCGATAGTCTCCATAGACTTACTATGGGAAAAAATTCAAAAATCTTCTTCTCTGAAACCACAGGGCCCACAGCTTTGATATTTGGTATGTGGCAATGGCTAATGGTCCTCTACATAAATTGTGCCAGCCATGCCCCTGGGGTCAAATTTGGCCACGCACCGGGGGTCGATAGTCTCCATAGACTTACAATTGGAAAAACTAAAAAAATCTTCTTCTCTGAAACCACTAGGCTCACAGCTTTGATATTTGGTATGTAGCAATGGCTAATGGTCCTCTACATAAATTGTGCCATTCATGCCCCTGGGGTCAAATTTGGCTACGCCCCGGGGGTTGATAGTCTCCATAGACTTACTATGGGAAAAAAATTAAAAAATCTTCTTCTCTGAAACCACAGGGCCCACAGCTTTGATATTTTGTAGGTGGCAATGGCTAATGGTCCTCTACATAAATTGTGCCAATCATGCCCCTGGGGTCAAATTTGGCCACGCCCCGTGGGTCGATAGTCTCCATAGACCTACAATAGGAAAAAAACTAAAAAAAATGTTCTTCTCTGAAACCACTAGGCCAACAGCTTTGATATTTGGTATTAAGCAATGGCTAATGGTCCTCTACATAAATTGTGCCAATCATGTCCCCGGGGTCAAATTTGGCCACGCCACGGGGGTCGATAGTCTCCATAGACCTACAATAGGAAAAACTAAAAATAAATCTTCTTCTCTGAAACCACTAGGCCCACAGCTTTGTTATTTGGTATGTAGCAATGGCTAATGGTCTTCTACATAAAGTATGCCATTCATGCCCCTGGGGTCAAATTTGGCCAGGCCCCGGAGGTTGATAGTCTCAATAGACTTGCTATGGGAAAAAAAATCCAAAATCTTCTTCTCTGAAACCACAGGGCACACAGCTTTGATATTTTGTATGTGGCAATGGCTAATGGTCCTCTACATAAATTGTGCCAGTCATGCCCCTGGGGTCAAATTTGGCCACGCCCCGGGGGTAGATAGTCTCTATAGACTTTCAATGGGAAAAACTAAAAAAATCTTCTTCTCTGAAACCAAAAGGCCCAGAGCTTCTATATTTTGTATGTAGCAATGTTTGGTAGTCCCCATTATAAATTGTGCCAGTCATACCCCTGGGTCAAATTTGGCCATGCCCCGGGGGTCAATAGTGTCCATGCATAGACTTTCATTGGTCGATTCTCAATTAATTCAAATATCATGAGCTTACAATGTGATAATCTCTCAGGTGAGCTACAGGACCAATGGTCCTCTAGTTTACGCTAGTTACCGCACGCCATGCAAAACACATGCTAACACTGAGTAACCGAAGTCCGCCCGGAACAAGCATATTTGATCCCTATATTGACAATATAGGGACCAAACATGATTTTCCATTCATTAACATTCGCTAGGTCCCGAGGGGAGTGTTGAAAACCAATGGCATAGCACGAAGTTTTCAACACTCCCCGAGGGACCTAGCGAATGTTAATGAATGACAAAATCATTTTTGATCGCTATTATTGAATAAATTCTGCATAAACGAAAGAAATAATGGTGCACTATATTTTACAGCCTCGTCACATTTTCATACGCGTAAAAGCTTTCATTTTTATGCTCATTCCGGACCGACTTCAGTTTCTCATTATTAGCACGTGCTTTGCGTGGCGGCGCCCAGTAACGAGCATAAGTAAAAGCCATGTATTATCAGCACGTGCGCGCGTGAATTGCAATATTAATAAATGGCTTTCTCTTCATTAATAAGTGGCTGTTAATATCGTGTGACACAGGTATTTTTGCAATAATAATTATTATTCCAATCCAGAATCTTGTAAGATTTTGGATATCAAGGTTGATAATAAAGAATTCTGTATGAAAAGTGTCAGACCAGCAGGCTGAATAGATACAGAAGAAAATTCAGATTTGGGAAGACTGCTCGATCTTTCGAATAATATTGAATTTTTACGGCTACCAATATTCCAAAGGACATTCAAGGTATAAAGAGGATAACAGCAAAAAGTAAATATGCACTGCAATTCTAAAAAGATGCTCTTTGTCATGTGTGACAGAACATGCAGTCTAATAGGAAAATTCTATCATTTGTGCTGAATAAAAAAGTCAAAAGATATACATGTATTTGTCATATTGATTGAATGAAAAAGAAACATTATCTGACGTGGCTGTAACTGCGAAGCTGATCAGTGCCTTTGTTTTTGCTACACGGATTGTCAATTCATCTACTTTCAAAATCCAAAATTTCCAGCCTCTAACCATCTGTGACTGTACAGCCCGGTTTGTGTCAGACCTGGTCGTAACCCAAATTTTTTGCTGGTTTTCTCAATCACAGGCTCATCTTATGGTTAGTCTTTCTTTTGATTGCAATGGATATAACAATAGCTATCTGATTCATTTCTTCACACATGACTAAGGGTTCTTTTTGTGGCTGTAGCAGCCAGTTGCATGCACATTGTGTTTTAGACTAGCATAACCGGTGTGACAGGCAAGCATTTAGAATATCTTCAAACAAGTAAAATGTGTTGAAAGTATTGCTGAAAATTTCAACAGCTTTTGATTTTGAAAGATGACAAACAACTAAGATCAGAGAATTAATGAGCTGCGTCTTGAGAAAACCAGAATTTGCTTGTGCGACAACAAAGATGCAGATCAGTAACTGCACAGCTGATCAGCGCCTTTGTTTTCGTTACATGGATAGTATAATCACACTCCTACATAAACCCAAAATTTCAATCTTTCTCTGAGACAGTACAAACCTGTTTGGGTTGGACCTAGTTAGAAACTCTTAGGAGGGGTTGTCTCACGTCGTGGCTCAAATTATAACCAAAATTGATAGGAATGATTATGATACAAAAATGACTTCATAATGCTAACCTGTCACTATACTAGTTTGTGTTTATGTGGGTGATACTAAAATCTCTACCTGTACTTAGCTCCAGTCAATAATTTATTAGCTCACCTGAGCCGTTAGGCTCACAAGGTGAGCTTATAGGATGGCCATGATCCGGCGTCCGTCCGTCCGTCCGTCCACAATTGCAAAGATCTTCTCCTCTGAAACCACTTGGCCAATCAAAGCTAAATTTTATATTTTATAGGAAGGGGGAACCAATGTTTATATACGAAATCCATGTCACATGACCAAGATGGCCGCCATGCCCATATATGGTAAAAACGCTTCAAAAATCTTCTTCTCCAGAACCGGTGGACCGATTTCAACGAAACTTGGCATGAAGCATTAATGGCTCAAGCACTACAATGTATATATAAATCATGACCCTGTGATGACCTTGACCTATTTTACGGCAAGGTCAACATAGGTCGCGAATGCATTTGAATGGGGAAAACTTTTAAAATGTCATTTAAAGTGAAAGTCTTGCAGGAAATGGGCAGTAGGACTGAATATTAATGATTCTGAAAAAAAAATTGGACCCCAGGGGCTCATGTGCCCCCACCGCGGGGCAATATACATGTATATCTCCATATTATTCAAGCATCTTCTCCTCTGAAACCACTTGGTTAATCAAAGCGAAATTTTATGTGAAGCATCAATAGGAAAGGGTAACAAATATGTATATAAAAAATCCAGGCCACATGACCAAGATGGCCGCCATGCCCATATATGGTAAAAACCCTTCAAAAATCTTCTTCTCCAGAACCGGTTGACCGATTTCAAAGAAACTTGGCACGAAGCATCGATGGCCCAAGCACTACAATGTGTATATAAATCATGACCCTCTGATGACCTTGACCTATTTTACGGGAAGGTCAACATAGGTCGCCAATGCATTTGAAGGGGGAAAACTTTTAAAATGTTATTTAAAGTAAAAGTCTTGCAAGAAATGGGCAGTAGGACTGGATATTAATGATTCTGAAAAAATTGGACCCCAGGGGCTCATGTGCCCCCACCCTGGGGCAATATACATGTATATTTCCATAATATTCAAACGTCTTCTCCTCTGAAATCGCTTGGCCAAACAAAGCCAAATTTTATGTGAAGCATCTATAGAATGGGGGAATCAATGTGTATATAAATAATCTAGGTCACATGACCAAGATGGCCGCCATGCCCATATATGGTAAAAACCCATCAAAAATCATCTTCTCTGAAACCAATAGACTGATTTCAAGGAAACGGCGTGAGGCATCGATGGCTAAATTACTCCAATGTATATATAAATCATGACCCTGTGATGACCTTGACCAATTTTATGGCAAGGTCAACATGGGTTGCCTTTGCATCTGAATTGGGAAAACTGTAAAAATGTCATTTGAAGGAAAAAGCCAACAGGAAATTGGCAAATGGACAGAATATTGAAGATTCTGAAAAAAGAAAATGGCCCAAGGGCTTCATCTGCCCCTGCACTGGAGTTAAATACCATAATATTCAAACATGTTCATTGGTATATGCAGCTGATCTCAGGTGAACGTTTACAGGACCATCGGTCCTCTGGTTAACAATAGTAGACAAAACTCGTTCAATGTTTTACCAACGGTACCACTGGTAATGCCATTGGTACCAATGGTACCAACAATGGTACCAATGTCATTGGTACCAATGTCACCAACATATGGCAGCAAATATTGCAGATAAAATACAGCATGGGTAAATCTACCATTGCGCGAGGTAGTCACGTGATTAAATATGGCGAGCCTAAAAATGTTTTTTTTTTTCTTTCTTTTTTTTGTGATACCTGTTGAAGTTTGCATGGTCATGCTGACATGGTGATATTTGAGCTTTGGCGTGAGCAAACCAACAATGTGGTTACCGAACAGGTCCGACACAAACCGGCTTGTGCAAGCACAAACGCAGGCTAGATGCTTGAAATTTTGGATTTAGAAAGTAGATGAATTGTACTATCCGTGTAGCGAAAACAAAGCTCTGATCAGCTTCGCAGTTACTGCGAAGCTGATCTACGTCTTTGTTTTCGCATATGCAATATGTTGGTTTTCTCATGAGCGGCTCATTTATATCATACGCTTGTGACTTTTCATAGTCATATGTGCTGCGAAATTGATTATTAATTGTACTTCGACATGAAACTTTGAAACAGATACATGTTTCATAATACGGACATGGTACAATCTGTCTCGGAAAATTAGATGAGTTTCAGAGCAAAACAATCTGCCTTCTGTTGTTTACGAGGGTAGATATTATTGGCCTTGTACGTATGAGATTAGAAGTTATGACATTTGACGTTTGTGCGTTGCATCTGTGATATTAAAATACACTTACATGTAATAAACCATTTACAATACCAGTACATGTATGTACGTGGGTTGGGATTTAAGTTCGTAGACTTTCTTAATAAAAGTTCAGATGTCTGTCACACAGAAATAAAAATGATATCATCTGAAAACACATTCTTTTACCTTTCGTATAAGATATTAAGCGTAGTTCTAATCATAATAGTTTCGTCACAACAATGAATTAAACACAATGGTCTTTCAAGAACCGGGGCACGTCGTGGAAATTTTGACGTCAAAACTACGTCAAATTTCAATAAATGTCAGCATTGAAATGCTTTGTTTAGAACAACACAACACGCTATACCTTTACTTATTTCAAAGATTTCCTACAGGGTTTGTTGATTGTTATTATTGAAATACTGCTTTCACCAGATATAACAAATTTTAAGTGTATCATGCATATTTGAGGCTTAACGTAAGAATGCTGACCTTAGCATTTGTAGATTGTTTGTAGGTGTGTGTATTTCTCATCATGTAAAATTCAAATACGGCCATCTGGAATCTCGCAAACCATTTAAATACCACTGCACCATCTGTTCTACAACTGTACTACAAATCCTGATCATTTTGAATGTTTCTTTGGGCATTTATAGTACTCAAATATAAGATGTGATCATAGCTCTTGTCTAGACGTTGATTGTTTACGCCATTTTTCTTTCCCAAGAAACGCGACTGACTTAACATTTTCTCCAATAACAAAATCAGTCTTCGACATAGTGCTTCAAATTTTATATGGAGATAACAACATAATTCTAGAATGCCTAAAATTGGTTAAGCTCAAGTTTTGGCCTATTATATAGTTACTAATGTCATGTTCTTCAACGCCATATAAGTTCAGAATTATTTAAAATACGACGTGCCCCGGGTAGCGAGACCTAGGTTGCTATGGAGACCATTTTTATGTGCACTGCGCAAGATTTCATGCAAAATATTGTAAACATGAAACAAGGAGACTTTGTTTCTATATAATAATGCAGCAAATACTGGATAAATGCTGTAATAGAAAATCAGTGGCCAAAGTCTACGAACTTAAATCCCAACCCTCGTATGTCATTATTTTTACATGATTATTATAATAGATTTGGAAATACGGGGTCTGTCCCAGAAATACGTAGACATTTGTGATTCAACAGTAATGTGTCCGCAGAATTTCATGAAATTTATATGATCTGTTTGCAAACATCTTATAAACATTTCGTACAAATATGGATGAATTCACCCCTTACACAACAGATTTATATGCATTTATTCCAAGAGGGGTAGGTGTCTACGGCGCACGTCAAAAACACTGTTTTGAAATTCATCAAGATCAAATTCAACAGTTACTGTAATTGCGAGTTGAGGTGATATTACACAATTCTAACTATCAGTTGCATGAGTAATTATGTAAGATAAGTTTTTGAAAGTTTGAAATAATTTCCACCATCAGCGTTGATTTTATAAAAAAAAATTCTTAAACCTACTGCAATTTTATTGGAAAATAGTGACGTAATGCAAGTTTTGCGGCGCAAAATTAGACCTTCCCCAAGCTTTTCTTTCCGGTTAAATATATTTAACAAAATTAATTTATAAAATCAACCTTCTATTGTGTCATTTATAATCCTGTGATGATTCTGTATGCATTTTTCTTTAAAAATTCTAAATGATCGTTTCTTGTTTTCATTTTAAACAAGCAGCATCTTTTTGTTTTATTTCAGTCTAAAATAAAATTAGTGTTTCCTCATATAAATGAAACTGATCATGCTATTTTTTCTACTTATCATTTATAACTCAAATTATTGACTACAATTTTAACTAAGAAGACTTACTCAATGCTTTGTCAAGACGCAAAATGTTAAAATGTTGTAATAACATTTTAACATTTTGCGTAGACCAGTCACAACGCAATATGTTAAAAATGTTGTAATAACATTTTTAACATTTTGCGTAGATCAGTCACAACGCAATATGTTAAAAATGTTAAAACTTCATCCTCGATCTTTGACTATAAATAAAACAAAACTATACCCACTCTGAACCATTTCCTGGTCTTCTGATACCTGAGATAATAAAAATTATAACTTTTTGGCATTCCTAGACCCTATTTCTACCTTTTAAAGCCGTTTGTGCCTTATTTCTGCATTCACGCAGACTTTCAGGATTCAGGTGCCAATGCACATAAACTCTGTTTTTACCCCCTTCAAATACCCTCAAAAGACCTTTCGATCGTGCTGCAATACTATCTGACCATTCTCACTTACAGAATAAGTTTAGGAGTTTTTAACATTTTTATAACATTTTGCGTTGATCGCTGGCAACGCAATATGTTAAAATGTTAAAACTTTTTTTTTTTGCCTAGCTGGATCTTTATGACTATCTGGATACCTGAGATGATACAATTTTAACTTTTTGACATTCTGAGACCCTAATTCTACCTTTTGGAGCCGTCTGTGACTTATTTTAGCATTCTCACAGACTTTCAGAATTGCGATGCCAATGTACAAAAACTCAGTTTTTACATTTTAATACCCCCAAAAGACCTTTTGGATCGATTTGCAATACTTTCTGACCATTCGCAGACTTCCAGAATAAGTTTAGGAGTTTTTAACATTTTTATAACATTTTGCGTTGATCGCTGGCAACGCAATATGTTAAAATGTTAAAACTTTTTTTTTAGCCTAGATGGATCTTTATGACTATCTGGATACCTGAGATGATAAAATTATAACTTTTTTGACATTCTGAGACCCTAATTCTACCTTTTGGAGCCGTCTGTGACTTATTTTAGCATTCTCGCAGACTTTCAGAATTCTGGTGCCAATGTACAAAAACTCTGTTTTTACATTTTAATACCCTCAAAAGACCCTTTTGGATCGATCTGCAATACTTTATCACCATTCTCGGACTTCCAGAAAAAGTTTAGGAGTTTTTAACATTTTTATAACATTTTGCGTTGATCGCTGGCAACGCAAAATGTTAAAATGTTAAAACTTTTTTTTTTGCCTAGCTGGATCTTTATGACTATCTGGATACCTGAGATGATAAAATTGTAACTTTTTGACATTCTGAGACCCTAATTCTACCTTTTGGAGTCGTCTGTGACTTATTTTAGCATTCTCACAGACTTTCAGAATTCTGGTGCCAATGTACAAAAACTCTGTTTTTACCTTTTAGTACCCCCAAAAGACCTTTTGGATCAATTTGCAATACTTTCTGACCATTCGCAGACTTCCAGAATAAGTTTAGGAGTTTTTAACATTTTTATAACATTTTGCGTTGATCGCTGGCAACGCAATATGTTAAAATGTTAAAACTTTTTTTTTTTTGGCCTAGCTGGATCTTTGACTATCTGGATACCTGAGATGATACAATTTTAACTTTTTGACATTCTGAGACCCTAATTCTATCTTTTAGAGCCGTCTGTGACTTATTTTATCATTCTCGCAGACTTTCAGAATTCCGGTGCCAATGTACAAAAACTCTGTTTTTACCTTTTAATACCCCCAAAAGACCTTTTGGATCGATTTGCAATACTTTCTGACCATTCGCAGACTTCCAGAATAAGTTTAGGAGTTTTTAACATTTTTATAACATTTTGCGTTGATCGCTGGCAACGCAATATGTTAAAATGATAAAACTTTTTTTTAGCCTAGCTGGATCTTTATGACTATCTGGATACCTGAGATGATAAAATTATAACTTTTTTGACATTCTGAGACCCTAATTCTACCTTTTGGAGCCGTCTGTGACTTATTTTAGCATTCTCGAAGACTTTCAGAATTCTGGTGCCAATGTACAAAAACTCTGTTTTTACATTTTAATACCCTCAAAAGACCCTTTTGGATCGATCTGCAATACTTTCTCACCATTCTCAGACTTCCAGAAAAAGTTTAGGAGTTTTTAACATTTTTATAACATTTTGCGTTGATCGCTGGCAACGCAAAATGTTAAAATGTTAAAACTTTTTTTTGCCTAGCTGAATCTTTATGACTATCTGGATACCTGAGATGATAAAATTGTAACTTTTTGACATTCTGAGACCCTAATTCTACCTTTTGGAGTCGTCTGTGACTTATTTTAGCATTCTCACAGACTTTCAGAATTCTGGTGCCAATGTACAAAATCTCTGTTTTTACCTTTTAATACCCCCAAAAGACCTTTTGGATCAATTTGCAATACTTTCTGACCATTCGCAGACTTCCAGAATAAGTTTTGGAGTTTTTAACATTTTTATAACATTTTGCGTTGATCGCTGGCAACGCAATATCTTAAAATGTTAAAACTTTTTTTTTTGGCCTAGCTGGATCTTTGACTATCTGGATACCTGAGATGATAAAATTTTAACTTTTTGACGTTCTGAGACCCTAATTCTACCTTTTGGAGCCGTCTGTGATTTATTTTAGCATTCTCGCAGACTTTCAGAATTACGGTGCCAAGGTACAAAAACTCTGTTTTTACCTTTTAATATCCACAAAAGACCTTTTGGATCGATTTGCAATACTTTCTGACCATTCGCAGACTTCCAGAATAAGTTTAGTAGTTTTTAACATTTTTATAACGTTTTGTGTTGATCGCTGTCAACGCAAAATGTTAAAATGTTAAAACTTTTTTTTTTTTTGCCTAGCTGGATCTTCATGACTATCTGGATACCTGAGATGATAACATTTTAAATTTTTGACATTCTGAGACCCTAATTCTATCTTTTGAATCCTTCTGTGACTTATTTTAGCATTCTCACAGACTTTCAGAATTCCGGTGCCAATGTACAAAACTCTGTTTTGTAACTTTTAATACCCTCCAAAGACTTTTTGGATCAATTTGCAATACTTTTTTACCATTCTCAGACTTCAAAAATGAGATTAGGAGTTTTTAAAATTTTTATAACATTTTGCGTTGATCGCTGGCAACGCAAAATGTTAAAATGTTAATTTTTTTTTTTTTGCCTAGCTGGATCTTTATGACTATCTGGATAGCTGAGATGATAAAATTTTAACTTTTTGACATTCTGAGACACTAATTCTACCTTTTGGAGCCGTCTGTGACTTATTTTAGCATTCTCGCAGACTTTCAGAATTCTGGTGCCAATGTACAAAAACTCTGTTTTTACCTTTTAATACCCCCAAAAGACCTTTTGGATCGATTTGCAATACTTTCTTACCATTCTCAGACTTCCAGAATAAGTTTAGGAGTTTTTAACATTTTTATAACATTTTGCGTTGATCGCTGGCAACGCAAAATTTCAAAATGTTAAAACTTTGTTTTTTGCCTAGCTGGATCTTTATGACTATCTGGATACCTGAGATGATAAAATTTTAACTTTTTGACATTCTGATACCCTATTTCTACCTTTTGGAGCCGTCTGTGACTTATTATAGCATTCTCGCAGACTATCAGAATTCCGGTGCCAATGTACAAAAACTCTGTTTTTACCTTTTAATACCCCCAAAAGACCTTTTGGATCGATTTGGAATAGTTTCTGACCATTCGCAAACTTCCAGAATAAGTTAAGGAGTTTTTAACATTTTTATAACATTTTGCGTTGATCGCTGTCAACGCAATATGTTAAAATGTTAAAACTTTTATTTTTTGCCTAGCTGGATCTTTATGACTATCTGGATACCTGAGATGATAAAATTTTAAGTTTATGACATTCTGAGACCCTAATTCTACCTTTTGGAGCCGTCTGTGACTTATTTTAGCATTCTCGCAGACTTTCAGAATTCCGGTGCCAATGTACAAAACTCTGTTTTTACCTTTTAATACCCTCAAAAGACCTTTTGGATCGATCTGCAATACTTTCTACTGACGAGGGTTCATTACCCGAAATTGCACAATATAGTCCATACTAGCTCCCTTTGAATGTTTTTACTGCTTCCAAAGGATCAAACCTTTATATTTTATTTCTTACCATTCTCGTACTTCCAGAATAAATTTAGGAGTTTTTAACATTTTGATAACATTTTGCATTGATCGCTGGCAACGCAAAATGTTAAAATGGTAAAACTTTTTTTTTGCCTGGCTGGATCTTTATGACTATCTGGATACCTGAGATGATAAAATTTTAAATTTTTGACATTCTGAGACCCTAATTCTTTCTTTTGGAGCCATCTGTGACTTATTTTATCATTCTCGCAGACTTTCAGAATTCCGGTGCTAATGTACAAAAACTCTGTTTTTACCATTTAATACCCTCAAAAGACCTTTTGGATCGATGTTTACTCGTTGGAGCCGCCTACGGTTTCAAGCCTCGTATTTTGGCTTTAAGCATACACTGTGGGTACTCGTCGGTAGAACCACCACACCGAGGCGCTTCCAGATGCTCCCACACAATCATGTTTATGGGTACTCGTTGGAGCCGCCTCTGTTCTACGGTTCCAAGCCACGTATTTTCGCTTGAAGCATACACTGTGGGTACTCGTCGCTAGAACCACCACAGCAAGGCGCTTCCAGTGTGCACCCACACAATCATGTTTATGGGTATTCGTTGGAGCCGCCTCTGTTCTGCGGTTCCAAGTCTCGTATTTTCGCTTTAAGCATACACTGTGGGTACTCGTCGTTAGAACCACCACATCGAGGCGCTTCCAGTGTGCACACACACAATCATGTTCATGGGTACTCGTTTGAGCCGCCTACGGTTCCAATACTCGTATTTTCGCTTTAAGCATACACTGTGGGTACTCGTCGCTAGAACGGCCACACAGAGGCGCTTCCAGGGTGCACCCACACAATCATGTTTCTGTTTACTCGTTGGAGCCGCCTACGGTTCCAAGCCTCGTTTTTTCGCTTTAAGCATACACTGTGGGTACTCGTCGCTAGAACCGCCACACCGAGGCGCTTCCAGATGCACTCACACAAACATGTTTATTGGTAATCGTTGGAGCCGACTCTGTTCTACGGTTCCAAGCCTCGTATTTTCGCTTTAAGCATACACTGTGGGTACTCGTCGCTAGAACCACCTCACCGATGTGCTTCCAGTGTGCACCCACGCAATCATGTTCTTTGCCTCGTATTTTCGCCTCAATGCATATACTATGGGTACTCGTTGTTAGAACCGTCTAACCGAGGCGCTTCTAGTGTGCATCCATACTTATGTTTTATGGGTACTCGTTGGAGCCGCCTCTGTTCTACGCTTCCAAGCCTCGTATTTTCACTGTTCTACGGTTCAATGTTTTATGGGTACTCGGACGAAACGCTCTCTGCTTTATGGGTAAATTAGAAATGCCTCCACGAGGCGGTTATAGCGTGTACCCTCAATCTATGTTTTGAGTAAATTAATATAGAAACTGATACCAGAAAAATCTCAAAATTTTCAATGTTTACAGATCAATTTGCCAATAATAAGCCTCGTACTTTTGCTTCGATATATAGATTGTGGGTACTCGTTAGAAACGTCTCGGCGAGGCAGTTCTAACATGTACCCACAATTTACGAATCAATTTTATAAAAATTTTCACTTTTTACAGCATAAAAAATCTCTGTATATCATGGGCGTGTTTTCGTAATGAGAAATTAGTCCATAGAAGGCACAAGAATATAACTTCAATGTGATGCGACAGTCTGCATACTAAGTTTATAACCAAACCATGGCTGATACATTGGAACTATGCTTTCTTCTGTTGTCCTGCAGATATCCAGCTTGGTCCGGAAATACGGTTCAAACGTTTTTTCTTGGTTGATTCTTGTTGCTTAGATGTTACCATTAAATACTCTGACCGATGACACCTTGTCATCATTGAGAATTTTGAGAGAAAAAAAAACAAAACAAAACAAAACAAAAAAAAAAAAAAAAAAAAAAAAAAAAAAAAAAAAAAAAAAAAAAACAAGATGGTGGCTCAATATTTGGGCTGGCCATTACAAAGTTTATATTTGCACTCTGTGCATATTCTATTTACAAATATTGGACATAATTCTATCAATTGAATGTCAAAGACCATTTCCTGCTAGCATGGTCAAGAATTTCAAGAATACTTCCAAGATGGCTGACAGAATGCAAAATTAAATGACACTTATCAGCGTTGTCTCATTTTGGTTCACTTTAAATAATGAAAATATTACATTTTTCTGTATATTATGTGATTTTGATTAAAACTATGCTTTCTTTTATATTTTTGGAATACAAGACGGTGTCAAAGATGGCTGTCAACTTTAAATTTCTGCAAAGATGTGACTGAAGTTGTTTTCTTAGTCATTTCCTTTGTGAAGCCTTTAGTCCATTTGTCATCGGCATAACATGGAAGACGGCGCTGCATGAAATTTTATTGTGGTGTCCAGTTCACCACCTGACCTGACCAGTCATATTCCCCTGTGACCGGACCCATTCCATTCCCATGTGACCTGACTAGTCCTATCCCCATGTGACCTGACCCTTATCCATTCCATTCCCATGTGACCTGACCTACCTTTCTGAGAAAGAGCCAGTCACCTTGCTCTTTATATTAGTCTTCATATTAGTCTGATGAGGGTTCATTACCCGAAATTGTGCAATATGGCCCATACCATCTCTCTTTGAACTTTTCCATTGCTTCCAAATTATCTAACTTGTATTTTTTAAAATTCTTTTTTGCATAGTTTTGTCTTTTTTTCCCTTTCTTTCTGGATTGAGATTCCAAAGAGGGACGTGCATTAACAAGGTTTTCTGGCCCACCCAAAAGCCAAAAAATAAAAGTATCTGTACGACATTTTATCTTATATGTCTTAATAGATGACATGTCCAAATGTTTTAATCTAATATTGATTTCACTTTTATGGTTGCTATGGTTACACAAAATGGCCGCCAATATGGGCTAAAGTAGGAAAATCACAATTTTGGACCGAAATTTAGAGGTTTTACAGAGAAGTTTACATAGAGCCCAGCTAAATACCAAAAAGATATTTTCGTAAAAGATTAGTATTACAAAGATGCACAAAATGTGAAAATATCTTTTTGGTATTTAGCTGGGCTCATACCTAATTCTTAAAAAAATGCTCTATAGATTACTTGCATTTCACTCAAAGTAAGACACCTTTATTATAAGGCCTTGTGCCAATTAATTCCACCAAGCACCAGAAGACATCCTCTGATGGGTGATAAATTGTTGATTGGGACCCCCGAAATACAATGGGATTTTTTTCAAAGGCGCACTTATTTGTGTTATGAAGAAAAACATGGTTTCCATAGCAACTTGTATTGTATTGTATATTGTATTTCCAGCCCATTTAGGATCACCTCACTTTGCTATAAGGCACCTGGTAAAATACAAGTTTTGGACACTACGCAACCATTGACCAAACTATTGGTACAGAAAAATATCTCAGAAATATGGAGTTTGATCAAGTAGATTCTAAGGTTCCATTCACAGTTTCGTACTTTTGAGGTGGGCCAAAAATTTCAGTATTAAGGGGTAGGGCATGAAATTGGGCTGTAAATTATCCTCTTTCAATAATTTGCCGACATCTTTCACCAAATCGGATCAATTATGCCTCAAACATGTGAAAAATACTTATTTTCTATTTTTAGACTGGTAAAAACCGGGATTATATACGGATTCCGGATCGATCGTCATTCTTAGCCGGTGACGCTCTAAACTGTCGACTTTGCAGGGGTTATCTTTGTTCACAAATAGCGAAAAAAGTAGATGGATGGCACATATTTGTGCACTGCTCATTATGATCCTGGGTTGATTCTCTAAGTATTTGCATGAGATTTATGGGGCGTCCTTTTGCACGGAATATGCATGGGGGCCCAGACTTTAGGCATATTTTACGAAAATTCACTGGTCTGAAAGAGGGAGTAGGGGAAACTATCCCCAATACAGGTAGGGTGATAGTCAGTGCTAGGCGAGGATGATCCAATAATGAATGAGACTTTTTGAATTATTCCTATGTAAATAAACTTGGCTTACTGTTAATATATTGTTAACATTGCTCAATATAACGCGCACAAGAGACACTGGTTAAAAGTCAAATATAGACAACTACCTTTTGTTGCTTAGCAACGGGAGAATGCGAGTCAAAGGTCCTTGGCCACATAGCAATTATGCACATAAAATGGGTTGCCATGGCAACCGGTGATAAAAATTCATATCGTGGAATATTGTTATTTATAGTTATCATTACTAGCTTTATGCTCTGCAAATACCACTTACAAACAGCTGATAATTCAAGTAGGCTGAGTGTTTTTGCGAGAAAAAATGGGGTTTGTTAGCGAAAAAATTCAATGATTTTGGGGGTAGGGGTGAGAAATATCTTATATTCTGAGTATACATGACAAAATAAATTGTTTTTGATCTTAAAATGATCAATTACATGATAAATATTGCAAATGAATTACAAAAGTGACACTTGACCTTTTCTTTTTATGTTGCCTAGCAACAATAGAATTTGGAAAATGCTATTATCCATAATTCATATAGTAAAATGGTTGCTAGGCAACCACCTCTCGATCACGAGCGCAAGACGCGATTTGACCGAAGCAAAATATTTCAGAGATGAATGTTAACACAGGCAATACTCAATTATGTTAAGAAACCGTTTTTAAATTTTGTGACATAGCGAGATATCTATAGTCTATGTTTGTTCAAAGGGCAAATGGTGGCCATAGGTGCTGCACGAGCAATTCTTAAATAACCATAGCAACCAAAGTTATCTACCAAATTTGATAAAACATGCTCCGAAGGGAGAGCAGATGTGTATCTTGTAAACGAAAGTAGTAAACTTGAGCCAGTCAATAGGGTTTATAAAATAAGAGAAAAGTCTCAATCATTATTGGATCATCCTCGTAAATGATGTTATTTTGTTGTTAGACATTTGATTTAATGATTTTATGGGAGAAATCGGATTGTTCACCAGATTGGACAGAGCTATTATCAATTTTGGCGGATCTAGCTAAATTAACTGAAAAATGCTCTAAAAACTGTGGATTGCTACCTAAACTACAAACCAGTCACGACATGTGGTTGTGCTTGATCGGCAACCACAAATATGATTTTTGAACATAGAGGTATACCTACAAAATCAAACATAACTTAGTTACTGATTATTCTAGCTCACTAAACATGGTATCATTTTAAAGCTTATGCTTAGGCCTTTCATCCAACTGTAGCTTGTGTAAAATATCTAAATTATTTATTCATCTAATTTGCATATTCACGAATACCGGTATTGATAGAATCATAATAGAAAATATATAAATAGAAAAAAAAAACATAAAATACACTGACTTCAATAACAACCAGCCATTTTCGCATCATGTCGATAAGCGATACAACTTGATATACCCTAACATGTAATGAATCTATGCATAAAAATTAGCTCATTTGCATATTTATGAATATTTATAGCAACATGAGAAATTAAGAAAAAAAATTCAATGGACTTCTTAGATATACTAATTCCAGTCACAAATCATCACTGCGGCTTGTTGTTGTCCATTTGTTATACAATTTTTCATTTTCTAACCTGCAATGGCCCAATATTAAAATAATCTAATTTGCATATTCGTGAAAATAAAATGAAAGGACATTGAAAATGAGGGGGGGGGGATTCAATAAAATCCGTAAATATTCCACCAACCATCACTGTGGCATGTTGTCATTTATACGATTTGACTGTCCTATCATGCAAAATACTATATGACAAGAATCTAGTTTGCTAACTTTGCATATTCACTGTATCATTTTCATGAATACGATGATACAAAGAAACAAGAAATTGAGATAGAATTTGAAACAAGCCTTCAGCGTAAATATTTCAAAATTTTTATTTCAATTTAAAACAATCGTTTTGGCATGTAATTGTTGGTCAGTAATATAATATGACTATTCTTACATACATGGGGCCCGTATGAACTTAACCATATTTGCATATTCATGAATATTGATCTGAAAATAAGATATTGAAAGAAAGTTCGATTAAAACCGTAAACATACTTCTTTAAGTCAAACACCAGCATCGTGTCAAGTTGTCGTTAATCATTTATGCGATGTGCATGACCTAACATGTAATGGATCTATGTGAAAATTTGAATATTCACAAAAGTATCGAACCAGTGGCATCAATCAATCTATCTGTCTATCCATATAAGTCAAAGCTGAGTGATTTATCCCCATGTCATATCTGTTGAATCCTAGACTTGCTTCGTTAAAGTTGGAAATTGTGATTAATTCGATTACTTTGGTGAATAAAAATAAATAATCATTCATATGCAAATTAGATAGTTCGCATATTCATGGTATTCAAATTAGATAATTTGCACCTCTGATCAGTATAATAAGTTTTGTTTTTAACCATTTCTTAGTCAATATTCTATAGCACACATGTGATGAATTAAGAGTGTGTTGTGGTAAACAGTATTAATTTGTTTTTTTTTTCTGTATTTTCTAAAGTTTTCATTCATATTCATGAATATGCAAATTAGAAATTTTGCATAACCACAGTGGCTTAGCATAAAGTTGACTCTGTATGATATTTATGGTATTGGACAAGTGCAATATAGGTACATTTTTATCTGTAAGGCACACAAAAACATTTTTATTCTGTTCGTTAATTTCTGATAAAGCGCTTTGGTTTTCATCAATATTCATGAATATGGAATATGCAAATTTCATATTTTGCATATTGAATGCAGATTAGGTTCAAAAGCTGGGCCGAAGCATTTTAAATAACATATTAGGTTGACAATGTTAGTACTTGAATACGAGTAATTACTTATTCAACTTATTGGAACTGTAGTATCGGTTGCTATGGAAACCATGAATATATGCATTATCCATATGCACTTTTGCAGAATTTATGGGTTTTTCTCTCATTTTTACATTTAGGAGGTCCCTCTTACTATAATGCTTCAGTGATGTTCTTTCTGAAGTATGTAACGAAGGTCTAAATATCACAAGCCAACCCTTAAATTTATATGAGTTTAGTCATTTCTTTTTGTTTTTCATTAGAATTCATGAATCTCGACATGACCACTTTTCTTTATGGTAATTGAATGACTTGTTCAGAAGTATTAATGACGCCATAGCAACATATCATTCTATGGTTTGAACTGAAATTAATGAAGTTATGAAGTTCTAACAGACTTACTTGTTTTCCAATTACTTTCAGTGTTTTCATTAATATTTATGAATATGAAAATTCAATATAATTTTCATTATAACACCAATTAATGCAAGGCAGGTGTGTAAGCTCTCAATTGATACCAACTTCAGTGGTCTAAAACAAGTAAAAGCTGAAATATGACCAACTTTTCCCATTAGCTGATATATCAATATTGAAATTGCTTTGAATGGGTCATGACCTTTGACCCAAGGTAATTCCTATAAGAAAGGTCATACACATATTTTTTTTATTATTTTCATCAAGAGCAATAACCAGGCTATATTTCACATCATTGTCACTCAGCTCGGTTGGGGGCTATTTTTGGCATTTAATGCACGTCGCCTTTTAATTACATTTTTATCATCCTTATGCTACTGCGATGCTGTAGTGAAATGTGAAGCAATATTTGATATTGAGGACCTGTTAATTTTAACATATTTCCTAGACAGACTGAATCAAAGAAGTTAGCCAGTAGTTGGTGTTTATCCTTAAACCAGTAACTGACAACTTAGGAGAAACAATTGGTTAGTTGACTGGGGTTTTACGTCCCACCAACAGCTAACGTTATATGGAGACAAGATCTCGATTTAAAGTCCTATCCGACGGAATGGAGAAGCCTGGGATCGAACCTGTGACCCCTGATTTACAGGGCAAGTTGCATAACTACTGCATCACGGAGACTTCTACTAAATGATTGGCTGAATGGCACATAGGGATATAAAGAACAAGCAACAAAAGAATAAAAAATTCTCAACTGTTTAATTTTCATTTTGCTGTTTCTGCTGACATATCCATTGTATCGCTCCAAGAGTGTAATATACAGAGTTTATATACAGGTTTTATAAAATACAATTTACATTTCTACATGTTTTATGTACATACTATTTATATATTTGCACAGTCTTTGAACTAGGAATTCATTTAATAAGTCGACACAAAGCACTGATTACAAAGTTATGTATGTAAATCAAGCACTAAATTGATATAAATAGAACTGTTTTACAATGACGGAACATTAAGTGCAAACTACAACAGTAAAAAAGTTATTCTGTCTATCTTGTTTGTTTTATGGTTTAACCACCCAGTCAATGAATTTTTAGTCTTGTCGCGATGGAGCTACCTATGTTACTTAAAACGTTAACATTCTGTGACACACTATACAGTTAACGACAAACATGCCAGCCAGATTCCTGAATTGCGTATTTGTTGTTCCCATAGCTTTAAGCAAAGTCACTTGCATGTAGCAAAATCAGAATGATCCCAGCTATATAAAATGTAATTTGATGTAAAACATAGAAAGTAGCTTCATATTGTTTCGAGAAATTGGCAAAAATACTGTTTTATGTAGAGATGGCTTATAGGCTATTTTTAAGAGCGCACAAAGGCTTTTTTATCAAGATTGCAAAATTCATCTTAATTATCACTAAAGTACTCGTCTCTCTTCCACTGTTCCAAAAGAAAAGTTTATAATTATTATAACACAATGATGACAGGCAAAAATAATGCACAAATCGTGAATCATATCAGATATGAAGGGATGTATTATAACAATGCGCTGATCAGCTTGGCAGTTACTGCGAAGCTGATCTGCGCCTTTGGTTTTGCATATGTAGCTTGTTGGTTTTCCCATGAGGTGGCTCATTTAATAGACGAAGAAAAAACTTCACATACACCAGAAGCTGCCAAAAATAAACATCAAATGATAATACTGTAGCCCGACTTATTTTTGTGGTTTTTAATTTCACACTTTTTCCTATGAACATTTTCATAGCAATTGAATTCCGCATACTGAAGATCTAACCTTCTGACTTCCAGAATAAGTTTAGGAGTTTTTAACATTTTTATAACATTTTGCGTTGATCGCTGGCAACGCAAAATGTTAAAACCTTTTAATTTGTCTAGCTGGATCTTTATGACTATCATGATACATGAAAAAAAATAAAATTTTAACTTTTTGTCATTCTGAGACCCTAATTCTACCTTTTGGAGCTGCATTTGACTTATTTTATCTTTCTCGCAGACTTTCAGAATTCCCGTGCTAATGTACAAAAACTCTGTTTTTACCTTTGAATACCCTCAAAAGACCTTTTGGATAAATCTGCAATACTTTCTTACCATTCTCAGACTTCCAGAGTAAGTTTAGGAGTTTTTAACATTTTTATAACATTTTGCGTTGATCGCTGGCAACGCAAAATGTTAAAATGTTAAACTTTTCTTCTTTTTTTTTTTTTTTTTTTTTTGCCTAGCTGGATCTTTATGACTATCTGGATACCTGAGATGATAAAATTTTAACTTTTTGACATTCTGAGACCCTAATTCTACCTTTTGGAGCCGTCTGTGACTTATTTTAGCATTCTCGCAGACTTTCAGAATTCCGGTGCCAATGTACAAAAACTCTGATTTTACCTTTTAATACCCCCAAAAGACCTTTTGGATCGATTTGCAATACTTTCTTACCATTCTCAGACTTCCAGAATAAGTTTAGGAGTTTTTAACATTTTTATAACATTTTGCGTTGATCGCTGGCAACGCAAAATGTTAAAATGTTAAAACTTTTTCTTTTTTTTTTTTTTTTTATTTTGCCTAGCTGGATCTTTATGACTATCTGGATATCTGAGATGATACAATTTTAAATTTTTGACATTCTGAGACCCTAATTCTACCTTTTGGAGCCGTCTGTGACTTATTTTAGCATTCTCGCAGACTTTCAGAATTCCGGTGCAAATGTACAAAAACTCTGTTTTTACCTTTTAATACCCCCAAAAGACTATATGGAGGAAATAGTGAAAACGTTTAACAGTAATAGGTTCAGAATTCACTAGCCGCTATATTGCCCTAATCTTCAAATACCACCACCAGGACTTTTGAGACATTGTTCTGGTCGTTTGAAAAGGAGGCATCAGACCCCCCAAGACCGTCACAGATTCTTTCTGCTGATCACTCTTCATACACACAAAGCAGAAAAAGTAAATGTTGAATTCAAGTTTACGAAGTTATGATTTATGAAACTTTGAATAATTCATAAAACAATATTTGAAATAAAAGTTTAAAGTACATTAATTCTGAAATCATTGTGTTCATTCTGCGTAATAAATGCTACTCACTCGGCTGATGAGTTTCATGAACAATTTAATGCACTTGTTATTTGTAGCCACGGCCTTCTCGATCTCGGGGAATATAATGCATTTATGCATTTATGATATCGTCGAAAAGGTCTGGGGCCGATTCGTCTTTGGTCCGAAAAGGTTTGGGTCCGAGTAGTCACACGCATTTAGGAAATGGCATAGCTGTGAAACTCAGTTGACTACAGTGATAAATGACTGGGCAAAAATCTTAGACAAAAAAGGCCAGGTCGACACTTTTATACTCGATTTTGAAAAGGCTTTCGATACTCCTCCCCATGAACTCCTTAAAAGCAAATTGTTTAGCTATGGAATAGGTGGAACAACACTGAATTGGATAAATGCTTTCCTTTGTTTCAGACAACAAAGGGTAGTGGTTAATCGTATTAAATCGGATTGGGCTCCAGTTGTGTCGGGTGTCCCTCAGGGCACCGTTCTCGGCCCCTTGCTGTTTTCCTTGTATATAAATGACATCTCAGCAGACATTGAGTCTGAAATAAGACTCTTTGCTGATGATTGTGTTTGCTATCGTGAAATCAAGAATGAAGAAGATACATTGAAACTTCAGAGAGACATTGATCGTTTAGGCAGTTGGGCTTGGAAATGGAGAATGAGATTTCAACCCGTCAAATGCAACATGATACAGCTGACGAATAAACGGTCTAGTGAGATACAGGCTAACTACACCCTTGAGGGCACTGTACTGGAAAACGTTGAAAGCATAAAATACCTGGGTGTAACTATCACAAATGATTTGAAATGGAATACTCATATTTCCAATGTTTGTACAAACGCTAACAGAACTCTCGGATTCTTGAGGAGAAATTTGTATTCTTGTCCCCCAGATGTGAAAGAAGCAGCTTATAAAGGACTGGTGCGGCCGGTCTTGGAATATGGAAGCTCAGTGTGGGACCCTCACACTCAGAGCCTCCAGGAAGAACTGGAAAAGGTCCAAAATCGTGCGGCAAGGCTTGTGACGGGAAATTATGTTTTTGAAACTGGGAGCATGACTGGCATTTTAGGTCAACTGAAATGGGAATAGGAAGAATAGTAGACTTATATTGCTATACAAAGGTCTAAAGGGTAAAGCCAGAATACCAACAGATGACCTTATCCCAAAGAATAGGCGTTGTAGAAATCAACACTATTTGGCTTTTCAGATACCTTCAGCTAGCAAAGAAGCGTACAAAAGTAGTTTCTTTCCACAGACTATCAGGGACTGGAATGACCTCCCTGATTCACTTATCTCCTCTGCTGAAATGTCTGATGACTGTGTGTCCAAGTTCGCTTCACTCGTGCGTTCAATGGACTAATTTCTCCCCCATCCGAACCCCCTGGTGAAATAATGTCATTTGGCGTGTCACCAGTAAACTATTCAGATTCAGATTCAGTCCCGGAACTTTCGGGTCCGAGTCGGAGTTGTCTGACATTCCGATATATAAGACAGAAAATACAGCTGTATACGTTTTGCCAAGTAGCATATGAGACAGAGCTATAAGGTATACAGCCTGCTCTTTTTCAAGAAATTGTTCTGATTGGCTGACTCTTAGCAGGGCAGTTGAAGCTTTATCTAAACATTGTGGTCAGACTGGCATTCCAGACTCATTAAATTACTGTTACAAACTAGCTGGATGCAATATACTGTGCATGCATCTAGTAAAACTAGTGGTAAATAAGCAGTAATTTTATCTTTTAAACGTCTAAGAATGTCTTTCAAATCAAAAAAAAAATAATCGACATTTTATACTGTAGAGAAAAGAAATAAACTAAAATAAAAGTATTGTGCATGATAAACAGGTTTTCATGTTGTATTTTTAAACATCACTTATTATATAAATAATTATCACCTTATCGGGATCAATGCCCTGATTGAATATGCACTTTTCATTGATATGTAACTGATTTTACACTCTGCCGCACAGCCTCCAAAACCAGGACCATTTTTGGTCCTCCTTCAGATTTATTGAATAATTGGCCAGGCAGTATATTATTACAGCAGGCACTGGCCTCCAACTGTTGAGATCCCAGTTATCTAATTGTCCAAAGATGTTGCAGAAGGAAAAGGAAAGATTCTGTTATCAGTAAACAATCATGATTTATTTCTTCTCTGAGACATCATGGGACAATAAGATAACATGTATGCATTGTTGCAACCAGGAATGTAACAATGTAACAATTGTTACATTTTGGGCAGTTTGTTACATTTTGGGCCGACAACGACGACCAGAAATGTAACAATCATGTAACAATTTATTTTGTTACATTTTGGGTCGATAGAGTACCTATCGACCCAAAATGTAACAATGTAACAACAATTACGTTTTGGGTAGTTTGTCGCTGTCGACGCTATCGGTCTAAAATGTAACAAAATTATTTTTTACAAAATGGGATATTCTAGCTGTATACAACCCATTTTGTAATAAATAAACAGTTTTAGTCATATACGATTGACTGTAGACGTACTTATAAATGATCATTAACTTGCATAAATACGCAAAAATGATGTTCATTTCGAGAAGGAGAAAGTTTGTTTGTTGTTGTCTTATTGGCTCACCAGTTCAGCATGCTCCGGTGTCGATGTTTAGGGGCACAGGGGACAACGTCAGCGACAAGAGGGCGATACAGTTGTCCAGTCTGCCGGGCAAGTCAATGGAATTGATGACGTCCAGGAGAACTTCTATATAAATGAAATGCAAGAAAAGACCAAGGCAATGAAGCCTGACCATCCCATGTACAAAGACCAGCCAACGGAGGACCTTCGGTTCTATTGTCTGAATTGTGAGGTCCCATTGTTAAGTTGTTGGTCATGAAGTTTGTGAATGAAGCTGTGAATGGTAAAAAAAGCTTAGGCTCAAAAGCTTATTTCAGATGCAGAATATAGAAAGTTTACCAAATATCGTTGTTTTTAAATTAATTAATGCTTTACGTCCCAGTCAACAGCTTAGGTCAGGTCGGGACGTTGCCTCCAGTTAATGGGACTCTTACCCAAAATGAGGTTGTCATGACATCCAACAATTGTTTCAAATATAACTATCCAACAAAGCCAAAAGGGCTTATATGTGCGGATGGTTCGACTTGCAACCACTTTTCTTGGGCAGGCTCAAACATGAGCGGTAAACCAGTAACCAGATAGCCAGTCAGCATCGAACAAGCTTTGCCTGCAGGCACAAACAGCCCATATATTTCTCCAATTGGCGGGGGCCCCCAAGTATCGTGATATACTTATTGATCAGCATATTTCAAAAGCAGACAGTACAGTAGTTTGGAGGAAATGATAGAGAAGAGGGAAAGTTTACAAAGTCGGTTGGTTGGATATGCTTTTGGATTACATTAAGCGAGACATTGAAAAACGGAAATCAGACAGGTCAGATGCCTTTAAATCAAATCGAGATCTCCATGAAGAAGCAAAGAACAACAAAACAAAAACGATTTGAACATTTTAATAGAACAGTTGTCTGACATTTCAGATCGGCATATGGACGAAGCTTAAGATATCAGATGCTACCGCCGAATTCTGAGACACCATAGCAAATGGAAAGAAAAGTCAAATGTTATCTTTGATGTTGCCGTGCCAACAAGCGCAGATTGTTTTATGGAGAGTTTCGATAAATCTTTGTTTCAAGCTAACCTAGAAGTGTACAATTTTGAAAACAAACTCTATAAGAAAATAAGACATGTATGTACTTATCCAACAGAACGTACTGATAATAAGAATCACAGTAATAAGTATAAAAGGGTCAAAATGACCGAAGTGGTTAACCAACCGGTTAACCGATCGGTCCATGCCTATTTTGAAATAGGCATGCAACCCGCAAATATAGGCGTGCACCCGCATATTTAGAGGTTCATCCCTATTTTGAGATACGGGTTAACGTGTATTTTAGGGGTTAACCTCTAATTTAGAGGTGCATGCCTATTTTAGCGGTGCATGCCTATTTTAGAGGTGGACCCCCAAACATAAAACCCCTATAATAGGCATGCACCCCTAAAATAGAGGTGCACCTGCATTTTTGGAATAGAGGATTAAGAAGATGTGATAAACAGATTATAACATGGGCATTTTGGTCATCTTTTCAAAACTTTACAAAGGAAAAGGGTTAGGAAACGCTAGTAGTTTGGAAGAGAATGTTTAGAATTTGTTACATTGTTACATTTTGGGTCGTATATGGAAAACCTAAATTGTAACAATGTAACAACACGAATGTCTTAAATAAGAAACAATCATAGAATAATTTATTCTTTCATCAGTTTTGGATAAAACTGGAAAATTGGTAGGGGATAGTACTCGTTGGGAAGTCATTTTCTGAGTTTTAATTCAAAATATTAAGCCACTCATCGACCCAAAATGTCACAAAATTTTTGTTACATGATTGTTACATTTCTGGTCGTCATTGTCGGCCCAAAATGTAACAAATTACCCAAAATGTAACAATTGTTACATTATTGTTACATTTCTGGTCGTCGTTGTCGGCCCAAAATGTAACAAACTGCCCAAAATGTAACAATTGTTACATTGTAACATTCCTGGTTGCAACAATGCATATTGGAACATATTTATAAATCACACAATTGTGTAGTTATCAATAGTCAATGCATCTAGAAGATACATATGTATATATAATAATGGGTTTTCCAAAACATAATTTATACATCAATGTAACAATGAAACAATTGTTACATTTTGGGCAGTTTGTTACATTTTGGGCCGACAACGACGACCAGAAATGTAACAATCATGTAACAATTTTTGTTACATTTTGGGTCGATAGAGTACCTATCGACCCAAAATGTAACAACAGTTACATTTTGGGCAGGTTGTCGCTGTCGACGCTGTCGGTCCAAAATGTAACAAAACTATGTTTTACAAAATCGGATATTCTAGCTGTCTACAACCCATTTTGTAATAAATAAACAGTTTTAGTCGATCCAAAAGGTCTTTTGAGGGTATTAAAATGTAAAAACAGAGTTTTTGTACATTGGCGCCGGAATTCTGAAAGTCTGTGAGAATGCTAAAATAAGTCACAGACGGCTCCAAAAGGTAGAATTAGGGTCTCAGAATGTCAAAAAGTTAAAATTTTATCATCTAAGTTATCCAGATAGTCATAAAGATCCAGCTAGGAAAAAAAAAGTTTTAACATTTTAACATTTTGCGTTGCCAGCGATCAACGCAAAATGTTATAAAAATGTTAAAAACTCCTAAACTTATTCTGGAAGTCTGCGAATGGTCAGAAAGTATTGCAAATCAATCCAAAAGGTCTTTTGGGGGTATTAAAAGGTAAAAACAGAGTTTTTGTACATTGGCACCGGAATTCTGAAAGTCTGCGAGAATGATAAAATAAGTCACAGACGGCTCTAAAAGATAGAATTAGGGTCTCAGAATGTCAAAAAGTTAAAATTGTATCATCTCAGGTATCCAGATAGTCAAAGATCCAGCTAGGCCAAAAAAAAAAGTTTTAACATTTTAACATATTGCGTTGCCAGCGATCAACGCAAAATGTTATAAAAATGTTAAAAACTCCTAAACTTATTCTGGAAGTCTGCGAATGGTCAGAAAGTATTGCAAATTGATCCAAAAGGTCTTTTGGGGGTATTAAAAGGTAAAAACAGAGTTTTTGTACATTGGCACCAGAATTCTGAAAGTCTGCGAGAATGCTAAAATAAGTCACAGACGACTCCAAAAGGTAGAATTAGGGTCTCAGAATGTCAAAAATTGAAAATTTTATCATCTCAGGTATCCAGATAGTCATAAAGATCCAGCTAGGCAAAAAAAAAAAAGTGTTAACATTTTAACATATAGCGTTGCCAGCGATCAACGCAAAATGTTATAAAAATGTTAAAAACTCCTAAACTTATTCTGGAAGTCTGAGAATGGTAAGAAAGTATTGCAAATCGATCCAAAAGGTCTTTTTGGGGTATTAAAAGGTAAAAACAGAGTTTTTGTACATTGGCACCGGAATTCTGAAAGTCTGCAAGAATGCTAAAATAAATCACAGACGGCTCCAAAATGTAGAATTAGGGTCTCAGAATGTCAAAAAGTTAAAATTTTATCATCTCAGGTATCCAAATAGTCATAAACATCCAGCTAGGCAAAAAAAAGTTTTAACATTTTAACATTTTGCGTTGCCAGCGATCAACGCAAAATGTTATAAAAATGTTAAAAACTCCTAAACTTATTCTGGAAGTCTGAAAATGGTAAGAAAGTATTGCAAATCGATCCAAAAGGTGTTTTGAGGGTATTAAAAGGTAAAAACAGAGTTTTTGTACATTGGCACCGGAATTCTGAAAGTCTGTGAGAATGCTAAAATAAGTCACAGATGGCTCCAAAAGGTAGAATTAGGGTCTCAGAATGTCAAATATTTAAAATTTTATCATCTCAGGTATCCAGATAGTCATAAAGATCCAGCTAGGAAAAAAAAAAAGAAAACGTTTTAACATTTTAACATTTTGCGTTGCCAGCGATCAACGCAAAATGTTATAAAAATGTTAAAAACTCCTAAACTTATTCTGGAAGTCTGAGAATGGTAAGAAAGTATTGCAAATCGATCCAAAATGTCTTTTGAGGGTATTAAAAGGTACAAACAGAGTTTTTCACATTGGCACCGGAATTCTGAAAGTCTGCGAGAATGCTTAAATAAGTCACAGACGGCTCCAAAAGGTAGAATTAGGGTCTCAGAATATCAAAAAGTTAAAATTTTATCATCTCAGCTATCCAGATAGTCATAAAGATCCAGCTAGGCAAAAAAAAATAGTTTTAACATTTTAACATTTTGCGTTGCCAGCGATCAACGCAAAATGTTATAAAAATGTTAAAAACTCCTAAACTTATTCTGGAAGTCTGAGAATGGTAAGAAAGTATTGCAAATCGATCCAAAAGGTCTTTTGAGGGTATTAAAATGTAAAAACAGAGTTTTTGTACATTGGCGCCGGAATTCTGAAAGTCTGTGAGAATGCTAAAATAAGTCACAGACGGCTCCAAAAGGTAGAATTAGGGTCTCAGAATGTCAAAAAGTTAAAATTTTATCATCTAAGTTATCCAGATAGTCATAAAGATCCAGCTAGGAAAAAAAAAGTTTTAACATTTTAACATTTTGCGTTGCCAGCGATCAACGCAAAATGTTATAAAAATGTTAAAAACTCCTAAACTTATTCTGGAAGTCTGCGAATGGTCAGAAAGTATTGCAAATCGATCCAAAAGGTCTTTTTGGGGTATTAAAAGGTAAAAACAGAGTTTCTGTACAGTGGCACCGGAATTCTGAAAGTCTGCGAGAATGCTAAAATAAGTCACAGACGGCTCCAAAAGGTAGAATTAGGGTCTCAGAATATGAAAAAGTTAAAATTTTATCATCTCAGTATCCAGATAGTCATAAAGATCCAGCTAGGCAAAAAAAAAAAAAAAAAAAAAAAAAAAAAAAGTTTTAACATTTTAACATATTGCGTTGCCAGCGATCAACGCAAAATGTTATAAAAATGTTAAAAACTCCTAAACTTATTCTGGAAGTCTGAGAATGGTAAGAAAGTATTGCAAATCGATCCAAAAGGTCTTTTGAGGGTATAAAAAAGGTAAAAACAGAGTTTTTGTACATTGACACCGGAATTCTGAAAGTCTGTGAGAATGCTAAAATAAGTCACAGACGGCTCTAAAAGGTAGAATTAGGGTCTCAAAATGTCAAAAAGTAAAAATTGTAACATATCAGGTATCCAGATAGTCAAAGATCCAGCTAGGCCAAAAAAAAAAGTTTTAACATTTTAACATATTGCGTTGCCAGCGATCAACGCAAAATGTTACAAAATGTTAAAAACTCCTAAACTTATTCATTAAGTCTGCGAATGGTCAGAAAGTATTGCAAATTGATCTAAAATGTCTTTTCGGGGTATTAAAATGCAAAAACAGAGTTTTTGTACATTGCCACCGGAATCCTGAAATTCTGCGAGAATGCTAAAATAAGTCACAGACGGCTCCAAAAGGTAGAATTAGGGTCTCAGAATGTCAACCCATTTTGTAATAAATAAACAGTTTTAGTCGATCCAAAAGGTCTTTTGAGTGTATTAAAATGTAAAAACAGAGTTTTTGTACATTGGCGCCGGAATTCTGAAAGTCTGTGAGAATGCTAAAATAAGTCACAGACGGCTCCAAAAGGTAGAATTAGGGTCTCAGAATGTCAAAAATTGAAAATTTTATCATCTAAGTTATCCAGATAGTCATAAAGATCCAGCTAGGAAAAATAAGTTTTAACATTTTGACATTTTGCGTTGCCAGCGATCAACGCAAAATGTTATAAAAATGTTAAAAACTCCTAAACTTATTCTGGAAGTCTGCGAATGGTCAGAAAGTATTGCAAATCGATCCAAAAGGTCTTTTGGGGGTAGTAAAAGGTAAAAACAGAGTTTTTGTACATTGGCACCGGAATTCTGAAAGTCTGCGAGAATGATAAAATAAGTCACAGACGGCTCTAAAAGATAGAATTAGGGTCTCAGAATGTCAAAAAGTTAAAATTGTATCATCTCAGGTATCCAGATAGTCAAAGATCCAGCTAGGCCAAAAAAAAAAAGTTTTAACATTTTAACATATTGCGTTGCCAGCGATCAACGCAAAATGTTATAAAAATGTTAAAAACTCCTAAACTTATTCTGGAAGTCTGCGAATGGTCAGAAAGTATTGCAAATTGATCCAAAAGGTCTTTCGGGGGTATTAAAAGGTAAAAACAGAGTTTTTGTACATTGGCTAGTCAAAAAGTATTGCAAATCGATCCAAAAGGTCTTTTTGGGGTATTAAAAGGTAAAAACAGAGTTTTTGTACATTGGCACCGGAATTCTGAAAGTCTGCGAGAATGCTAAAATAAGTCACAGACGGCTCCAAAAGGTAGAATTAGGGTCTCAGAATATCAAAAAGTTAAAATTTTATCATCTCAGTATCCAGATAGTCATAAAGATCCAGCTAGGCAAAAAAAAAAGAGTTTTATTATTTTAACATATTGCGTTGCCAGCGATCAACGCAAAATGTTATAAAAATGTTAAAAACTCCTAAACTTATTCTGGAAGTCTGAGAATGGTAAGAAAGTATTGCAAATCGATCCAAAGGGTCTTTTGAGGGTATTAAAAGGTAAAAACAGAGTTTTTGTACATTGACACCGGAATTCTGAAAGTCTGTGAGAATGCTAAAATAATTCACAGACGGCTCTAAAAGGTAGAATAAGGGTCTCAAAATGTCAAAAAGTAAAAATTGTAACATCTCAGGTATCCAGATAGTCAAAGATCCAGCTAGGCCAAAAAAAAAAGTTTTAACATTTTAACATATTGCGTTGCCAGCGATCAACGCAAAATGTTACAAAATGTTAAAAACTCCTAAACTTATTCTGGAAGTCTGCGAATGGTCAGAAAGTATTGCAAATTGATCTAAAATGTCTTTTGGGGGTATTAAAATGCAAAAACAGAGTTTTTGTACATTGCCACCGGAATCCTGAAATTCTGCGAGAATGATAAAATAAGTCACAGACGGCTCTAAAAGATAGAATTAGGGTCTCAGAATGTCAAAAAGTTAAAATTGTATCATCTCAGGTATCCAGATAGTCAAAGATCCAGCTAGGCCAAAAAAAAAAAGTTTTAACATTTTAACATATTGCCAGCGATCAACGCAAAATGTTATAAAAATGTTAAAAACTCCTAAACTTATTCTGGAAGTCTGCGAATGGTCAGAAAGTATTGCAAATTGATCCAAAAGGTCTTTTGGGGGTATTAAAAGGTAAAAACAGAGTTTTTGTACATTGGCTAGTCAAAAAGTATTGCAAATCGATCCAAAAGGTCTTTTTGGGGTATTAAAAGGTAAAAACAGAGTTTTTGTACATTGGCACCGGAATTCTGAAAGTCTGCGAGAATGCTAAAATAAGTCACAGACGGCTCCAAAAGGT
Organism: Rugalucina vietnamica; assembly: GCA_964017185.1. NCBI lineage: Eukaryota > Metazoa > Mollusca > Bivalvia > Lucinida > Lucinidae > Rugalucina > Rugalucina vietnamica. The sequence goes on along the minus strand of OZ024870.1, from coordinate 71,297,476 downwards.
AGAATTAGGGTCTCAGAATATCAAAAAGTTAAAATTTTATCATCTCAGTATCCAGATAGTCATAAAGATCCAGCTAGGCAAAAAAAAAGAGTTTTATTATTTTAACATATTGCGTTGCCAGCGATCAACGCAAAATGTTATAAAAATGTTAAAATCTCCTAAACTTATTCTGGAAGTCTGCGAATGGTCAGAAAGTATTGCAAATCGATCCAAAAGGTCTCTTGAGGGTATTAAAATGTAAATACAGAGTTTTTGTACATTGGCGCCGGAATTCTGAAAGTCTGCGAGAATGCTAAAATAAGTCACAGATGGCTCTAAAAGGTAGAATTAGGGTCTCAGAATGTCAAAAATTTAAAATTTTATCATCTAAGTTATCCAGATAGTCATAAAGATCCAGCTAGGAAAAAAAAAGTTTTAACATTTTAACATTTTGCGTTGCCAGCGATCAACGCAAAATGTTATAAAATGTTAAAAACTCCTAAACTTATTCTGGAAGTCTGCGAATGGTCAGAAAGTATTGCAAATCGATCCAAAAGGTCTTTTTGGGGTATTAAAAGGTAAAAACAGAGTTTTTGTACATTGGCACCGGAATTCTGAAAGTCTGCGAGAATGCTTAAATAAGTCACAGACGGCTCCAAAAGGTAGAATTAGGGTCTCAGAATATCAAAAAGTTAAAATTTTATCATCTCAGGTATCCAGATAGTCATAAAGATCCAGCTAGGCAAAAAAAAAAAAGTTTTAACATTTTAACATATTGCGTTGCCAGCGATCAACGCAAAATGTTATAAAAATGTTAAAAACTCCTAAACTTATTCTGGAAGTCTGAGAATGGTAGGAAAAAATTGCAAATCGATCCAAAAGGTCTTTTGAGGGTATTAAAAGGTAAAAACAGAGTTTTTGTACATTGGCACCGGAATTCTGAAAGTCTGTGTGAATGCTAAAATAAGTCACAATCGGCTCTAAAAGGTAGAATTAGGGTCTCAAAATGTCAAAAAGTCAAAATTGTATCATCTCAGGTATCCAGATAGTCAAAGATCCAGCTAGGCCAAAAAAAAAAAAGTTTTAACATTTTAACATATTGTGTTGCCAATTGCGTTGCCAGCGATCAACGCAAAATGTTATAAAAATGTTAAAAACTCCTAAACTTATTGATTAAGTCTGCGAATGGTCAGAAAGTATTGCAAATTGATCTAAAATGTCTTTTTGGGGTATTAAAATGTAAAAACAGAGTTTTTGTACATTGGCACCGGAATCCTGAAAGTCTGCGAGAATGCTAAAATAAGTCACAGACGGCTCCAAAAGGTAGAATTAGGGTCTCAGAATGTCAAAAAAGTTAAAATTGTATTATCTCAGGTATCCAGATAGTCATAAAGATCCAGCTAGGCAAAAAAAAAAAAAGTTTTAACATTTTAACATATTGCGTTGCCAGCGATCAACGCAAAATGTTATAAAATGTTAAAAACTCCTTAACTTATTCTGGAAGTCTGCGAATGGTCAGAAAGTATTGCAAATCGATCCAAAAGGTCTTTTGAGGGTATTAAAATGTAAAAACAGAGTTTTTGTACATTGGCGCCGGAATTCTGAAAGTCTGCGAGAATGCTAAAATAATTCACAGACGGCTCCAAAAGGTAGAATTAGGGTCTCAGAATGTCAAAAATTGAAAATTTTATCATCTAAGTTATCCAGATAGTCATAAAGATCCAGCTAGGAAAAAAAAAAGTTTTAACATTTTAACATTTTGCGTTGCCAGCGATCAGCGCAAAATGTTATAAAAATGTTAAAAACTCCTAAACTTATTCTGGAAGTCTGCGAATGGTCAGAAAGTATTGCAAATCGATCCAAAAGGTCTTTTTGGGGTATTAAAAGGTAAAAACAGAGTTTTGTACATTGGCACCGGAATTCTGAAAGTCTGCGAGAATGCTAAAATAAATCACAGACGGCTCCAAAAGGTAGAATTAGGGTCTCAGAATATCAAAAAGTTAAAATTTTATCATCTCAGGTATCCAGATAGTCATAAAGATCCAGCTAGGCAAAAAAAAAAGTTTTAACATTTTAACATATTGCGTTGCCAGCGATCAACGCAAAATGTTATAAAAATGTTAAAAACTCCTAAACTTATTCTGGAAGTCTGAGAATGGTAAGAAAGTATTGCAAATCTATCCAAAAGGTCTTTTGAGGGTATTAAAAGGTAAAAACAGAGTTTTTGTACATTGGCACCGGAATTCTGAAAGTCTGTGAGAATGCTAAAATAAGTCACAATCGGCTCTAAAAGGTAGGATTAGGGTCTCAAAATGTCAAAAAGTAAAAATTGTATCATCTCAGGTATCCAGATAGTCAAAGATCCAGCTAGGCCAAAAAAAAAAAAAAAAGTTTTAACAGCGATCAACGCAAAATGTTATAAAAATGTTAAAAACTCCTAAACTTATTGATTAAGTCTGCGAATGGTCAGAAAGTATTGCAAATTGATCTAAAATTTCTTTTTGGGGTATTGAAATGTAAAAACAGAGTTTTTGTACATTGGCACCGGAATCCTGAAAGTCTGCGAGAATGCTAAAATAAGTCACAGACGGCTCCAAAAGGTAGAATGAGGGTCTCAGAATGTCAAAAAAGATAAAATTGTATCATCTCAGGTATCCAGAGTCATAAAGATCCAGCTAGGCAAAAAAAAAAAAGTTTTAACATTTTAACATATTGCGTTGCCAGCGATCAACGCAAAATGTTATAAAATGTTAAAACCTCCTAAACTTATTCTGGAAGTCTGCGAATGGTCAGAAAGTATTGCAAATCGATCCAAAAGGTCTTTTTGGGGTATTAAAAGGTAAAAACAGAGTTTTTGTACATTGGCGCCGGAATTCTGAAAGTCTGCGAGAATGCTAAAATAAATCACAGACGGCTCCAAAATGTAGAATTAGGGTCTCAGAATGTCAAAAAGTTAAAATTTTATCATCTCAGGTATCCAGATAGTCATAAAGATCCAGCTAGGCAAAAAAAAAAAAAAGTTTTAACATTTTAACATTTTGCGTTGCCAGCGATCAACGCAAAATGTTATAAAAATGTTAAAAACTCCTAAACTTATTCTGTAAGTGAGAATGGTCAGATAGTATTGCAGAACGATCGAAAAGGTCTTTTGAGGGTATTTGAAGGTATTGAGGGTATTTGAAGGTAAAAACAGAGTTTATGCACATTGGCACCTGAATCCTGAAAGTCTACGTGAATGCTGAAATAAGGCACAAACGGCTTTAAAAGGTAGAATTAGGGTCTAGGAATGCCAAAAAGTTAAAACTTTTATTATCTCAGGTATCAGAAGACCAGGAAATGGTTCACAGTGGGTATAGCTTTGTCTTATTTATAGTCAATGATCGAGGATGAAGTTTTAACATTTTTAACATATTGCGTTGTGACTGATCTACGCAAAATGTTAAAAATGTTATTACAACATTTTTAACATATTGCGTTGTGACTGGTCTACGCAAAATGTTAAAATGTTATTACAACATTTTAACATTTTGCGTTGTGACAATGCTTAGATGACAATATTCATCACCATTACGGCTCTAATAAAGAGACTGCACACAAAACATACAACCACCCCTTCACAAAAAGGTAGCAAAATGATTTTCAACGTGCTCCGTAAACGCCGATACACCATCATATAAATCTCCATAACTTTTGCACTTTGTAAGCGATTGAACTAATATTTTCACAGATTGCTCAGTATAAATGTGGTTTAACAGCATGAACATATCTTTAAATTTCAACGAACCGTTCACGAAATATCAGACATCTTTATGATTTCCCGGGACAGACCTCGTAAATGGTATAATTCAACATTGGTCAGTTGATATTTTAATAGTTGTTCCCGCTCGTTAAGTTGACTTGTCAACATCTGTACGTGCATTATTACCCGAACATAGGTCACGATCTAAGTTAAACATAGATTTAAAAATGGTTGTGGTTATTTTTAAACGTTCTGATTTGTATACCATATGAGACATTGCATGAAAAATCAACAGTTTGCATAGGCGAAAACAAATCCGCAGATCAGCTCTGCTGTGCAGTAACTGCACAGCTGATCAGCGCATTTGTGTTCGCTGCTCGGATAGTACAATCCTTCTTCTTTCTAAATCCGAAATTTTAGCCTCTAGCTTGCTTCTGTGACTGTATAGGCCGGTTTGTGTCAGACCTGGTCAGAACCCAAATTGTTGGTTTTCACACGTACAGGCTCATATAGAAAATCAATCTGCTTATGAAATATCAAAGTTGAATCAGTGTATGACAAATACAGTAGTACATGCCAGTCACAAGTCCTGTTGGTATAAAAAAATGCTACACGGGGCCAAACTCAAAGACATTACATAGATGAAGAGGTTTCATGCTCTAAAACAGTTATACTGATCTTTGTCTTCGCTGAGGACATGGTATTGTCCTGGGCCCAGTTGTTGAAAACTAACGACGTCGTTAGTTAACGTTTCGTTAAAATTTCAAACATGAATATTACAAATACACTGTTATTTTTTGTTGAAAAAATGTGAGAATCCCTTTGCACTGCAAAGGGTTCTGATTCTGACATTTTTTCAACAAAAAATAACAGTGTATTTGTTACTTTAGCTGATATTTGCTTAACAAATTTATGTTTTAACGATATCGTTAAGCTAACGATGCTTTGAACAACTGGGTCCTGGATTTGTAATATTGTACCGCATCCTGACATTTTTGAATGGGCCAGACTGTTTCATAGTAGACTCCATAAATGGTATTTGTACGAGGCTCGAGTTGACCTCCGATGGATGTTACTGGGCATACGTAGCACATCAAAGTAAACATACTGTTGGTTTCTTAAAGTTCTCTAAAATTATATGCTCCTAACCTATCATAATATTGGCGTATGATGAATTAAACATCCTGGTTGTCATTCCTCGAGCTGCACATTTAAAGTGTCTGTTTTTTATTGTTTTTTTTTTTTAACCTTACGGGATCAAATTCGTGTTTCTCGGGTATCTATCAGCGGTATCGTCAAGGAAACATCCCCGTTTATTTTTCTTTTCATTTTACATATATATTAAAATTAATGTTTTTGCTGTTTCCACAAGAGTAATCACTACTATTTAAGGCAATGTGTGGCTTATAATTACTAAAAGGCAAAGCTCATTTACATTTGGGTTAATTACATGCATAACTGCAGTGCATATGTAATATCTCGCCCACGGGCGGAAATGTAGCTACTTAAAGTGAAGCTTATCTTAATTTGCTTTATAGTTAATGAGATTTCATCACTCTGTTCTCAAGTAACTGAACGCACTTGCAAAACTGCAACTGCACTTCTATGAATGCACCAACGTCATTTGCTTCAATTTATTTGAAAACAATATGGATCAAAATACAAGTGAATGAAGCACCACTAAGCTAGGGAAAACAGTACGGAGCATAGCTTATACTGCTCTACCATTTATGCTGGAAAGCATTATACTTGCTAGATCTAAGAATGAGACGATGTATAAAGCAGGTCGTTCTTTGTAAGTGTCTATTTCCGCAATGCGGTCACGTGGTATGCCATGCTACTGTGTATTTAAAGGTAACGGGACTTGGAACCGGCTGTGGTTGCGGCGTTATGTAAACAGTGAGGCCCTGCGGGGGATGCTCCCTGAAAGAATAATTGCTTTTTTCACCCAGCTACATAAAATGTTTTCCTCAGAAAACTGCTCTCTGCATCCTAAAACCACTCGTTTTTGCTTTTTCCTCAGCTACCTGAAAATGAATAGAAATTCTCTCCAGATCCCTGCAAATAAATGGCCCTTCTTCCCAGATCCCCAAAACCTCCGGAAGGGTCAAACCAGTGACCTAATTGAAGCCACTCGAGTGGTGCCCTGATGACTCTCCGAGATGCTTGTTATCGATGCTGCAACCATACGATCCATGTGTCTGGGCTATTCGGGCACATTCAAAGGTACTGCCTAAAACCAACGCAGTTCAAATGTATATAAAGCTGTAGGATGCAAATACTTATTATTATATAGCTATAAATATCAAATGATTAAAACATAGGGATAAAAGCCGAGTAACTGATATCAGCCTATATCGTCACTGTAGATTTTGGATTACTTCTGACGTTTCCTTTTACTTGACGTCATTAAATGTGTCTCACTTCAGAAATTCAAACGCCTATAACTCCGTTATTTATGAACGAAAACATAAAGTGTGGGTATTCATTTTCTTAGTTAGAACGTTAAACAGCAGTCACACATTAGCGTATAAGTGAAACGCGCGCCGGGCGTGTTGAAAAAATACAAATTTCCACATACGCCAGACGCACGTTGGAGACACGTCCAATGCGCGTTAAGCGCGCGCTGGGTACGCTTGGTGTACGTCCGGCGCGCGTCGCTAAAAGTCGGCGCACGTTTCGCGCGCGTTTGGGCTAAATAAAATTTTAAACATGCTTAAAAATTTTCTGGAAGTTGGGCGTGTGTCGGGCGTGTGACCTACACGCTACAAGTACGTTCCACGCACGTTACAGGCGCGTTGAATACGTTTCGAACACGCCCAGCACACGCCGAGCACACGTTTCAAGCACGTCGTATACGCTACGTGCGCGTTTCGATTTTAACCGGATGCTGGTTTGGGCGAGTGTGGAACGCGCCTGTAACGTGTGCCAAGCGTGCTTGGAGCGCGCATGAAACGCATACATCGCGTCTGAAGCGCGTGCCTAGCGTGTCTGGGACGTACGACAAACGTACTCCAAAACTTTGAGATTTTTTATACGTCCGGCACACGCCTCAGTCATGCGCTAATGTGTGACTGCAAAAGCGAGTTAAAGGAACAAATTAATTTTATATGTCCAAAATCTTCAGCGTGTTGAGAGTTCATACGCCCGGCGCGCGTTTGGGTTATACGCTACTGTGTGACTGCTGTTTAAGGAACAATGTGGTATCAAAATTATTTGTGTTTTCAAAAATGTTTGGTTTTTGCATTTTCGCCGCCTGCCTTGTGAATTGGAAAATGCCCGTGTATTGTATAGAATAAAAAGAAAATTTGCTTTTTTTTCGGTGAATACCAAATACATTTCATCTCATGAGTTGAAAACATAAAAATTTTCACTCGTGCTGCGCACTCGTGAAAATTTTGATGTTTTCAACTCACTCGATGAAATATATTTGGTATTCACCGAAAAAAAGCAAATATCCTCTATATCCTTGTCTTGGAACAACTTGTTGCAAGTTACAACAATAACTTGCTCCCATAATAGGCAGTCAGAGCACTTACTTAAACAGGTGATTATGAAAATCACCTTGTGCAGTACATTTTTTTATAAATCAGTCACAAGATATAAGATTTGTATCCCTTTGTTTGAAATAATTATCTTAAATATCATTTCCTCAGGTGATTATTTTGATCTATCCAATCACTTGCATGGGTGATTTAAGTAAATAAGAAAAAGGGACGGTGCTGTCTGTTCATTTTGCCAGGCACAAATGCCAACATGTTAAGGGAGATGACGAGCATTGTCAGCTAAGATGAAACCAAGAAACATAGAAGCCATATCGAGTTTTGTGGTTTTTATTTCATTAAGAAAGTGATACTTGAAACAGTGATCGGCCAAACCGATCAATGGCCGATCACGATGCGGAGTGATTTTTTGGGGTTACCCTTCAACTTTTAACCTACTGCGCGCAGTACTTATTTGAATGCGCGCACCACACTTTCTTTTCCAAAGGGCACTATTCAACGAATAAGACTCCAAACTTATCAGAAAAAATAGGCGCTGTCTTCACAAAAAATAGGAAATCCTTCAAAACTGAACTTGAAAATCACGAAAATTTCACATAAAATTCACAGTTTTTCTCGATTTTCTCTGCGATGCTTACACTTTGGCTGCCTCTGACCATGTGACTGAATGGCGCGTCTTTGCATTGACCCCTCGGATAGCTTAGAATTAGGAAAACAGCGCGAAATTCAAAATAAAACAAAAAAAAGTAGGCATGTATTCATGCTATTGCAGTCTTCTCTTGGAGCCAAAAAATCACACGAGAACGTGATTTTAAGATCACTTGTTTAAGTAAGTGCTCTGACTGATAGGTATTTACTCCATATTGTTGTTTATTGATTTCAACTGCGCTGGTTGTCCTCAGTCGTGTTGGTTGTTTCTGGATAACCCGTGTGTAACATGGTCTCTTTTCAAAAAACAAACAAACAAACAAACATTCTCTTTATTGAAAGCTCAGATAACATATTAGTTAAATATGAGCGAATATGACAATGCAGAAAATACATTCATGGTGGCAATACAGAATAAATAAATATATAAATGAATAAATAAATAAATAAATAAATAAATAAATAAATAAATAAATAAATAAATAAATATTGTATGGTGAAATTGTTTCGTTTTTTTTTCAAGTAGGGGAGACTGTCTGAAAGGGAAAAAGTACATCCCATTTACATGTAAGCATACATGTACATATTATTATATTTTTTTTGTAATTATTACACGATATGGATCAAATTTGACTATGAAATCTCCTCTTTTAGCCAGGTTTTCTGTTAGGCTTGTCAAAATCGACATATGTCAATCATTTATACGATTATCCAATAAAATGATTGAATATCTAAAAGTTGTTATATCGGTCTCATTTATCGCTATGGGGATCCGCTTAAATTTAGTAACACGTGTTTTTGCCTCAAAGTGTGTTTTCGTGAAATACATGAAGTTGGGATATAAAATGAATTTCAGAGTGTTTTGGAATTTTCAAGTTTGATCCACAATATAAATTCTGTTACATGGTAAGTGTGTCTTATAAAGATCGCTGGTAGGAGGTTTGAGTCGCTCACAGGAAAAAGATATGCATGTATACAGAAGCAAACAATAGCACACACGCAACAAAAACATCAGAGATATAAACATAATCATCCTAAATTACGTCAACAAGTCCATGCTGTCTAGACCAATGTTAAAAGTGCAAATATGCGTTTCTAATAAGTACAGGTAGTTTACATTCCATATTATGTTTTTTTGTTGTTGTTTTTTTTTTCTTTTCTTAATAGTCAAGGAGCTCGAGTTATACATAATATCTTTCAGGTAGTTGCTTATACAACTGATATTATTATATAGCTATAAATATCAAATGATTAAAACTTAGGGATAAAAGCCGAGTAACAAGTGTGCAGATATCAGACGATATCTGCACACTTACTTGGTATTGCACACTTATCTAAAAGCGAAAAAATCTATTTATGAATCATTGTCAGATTTTTGACTTGAGGGTCATCGTGCAAAATTGTAACATTAGGACGTCAACTCTAATGAAGTCATCTTCATCTGACGTCTCGTGGAAAATGACGTCATACCGGACCGAAACGTCAGCTGGAGTTTGTCACTTTCAGAATTATGCATTTTAAGCCGAAAAAAGAAAACAAAATGCCAGCAATATCGATTCTATTGCAAAATGTGCTTCCAAAAAGTAACAGTGCAAAAACTGATATCATCTGATATTGCACTAGTGCAAAAATGATATCACTTATGGATAGTATCGCGGCCTTCGTGTAGATATTTCAATTTTGTAAGACTTACTTTCAACAAAACATCAAATTTGAGAAGCAGATATTTATAGCTATATAATAAAAGGGTTATCGCACTGATATCGGTGAATATTGTCCCTCGTTGGGATATCTACGGACGCTCGCAAGCTCGCATCCTTCGATATCCCAACTCGGGACAATATTCACCGATATCAGTGCAATAACCCTATATTATTACAGGTAGCGAAAACAAAACAAATGATTTACGTATTGATTGAGGGACGTCAATTACTTTCGCTCATGGATGACGCCAAATCAAGTGCATAGTATGTTACTGAGTCACCCACTCGCAAACTGACAGTATAAAAATAGTTACGAGCATTGCATTTTATCAGTTGTTATCACGCTAAACAAATAGTCGTTTTTTTACCACGAAGTAAAACGCATTCATAGGACTAAATAAATTAAATGACTTTCAGTTTTTAAAATTCACTATAAATAATGATACACATGTTTTATTAGAGCAATAAATCATCGGAATTCTACGCATTTAAACTAGAAGATTTTGTTTTCTGTGAGACAAGAACATTTACATTAAGGTTTGAAAATTAAACGTGAAATGGATCATTATTTTCTTTGCTGTTTGATCGCACTGTGCGTCAATTCTTGGAACATAGAAGCAAAATCTCTAACTTACGATGATCTTAAAACAGAAATTAAGGATCTGAAGTCTATAATAGACACCCTGAACGATAAAACGGATAAACAAGACATCAGGATAAATGAACTGGAAAAGACCGTGAGACAGGAGAACAGGCTCAGTGTTAAAGATACACGCCTTTCTAGGAACAAGCGAGGTTTGTTAATTCTGTGATTTTGCATAAAGAAAACACGCCCATATAATTTTAAAATATACAGATTTTTCTTATGTCGTTAAAATTAAAAGATTTCAATAGAATATTATTTTTATTATTTTTGCTCAAAACATAGATTGTGGGTACACGTAAGAACCTCCTCGGCGAGGCGGTTCTAACGGGTACCCACTATCTATGTTTTGGAGCAAAAATAAGAAAAATAGGTATACCCCTGCAAACCCCATTTTTCTATATAAAAGTGGGGGTTACGGGGTATATATTTCACGGACATGTTTTCCTGATGTATTTTATTCTAAATTTACATTAAAAATAGGGTAAATGAAATGTTTCCTCATACAACTGTTTCAGTTGTGTGACGTATACATGTAAAATGACAAATGTTTTGCAATTACAATGCGATTACAATATGATGCATATATAGTATATAGTTGCTTAAAATAAACTTGATAGTATCAACTTTGACATGTTTGAAAGAAGTTTTTAATTAAGTGTAATGTGTCTGCTTTATTTCATTAGGACGTGTTAAAAGTCTGGCTTATTTTGTTCAAAGAACATCTGATCCTATTCCATATGTATAAAAGTAGATGCAATTTCACATTCAACTAAAAAGCAGCGTTCGATACATTTAATTATACGCCTCGGTTTTATTAACATTTTTCTTCCTTTTCTTTCTACAGATATCATTCTACGACGACGTCGTCATGCACCACCCGAGATTGGTTTCCTAGTTTCTCTTTCCCGACATCAACTTCCGGTGGAAAAAGATGGCATCCTCAAATTTGATCGTATAATTACCAACATCGGAAACGCATTTTCCATCGAAACAGGCACATTTGAATGCAAGATCCCTGGTACCTATATGTTTGATCTAAATTTAGTTTCTGATGTCGGAAGTTACGTAGAAGCCAGTATAAAAGTTAACGGAATGTCGGAAGTGACGTCAATTAGTGATCATCGTGACAGGCGTTCCGGTTGGGACCAGGGAAGTGCGGTCGCCATTTTGATTCTGAGGAAAGGTGACGTTGTATCCGTTAGTATTGACTGGCCCATTGAGCCACAGACGTTGAGGGGTGAAGGAAAAACTGCGTTCTCTGGTTATTTGTTAAGAAGACACTGGAGTCAACACACAGATTTGTAAGACAATAGTTAGACTAGCTAAATTATAGGCATACTGGTGTTGAAATCCATATAATCACGTGATATCGACGCATAATGACATATTTTAATAGTTTCACGTTATGCCCGAACCATAATACTGGTATCGGAGCGTTCGAATTGCATAACTCTAGTCATTTTTTGTCAAGTTTGAAAGTTTCTATTTGTTTGAATTGGTTGATGTCCCAGTCAAAAGCTATGGTCATGTCGGGACTTTGCTTCCATTTTATGGGACTTGTACCCAAAATTAGTGTTGACCTTTATGAACATAACCATGTGCTTTGTTTCAACATGAACGAATTAAAGGGATTTCATGGTGGGAGATTATGTCAGATACTGTTCCGTCGTAAAAGCCTTAATAAATTGTCACCATGTAATTTTGACGACGAAATTGAGTCCTCCGTAAAACCACCCATCATTAATATTCATTTTTCTATTGACCATTCAAATCTGCACATTAGCTAACGGTCTAAGGAAATAGGGGTGGGCGTGGCTATACCTTGCTGGCGGAGGAGTCAATTATCAATTTGGCTGCAATTTTAGTCAAGTTTACCCAGCAGGCCACATTTTGGCAAATGAAATTGAACCAGGAAGTAGAGTGAAAACGACTGATAAGCGCTTCATTCGAGGTGCATAAGCTACATGTTTGGACTTAAATTGGTCTGTGTATGATGCTTGATCTGCTCATACAAGAAAATATAAGGGACAATCAGTTTTCATGATAAAATATATCATTTCTTTTGTACAGGTAGATCTAAAAGTAACAAGTATTAGATTATAACAAAGTCAAACAACCCTTAATTAAAGTTTCTTTTACCTCATCTCGTTTGTTTCATTTTCATCAAATACTATTTATAAATACTATATATACGTATATACCAAAGTGGGGAAATCATAAAGGTAGAATGTAGGCAATGATCAGGAACTGTCCCAATCGCCAACCGCTGTGTTGGTGATTGGGACAGTTCCTGATCATTGCCTACATGTGTCACGCACACAAGCCCCCTGGAACCCGTGGGAAATAACCAAAATTACAAATAGCAAAAAAGCAATAAAACATACGGCAAACCCAGCAGTAGAAGAAAATCCCCCGTTCGGGAATCAATGACCTCTGGTGACCTTTGACAGTTTGACAGGTAAATGTTACTAAAATTAGTAAATTGTCCCCCGATCGGGAACATTTTGGTCATTTTTATAGTGCCCTTACAAAACAAAAATTATGTGTCAGAGTTTTCATTTAATTTCAATGAAACTTGGCCAGCATAAAGATTAATGAATTTCCAAACTTTTTACCGTCCAGAATTTTTTCAAACTGCTTAGTTTAAAAGCTATTGAATTATGAAAATATGAACTATTTTTAATAATTCTGATTCCTCATCGGAGACATAAATTACATATGCTGCCTGTTCGGGCATCAGTTTATCACGTGTGAAGACTGTCTGTGTTCCAGATTGGGAATCAATTTTTCAACCTTTTGTAGATCAAACATTAAACACCATGATCCAAAATTTTGTCACTCAGTTTTTATTTAATTTCAATGAAACTTCGTCGAAAAAAGGTGAATGAATTCAGAACCATACAGAATTGTTTTAAACTTTTTAGTTTAGAGAGATATTGACTTAAAAATGTAAAATATTTTCTATACGTGTAGTCTGATTCCCAAACAGAGACTGAAAATGTTTATGGTGTTCGATTGGGTCACAAGTGGCTTATGCTTTCGGGCGTGCCAGGTGGTTTTCCTCGGGGTTCTCCCGCTTTCACCCACCTACTGATTTGCATCGTCTCGATGAGTGAAATAATCTTGACAGGGGCGTTAAACTGAACTAAAAAGTGTGCGTGCGTGCGTGCGTGCGTGCGTGCGTGCGTTGCGTATGTGTGTGTGTGTGTGTGTGTGTGTGTGTGTGTGTGTGTGTGTGTGTGTGTGTATGTATGTATGTATGTATGTGTAGCCCGGTCGCCGATGCTCTGAAGGGAGAAAACAGAAAAATCAAATAAAGTTGAGAACTTTCACGATCCGCTTTATTAGATTTTCAGGCGCTAAAGTCACATGGCTCTTCCGGTCAGTAACGCAGTCAATCATAGGAGTATCTTACACTTGGAAACAAACACCAAAGGACGTAGCCCTGAATAATGTATGCATAAAACAAGTAATAGTCGCAGCTATCCATAACTCCATGATTTACTCGTCACTGACCTTGAGCATTATATATGATTCATATTATCAACATCAAAAAATAATGCAACACAAACCAGAAATATCCCAGTCATGACAGAAATTAAAGTTAGTCTGTTACACGAAAATTCAGACTTCGATGGCTGAATATAATATTCAGACATCAAAGGTTGAATCCTGTAAATGAAAAATGAAAATTTTCAGAATTACCATAGGCTGTAATGGGAGCCTGGATTAAAGCATAAATTCCAAAACCTGACTCTACTGTACAAAGTCAGTATAATTTCCAAATAAATTCGTCATGACCGAGATATTAACTTAAAATGATATCACCAATATTTGCGACTAGATTCATTGACAATTCTTTCTTGAGTATAACGCCCACGCATGTCTCCATTCAACAAAAATAGAAATCAGGCGTATTCTAGATACCCAAATGTGTGTCTTGGTTTGCAAAAACAGTGATTGATTTTCAATGAACAAAATATAACTGACGATTGCGAAATGATGCAATCTGATATTTTTCATAGATAACTGAAACCCGACCACTCTCGTCACTTTTGTATCCGCTAACAGCTTAGCAATGTCAGACAGTACTTTGAACTATGAAACTAAAATTTTGATTGTTTAGAACAGCAATACTTTGGCAAGAACATTGATAAACTGGCATTTATGACTAGAAAATGACGAAACTGGCAAAAATGACAAAAGTGGCAATCAATGACAAAAATGACAAAAATGGCAATCAAATGACAAAAATAACAATAGTGGATTTCTTAACAATCGACATAATTGTTATGACAAATACTGTGACAGGAAAAACGACATTGGCTTTATAGCAGTATTTTGGTATCAATGACAATGACAAACAAAAGACTGGACAGAAAACAGTGGCATTTATGACAGCAAGGCAACATAAATGACAATGTCAACTGACCTACGAGAGCATTGACATTTATTGTAATTTAATGCAATAAATGACAATGACAAAATATTGACATGACCTTGAATATTGGCATTTATGACAGTGGTGTGGCACAAATGACAATGACAAAAATAATGACATGACTGAAAACATTGGCATTTATGACAGTAGTGTGGCACAAATGACAATGACAGAAAATAACTACATGACCCAAAACATTGGCATTTATGACAGGAGTGTGGCACAAATGACAATGACAGACAGTGGTGACATGACCGACATGAAAAGTGTAGTAATGCACATTACAACCAAAATTATATTCACCTTAATTTGCATTTACATTAAAAATCACAGAATCCTGGCTCGTTTTATTTAATGCAAAATCGTTTTTAATAACCCACTGCTTACCAACACTGTCATCATCCCGAAACTTGTGATAATACACTGTTTACAGTTCGTGGGTTTACGACACAGTTTGTTATTCCTATTATCACCTACTTACTCGAAGGCTGATATTAAGACCGATGCGACACATTTGTAGTTATTCCTATAACCACCGACAAAATACCAGCAGCTTCACAGAGGTCATTATGATAAAGCTAGCAAAATCTTGCGTATTACTACGAGCTTGGGGCAAGATTTTCATATCAAACAACAAAGGCACAAACTCTATTTACACCGATATACACCAACTTCTCACCTGCACCAGCAAAATGAGTCTATGACCTATTTACATAGCAATTGGAAAAACATGCAACTCATCCTTGGTGTGAATGACAAGGAAAAAGGGTTGGTACAACACAAAATTTCCCAGACAGGCCAACAAAGCTCAAAATGATTGAAAACTTAATGAAGTTGCTCGTTTTGATATCCGTCAATTTACACTTGCCACTTCGTCACAATTTAATATCAAAACTACCCGTTCAATTTCATTGACACTCAATCCTCAATATAACAGGGCCCTTGTGGTCCTGCGGGACATGTATGAAGTAGCTCACCTGAAGGGAGAAAACAGAAAAATCAAATAAAGTTGAGAACTTTCACGATCCGCTTTATTAGATTTTCAGGCGCTAAAGTCACATGGCTCTTCCGGTGACTTTTCGTAATCTCCAATCGGAGAGCTACTTCGCTTTATCAAGTTACCTCCCTTTGACCGTTAACGGTTTACAATGACACGACAGTTCACCAATATTTTTGACCCGCCTTGTCTGTAACAACACATAGAATGTAAAATAAAAAAAAATATAGGGGTGCCCAAATTCCAACTTGTTACACACTCCCCTCCAAAAACAAGTGTCGTCCCCAGACACTGAAATTATATACACAGTTACTTCCCTTTGATCTAGATGACATAAGACTTGCAAGAGCATGGTCATGCATCAAAATGAATGCAGAGATGATATTCTTAATACCCCATCATGAATTATATGATACAGAGATCTTATAAGTGTTTATCTACAGTTGGCCAAACTGAGAACTCAACACCAGACTTCTCAAGCCTTTACATAATTCACTTAGAGACATAATACACCACCTTGTGATACAGATATAGAGGTTCCTCAGTACACATATGGTCTTCAAGACTAACCCACATACATAACCCCCATACATTGCCTTACAAGTCTTGTCTAATTTAGAAACTGAACCTACCAGTAGACACCATCTTGGTGCCATGTACCCCACTGGGTGTATATCTGGTTCATTTCTGGCATCCACTCACTACTAACCGGTCGTCCCAGACTATCATACGTCAGGCGCAGAGGCTGTTGACGCCGCCGCTGAGAGCGTCTATTACCAGTTGTTTCTTCCGTGGAGTGGGAACTTTCCCAAGTACTATCACTTACCTGTTGTAACGGTCCTGAACCTTCTGAAGAACCTTCTGACATTTGTCTTTCCCCAGATGCATCTCTGTCATTTGAGCTTCCTTGATCAGATTCTGCCACAGGCTCAGAGAAATCTCCTTCAGCTGTTTCAGCCATAGGACTAAATGGCTCTGCCAATGGATTAAGCTCGTAAGACTTACCTCCACTGACCATCATCGGATACTCCGATGTCTCAGATGAACTCTTTTTCTTCTGACCTGACTGATCTGACTTAATCCCTTTCTGCCTTTTGTTCAACTCCCTAACCTTGTGGTTTTCCTGCAAAGGCAAATGGTTGCATTGCAACAGCAAGTTTCTGTGCAGAATCCTAACTCTTCCTTTCCCATTCTCTGGTTTTACCTCATAGACTGGCAACTTCTTACTGATCCTTCTTACTATAACATGTACCCTCTCTTCCCAAAATGATCGCAACTTCCCTGGACCACCACGTTCACCTAAATTACGCACCAACACCCTGTCACCTGGTTCTAAGACTACATTCTTGGCTTTTTGATCATAGTATTTCTTACCTCTGTCAGTACGCTTCTTCGCGTTGGCCGCTGCAATTTCATAAGCCTCTTGCATGCACTGTTTCCACTTACTGACATAACTTTGGTATTCTACAGCACCCTCTGCATTATCAAGTGAAAACAATAAATCTACTGGAAGTCTAGGTTGTCTCCCATAGAGCAAGAAATGAGGTGAATATCCAGTACTATCATTCTGAGTACAATTATATGCATGAACCATCTTTTGGACATGATTTTTCCAATCTGACTTAAATTCTTTTGGAAGAGTCCTCAGCATCCCCAGAAGGGTACGGTTGAACCGTTCAACCTGTCCGTTCCCTTCTGGGTGATACGGAGTAGTCCTTGAGTGCTGGATATTACAGAACCTCTGCAAATGAGTAAACAGACTGTTCTCAAATTCGCGACCCTGGTCATGGTGTAACCTTTCCGGAAACCCAAACTTCAATACAAAATCATTAAAGATTTTCTCTGCAGCTGTTTTGCCGGATTTGTTTCTGGTCGGGTAAGCCTGCGCAAATCGTGTGAAGTGATCAACCACTACTAATATATATTCATAACCACCCTTACTTTTCTCTAAATGAAGGTAATCAATAGAGACCATCTCAAAGGGATATGTGGTTTGAATAGGAACTAGGGGAGCTTTTGACTTCACGTTAGGGCGTTTATCCTTGAGGCATTGACACTCTTGGGTACAATATTTCTCTATCTCACTCACCATGTGTGGCCAGTAAAACCGATCACGTGCTAAATTGACAACTCTGTCCGAGCCTAAGTGTCCCATCTTATCATGTAATTCTGTTAATACTACCTTCTTGTAACAAGTTGGAAGAATGAGCTGCTTCCTGCTTTCTCCACCTGCCAATAATGAGTACCTATACAGAAGTTGATTTTCCATCTTAAGACGGGGAAAGTCTCTGAGTAAAGCCAATACTTCCTCTAACTCACCTTTCCTTTCATCTTTTGATGGCCTTCGACCAGCTTCAACATAACTCAGTACTCTGGAAATAACTGGATCATTTCTCTGTGCTTCTTTCAACTCACCCTTACTTAGAGGCTTAACTGGAGATACAATATCATCCTCACCTTCAGTATCTGAGCTTATAATGTCTAAAGAGGCTACCCAGGCCGAGTCATTCTTTTGAACACTTAGAGCTTCCATACTAGCACTGATTACATCAGGGGTAACTTCTTCTGTAAACTCACTAACTTCAAGAGGCATCCTGCTGAGACCGTCCGCATCATTATTTAACCTACCTGGTTTGTAGTATATCTTAAAGTTAAAATCTGTCAGCTCTGACACCCACCTCAGTCGTGTTGCATCAAGTTTCGGTGATGTTAAGATATAGGCCAGAGGGTTATTGTCACTATACACCTTGAATGAAGGAGCATAATACAAGTAATCTCTATACTTTTCAGTAATCGCCCACTTGAGGGCAAGGAACTCAAGCTTACCCGAATGTAGGTGGTAATTTCGTTCAGCCGGAGTCAGCGTTCTAGAACCATATGCTATTACATGTAACTTACCTGTATCATCAGGCTGATACAAGACTGAGCCCAGCCCCTCTGAACAAGCATCAACATGCAGGGAAAATGGTCTTTCGAAATCTGGATATGCCATGTGGTTCTACTAACAAGCTTACCAACTCCTCCAAAGCCTGCTTATGTTCCTGGTTCCACTTAATTTGAGAACTTGAAGGTACTTGCCCTGCTCTTTTTGCCTTAGCCTTCTTACCTTTCTTTGTCTGGGATGCATCCTCGTTCTGATCAGCCTGCAGCAGTTCAAACAAAGGTCTGGCTCTTCGCGCATAGTCTGGGATATATCTCCTGTAATAACCTAAAAATCCCAAGAGCTTTCTTACCTCACCCACGGTCTTTGGTTCCCTATCCTTCAGGGAAAGAACAGCCTCTTTATCAGCAGGATCCATCGTATAGCCATCAGCCGTGACCAGTTGACCTAGATACCTGACCTGCTTGCGGAAAAGGACACACTTTTGCGGTTTTAACTTAATACCTTTCTCTTTCAGTCTCCTGAGTACCAAGCGCAGATGCTCTAGATGATCTTCAAAGCTCTGACTGAAAACTAAAATGTCATCTAAATAAGGGAGACAAATCTTATCTCTGAGACCTTCCAGACAGTTTTCCATAAAATTTTGAAATGCCCCAGGTGCCCCCGAAAGACCAAATGGAATTCTAGCCCATTCGTAGAGTCCCCACGGAGTAACAAAGGCAGTCAAATGTTGACATTCTTCTTTAATGAAGCCCTGATGGTACGCTTTTCCCTGATCTAAAACTGAAAACCACTTACTTCCTCCCAAGCTATCAAGTGCATCCTGGATCCTAGGGATAGGCAGCTGTTCTGGAATAGTCTTACTGTTCAACTTACGAAAATCACAGCACAGTCGCAATGAGCCGTCCTTCTTCCTCACACAAACTATTGGGCAAGAATATGATGACCGTGACTTTTTAATCCAGCCCTTAGCTAACAACCCTTTCAAATAATCTTTAACTTCATCAAACAGAGGCCTAGGTATTGACATGTAACTATGCTTTACAGGTACATCATCAGTCAATCTGATATCAAGCTCTAAGTCTGGCACAGTACCAATATCGTCAGTGTCTTTGGCAAAAACCCAGCATTCTTCCTTCAATACTTGCCTTACCAGAGATATCTGCTCCTGAGTAAGTCCACATCCATCTAGATCAATTTCAGGCTCCCATTCATCTGAAATAGACCCCTTATTATTCTGTGCACCCTCCCCTTCTGCAATATCTACCCTTTCCCCAGTCGAAGTATTGATATAAGCTTCGTTCATGCCTATTTTACATGACGGTGAATTCAAGTTAGACTTGGGCATCCCTTCTGAGTTTCTTAAACCTAAATCATCAGATTCATTGTTACTGAAACTTGATGATTGATCATCCTTAGGTACCTCAAATGGCAGCTCTACAACTGATTTAACTGTCTCAAGATAACCTATATTTGACTTTGCAGGTACAATTACCTTATGGTTTGTGTGATTACTGACCAGTAAGCCTATTTGATTTGTTGAGCCACATTTCAACTTAACAACAGTCTCATGTAATTCAGTACCATCAGACAAATCAGACTCAAGTTTTGGTACAAATACTGCCGTCATAGAACCTTCTGTAAGCCCTGAGTGTACTGACACTTTCAAAACTGACGTAGTTCCTGGCGGTATTACATGTTTTACCTTTCCCGTCTTAACATTACATATTCGCTCTGGCAACTCTTTGCTAAGATATTCAGAAAGTGTCTTTACTTTATTACTGGGTACATCTATCATAGCACACCCCAACTGGCTGATAACTGCTGCTAGTGGATTACCACTAAATAGTTCAACTATCACATTAAACCCTAAAATTGGACGGTCAAGGCCTGCTGTGTCAGAGACAAGGAAAGGGACAATGAGATTATCTGATCTGCTTCTTCCTTTGAGGGCAATTTGAACTTCAATGGGACCCAACCCAAAATAGGAATTCCAGACCCACTTGCAGACTTTATATCAACCCCACCCTCGATTAACTCTGTTACAGATCGAAGTTTCACCCATGGGAAATGCTTATTCAGCCAGCTAGTGTGGACTAAAGATACTTGTGCCCCTGTGTCCCATAACACCTCTGCAGATATATCATCTAACAAACAATTAACCACACACTGTTGACCAATCAATTTCACAACCTTAGTTTTTGTTTTTGGTGGACAATCGTGAACGAAACCCTTCAGTTCCTGTATATCTATCTGTTCTGTTTCCTGTGATGATTCTTGATTATTGCCGCTACGTTTCTGTGTCAATTCATCAATTGCATTACACAATGTTTTATGTGATGACCAATTCTCTTTTTGACACTGCTCACTACAATATATTACAGTTTTACATCTGCTACACTTTCTATCTCCTCTCTGCTTGCAGGCACTACACAATGATGGGGAATGATCTTCCTGGATTACAGTATCCCCTACACCTGTAATCCTGACCGGTTTTCCGACAACTTAGCGCGACAGCCCCGACGAAAATGTTCTGAGCTACCACACCTCCAGCAATGTTGGCATGATTTCTCTTTTCCTTCCTTGTTACAGGTTTCACAACCGCTTCTTCTTGGAGTTTTCTTCGCTGTCCCAGATGTTGTTTCGTTACTACTACCCATAGTTTTCTTCAGTTCCATCACTTCAGCTTTCAGGTCTCTCAGTTCAGTCAAAAATACACCCTCCTTTACTGGTTTTGAATTTTTCCCAGTTTTTTCTTCTACCTCTTGAATGCTCATAACCTTACTTTTTCCAAACTTAGCTTTCCTGTCTTTTTCCATTAGGTAAATCATGTTCAAAGTTTCAATTAATTTTTCATCGGTCACTCCTTCCTCTTCTAATGTTGGCAAGATGGCATGTCTAATAGAGTCCTCAATAAAGCATGTGTAAACTGTATGTTTGAACATTCCGTTCACTAACTCCTCACTGTAAGTCAATCCACCCCCTTTCTCACTAGATGCAAACAGCACTTTTTGTCTCAACCCTAATGCTCTCATGAGGAACTCCGTTGGGTCCTCCTTTGACATTTGTGTTATATTACTGAGTTCTTGATATAACTCTGTCGCATTTTTTTCCTTATAATGCGCCCTTATGATTTGTTTCATCTGTGGGAGATCTACAGTTTGCCTGCATTCTAGATATGTCCTAAGGTTTGACCCCGGCTGAATGGCTTTTAGAATGGCTTCAATAATTTCAGTTTCTGAGTATTTCTTGGAAATGGCTGTTTCAATCTGTCTAATTAAACTAACGAAGCTTAACTGGGACTTTGGATCACCGATTTGTCCTGAGATCTTCAGTTCTTTTTTCCAGCCGATGTTTGATACTGATGGTGAGGTAGAGGAACAGTCCAACACATCCAAGATGTTGGTTAACTTGTTGACACCACTGTCTTCATCTTTGGAAGTATTTTCGAGAAAATCTTCTATGACTTTAAGACACAATGTTCTAGACAACTCCTCAGGTTTAGCAGTTTCATTACACAATTTGGCCACTGTTCTTATAACACTAACGTCACTTGCATACAGTTTGTCCCTGATCTTCGTGAGGAGGCTGAAACGGTCACCCATATTTGACAATTTCTGTTCCCTCTGGCAAAACCGAATTCCTGGTACCCACTTGAAAACGTCGGGTCAACTTCCAGCTCACCAGATCCCTCTGTAACCCTCGACAATAATCCCGGACGAGCCCCCAAATTGTAGCCCGGTCGCCGATGCTCTGAAGGGAGAAAACAGAAAAATCAAATAAAGTTGAGAACTTTCACGATCCGCTTTATTAGATTTTCAGGCGCTAAAGTCACATGGCTCTTCCGGTCAGTAACGCAGTCATTCATAGGAGTATCTTACACTTGAAACAAACACCAAAGGACGTAGCCCTGAATAATGTATGCATAAAACAAGTAATAGTCGCAGCTATCCATAACTCCATGATTTACTCGTCACTGACCTTGAGCATTATATATGATTCATATTATCAACATCAAAAAATAATGCAACACAAACCAGAAATATCCCAGTCATGACAGAAATTAAAGTTAGTCTGTTACACGAAAATTCAGACTTCGATGGCTGAATATAATATTCAGACATCAAAGGTTGAATCCTGTAAATGAAAAATGAAAATTTTCAGAATTACCATAGGCTGTAATGGGAGCCTGGATTAAAGCATAAATTCCAAAACCTGACTCTACTGTACAAAGTCAGTATAATTTCCAAATAAATTCGTCATGACCGAGATATTAACTTAAAATGATATCACCAATATTTGCGACTAGATTCATTGACAATTCTTTCTTGAGTATAACGCCCACGCATGTCTCCATTCAACAAAAATAGAAATCAGGCGTATTCTAGATACCCAAATGTGTGTCTTGGTTTGCAAAAACAGTGATTGATTTTCAATGAACAAAATATAACTGACGATTGCGAAATGATGCAATCTGATATTTTTCATAGATAACTGAAACCCGACCACTCTCGTCACTTTTGTATCCGCTAACAGCTTAGCAATGTCAGACAGTACTTTGAACTATGAAACTAAAATTTTGATTGTTTAGAACAGCAATACTTTGGCAAGAACATTGATAAACTGGCATTTATGACTAGAAAATGACGAAACTGGCAAAAATGACAAAAGTGGCAATCAATGACAAAAATGACAAAAATGGCAATCAAATGACAAAAATAACAATAGTGGATTTCTTAACAATCGACATAATTGTTATGACAAATACTGTGACAGGAAAAACGACATTGGCTTTATAGCAGTATTTTGGTATCAATGACAATGACAAACAAAAGACTGGACAGAAAACAGTGGCATTTATGACAGCAAGGCAACATAAATGACAATGTCAACTGACCTACGAGAGCATTGACATTTATTGTAATTTAATGCAATAAATGACAATGACAAAATATTGACATGACCTTGAATATTGGCATTTATGACAGTGGTGTGGCACAAATGACAATGACAAAAATAATGACATGACTGAAAACATTGGCATTTATGACAGTAGTGTGGCACAAATGACAATGACAGAAAATAACTACATGACCCAAAACATTGGCATTTATGACAGGAGTGTGGCACAAATGACAATGACAGACAGTGGTGACATGACCGACATGAAAAGTGTAGTAATGCACATTACAACCAAAATTATATTCACCTTAATTTGCATTTACATTAAAAATCACAGAATCCTGGCTCGTTTTATTTAATGCAAAATCGTTTTTAATAACCCACTGCTTACCAACACTGTCATCATCCCGAAACTTGTGATAATACACTGTTTACAGTTCGTGGGTTTACGACACAGTTTGTTATTCCTATTATCACCTACTTACTCGAAGGCTGATATTAAGACCGATGCGACACATTTGTAGTTATTCCTATAACCACCGACAAAATACCAGCAGCTTCACAGAGGTCATTATGATAAAGCTAGCAAAATCTTGCGTATTACTACGAGCTTGGGGCAAGATTTTCATATCAAACAACAAAGGCACAAACTCTATTTACACCGATATACACCAACTTCTCACCTGCACCAGCAAAATGAGTCTATGACCTATTTACATAGCAATTGGAAAAACATGCAACTCATCCTTGGTGTGAATGACAAGGAAAAAGGGTTGGTACAACACAAAATTTCCCAGACAGGCCAACAAAGCTCAAAATGATTGAAAACTTAATGAAGTTGCTCGTTTTGATATCCGTCAATTTACACTTGCCACTTCGTCACAATTTAATATCAAAACTACCCGTTCAATTTCATTGACACTCAATCCTCAATATAACAGGGCCCTTGTGGTCCTGCGGGACATGTATGAAGTAGCTCACCTGAAGGGAGAAAACAGAAAAATCAAATAAAGTTGAGAACTTTCACGATCCGCTTTATTAGATTTTCAGGCGCTAAAGTCACATGGCTCTTCCGGTGACTTTTCGTAATCTCCAATCGGAGAGCTACTTCGCTTTATCAAGTTACCTCCCTTTGACCGTTAACGGTTTACAATGACACGACAGTTCACCAATATTTTTGACCCGCCTTGTCTGTAACAACACATAGAATGTAAAATAAAAAAAAAATATAGGGGTGCCCAAATTCCAACTTGTTACACACTCCCCTCCAAAAACAAGTGTCGTCCCCAGACACTGAAATTATATACACAGTTACTTCCCTTTGATCTAGATGACATAAGACTTGCAAGAGCATGGTCATGCATCAAAATGAATGCAGAGATGATATTCTTAATACCCCATCATGAATTATATGATACAGAGATCTTATAAGTGTTTATCTACAGTTGGCCAAACTGAGAACTCAACACCAGACTTCTCAAGCCTTTACATAATTCACTTAGAGACATAATACACCACCTTGTGATACAGATATAGAGGTTCCTCAGTACACATATGGTCTTCAAGACTAACCCACATACATAACCCCCATACATTGCCTTACAAGTCTTGTCTAATTTAGAAACTGAACCTACCAGTAGACACCATCTTGGTGCCATGTACCCCACTGGGTGTATATCTGGTTCATTTCTGGCATCCACTCACTACTAACCGGTCGTCCCAGACTATCATACGTCAGGCGCAGAGGCTGTTGACGCCGCCGCTGAGAGCGTCTATTACCAGTTGTTTCTTCCGTGGAGTGGGAACTTTCCCAAGTACTATCACTTACCTGTTGTAACGGTCCTGAACCTTCTGAAGAACCTTCTGACATTTGTCTTTCCCCAGATGCATCTCTGTCATTTGAGCTTCCTTGATCAGATTCTGCTACAGGCTCAGAGAAATCTCCTTCAGCTGTTTCAGCCATAGGACTAAATGGCTCTGCCAATGGATTAAGCTCGTAAGACTTACCTCCACTGACCATCATCGGATACTCCGATGTCTCAGATGAACTCTTTTTCTTCTGACCTGACTGATCTGACTTAATCCCTTTCTGCCTTTTGTTCAACTCCCTAACCTTGTGGTTTTCCTGCAAAGGCAAATGGTTGCATTGCAACAGCAAGTTTCTGTGCAGAATCCTAACTCTTCCTTTCCCATTCTCTGGTTTTACCTCATAGACTGGCAACTTCTTACTGATCCTTCTTACTATAACATGTACCCTCTCTTCCCAAAATGATCGCAACTTCCCTGGACCACCACGTTCACCTAAATTACGCACCAACACCCTGTCACCTGGTTCTAAGACTACATTCTTGGCTTTTTGATCATAGTATTTCTTACCTCTGTCAGTACGCTTCTTCGCGTTGGCCGCTGCAATTTCATAAGCCTCTTGCATGCACTGTTTCCACTTACTGACATAACTTTGGTATTCTACAGCACCCTCTGCATTATCAAGTGAAAACAATAAATCTACTGGAAGTCTAGGTTGTCTCCCATAGAGCAAGAAATGAGGTGAATATCCAGTACTATCATTCTGAGTACAATTATATGCATGAACCATCTTTTGGACATGATTTTTCCAATCTGACTTAAATTCTTTTGGAAGAGTCCTCAGCATCCCCAGAAGGGTACGGTTGAACCGTTCAACCTGTCCGTTCCCTTCTGGGTGATACGGAGTAGTCCTTGAGTGCTGGATATTACAGAACCTCTGCAAATGAGTAAACAGACTGTTCTCAAATTCGCGACCCTGGTCATGGTGTAACCTTTCCGGAAACCCAAACTTCAATACAAAATCATTAAAGATTTTCTCTGCAGCTGTTTTGCCGGATTTGTTTCTGGTCGGGTAAGCCTGCGCAAATCGTGTGAAGTGATCAACCACTACTAATATATATTCATAACCACCCTTACTTTTCTCTAAATGAAGGTAATCAATAGAGACCATCTCAAAGGGATATGTGGTTTGAATAGGAACTAGGGGAGCTTTTGACTTCACGTTAGGGCGTTTATCCTTGAGGCATTGACACTCTTGGGTACAATATTTCTCTATCTCACTCACCATGTGTGGCCAGTAAAACCGATCACGTGCTAAATTGACAACTCTGTCCGAGCCTAAGTGTCCCATCTTATCATGTAATTCTGTTAATACTACCTTCTTGTAACAAGTTGGAAGAATGAGCTGCTTCCTGCTTTCTCCACCTGCCAATAATGAGTACCTATACAGAAGTTGATTTTCCATCTTAAGACGGGGAAAGTCTCTGAGTAAAGCCAATACTTCCTCTAACTCACCTTTCCTTTCATCTTTTGATGGCCTTCGACCAGCTTCAACATAACTCAGTACTCTGGAAATAACTGGATCATTTCTCTGTGCTTCTTTCAACTCACCCTTACTTAGAGGCTTAACTGGAGATACAATATCATCCTCACCTTCAGTATCTGAGCTTATAATGTCTAAAGAGGCTACCCAGGCCGAGTCATTCTTTTGAACACTTAGAGCTTCCATACTAGCACTGATTACATCAGGGGTAACTTCTTCTGTAAACTCACTAACTTCAAGAGGCATCCTGCTGAGACCGTCCGCATCATTATTTAACCTACCTGGTTTGTAGTATATCTTAAAGTTAAAATCTGTCAGCTCTGACACCCACCTCAGTCGTGTTGCATCAAGTTTCGGTGATGTTAAGATATAGGCCAGAGGGTTATTGTCACTATACACCTTGAATGAAGGAGCATAATACAAGTAATCTCTATACTTTTCAGTAATCGCCCACTTGAGGGCAAGGAACTCAAGCTTACCCGAATGTAGGTGGTAATTTCGTTCAGCCGGAGTCAGCGTTCTAGAACCATATGCTATTACATGTAACTTACCTGTATCATCAGGCTGATACAAGACTGAGCCCAGCCCCTCTGAACAAGCATCAACATGCAGGGAAAATGGTCTTTCGAAATCTGGATATGCCATGTGGTTCTACTAACAAGCTTACCAACTCCTCCAAAGCCTGCTTATGTTCCTGGTTCCACTTAATTTGAGAACTTGAAGGTACTTGCCCTGCTCTTTTTGCCTTAGCCTTCTTACCTTTCTTTGTCTGGGATGCATCCTCGTTCTGATCAGCCTGCAGCAGTTCAAACAAAGGTCTGGCTCTTCGCGCATAGTCTGGGATATATCTCCTGTAATAACCTAAAAATCCCAAGAGCTTTCTTACCTCACCCACGGTCTTTGGTTCCCTATCCTTCAGGGAAAGAACAGCCTCTTTATCAGCAGGATCCATCGTATAGCCATCAGCCGTGACCAGTTGACCTAGATACCTGACCTGCTTGCGGAAAAGGACACACTTTTGCGGTTTTAACTTAATACCTTACTCTTTCAGTCTCCTGAGTACCAAGCGCAGATGCTCTAGATGATCTTCAAAGCTCTGACTGAAAACTAAAATGTCATCTAAATAAGGGAGACAAATCTTATCTCTGAGACCTTCCAGACAGTTTTCCATAAAATTTTGAAATGCCCCAGGTGCCCCCGAAAGACCAAATGGAATTCTAGCCCATTCGTAGAGTCCCCACGGAGTAACAAAGGCAGTCAAATGTTGACATTCTTCTTTAATGAAGCCCTGATGGTACGCTTTTCCCTGATCTAAAACTGAAAACCACTTACTTCCTCCCAAGCTATCAAGTGCATCCTGGATCCTAGGGATAGGCAGCTGTTCTGGAATAGTCTTACTGTTCAACTTACGAAAATCACAGCACAGTCGCAATGAGCCGTCCTTCTTCCTCACACAAACTATTGGGCAAGAATATGATGACCGTGACTTTTTAATCCAGCCCTTAGCTAACAACCCTTTCAAATAATCTTTAACTTCATCAAACAGAGGCCTAGGTATTGACATGTAACTATGCTTTACAGGTACATCATCAGTCAATCTGATATCAAGCTCTAAGTCTGGCACAGTACCAATATCGTCAGTGTCTTTGGCAAAAACCCAGCATTCTTCCTTCAATACTTGCCTTACCAGAGATATCTGCTCCTGAGTAAGTCCACATCCATCTAGATCAATTTCAGGCTCCCATTCATCTGAAATAGACCCCTTATTATTCTGTGCACCCTCCCCTTCTGCAATATCTACCCTTTCCCCAGTCGAAGTATTGATATAAGCTTCGTTCATGCCTATTTTACATGACGGTGAATTCAAGTTAGACTTGGGCATCCCTTCTGAGTTTCTTAAACCTAAATCATCAGAACACTACATGTTAAGGTGGCTTGGCCTTCATCGGGTTAGACTGCCCTCCAGCCAGGGGATTATTCTGCCCCATTGAATGCACACAATCACTAAGCCACTAAGCGATGATCTCCGCGGGGTTGTTGGTATTCCACTTTGTTGGGGGAGTTGTATCGTATCTGGAACGATTGTCTGTTTTGCTGGAGATTCAACTCGAACTGGTGTTTTCGGTAATGGTACCACTGGTGAATATGGTGTTTGTGGAGTTGGAGCAGTTTCACCACCAAGGTTTTCAACATTAGTCCCTGGCACTTCTTGTGGCACAGTCGTTACTGGAGTTTTCACAGGAGTAACCCGTGGTGTGATTGAATTCCGTAAGTTAGGTTCAATGGTGTATCGAGGTGCTGGTTTCAAGTGTGTATGGTTAAACGGTAACGACGCACGTGAAAGCGGGGATTGGGGTGACAGGTTTGTAATCGGACTACGAAGGTCAGTATCGATAGTATGGCGAGCTGCGGGAGGATATACTGGAGTATATTTCCGGAGAAACTTCCTGTTTCGAGTAGTAACTCTTCCAGATCCGTCTACCCGTACAACATACTGATCGTATTGGCGGACCTCTATCACACATCCCGTTTTGTCCCATTTACGAGGATGACGACCTGTTTGATTTTGTATACGCACAAGATCCCCGACGCGAAGAGGTGGCAGACGCTTAGTATGTTCTTTGAGGCGTTCTGCTACTTTCACATGGCGATTACGTAATGCTGCTCCCCGTTGTGTCAGCGTATCAGTCCACGTTTTATGCGGTTGGTAGTGACCAGGTAAAATCGGTATAAAATCCTTGACAGATCGACCAAAGACACACATAGCTGGCGAAAGTTTCGTGTCTCTGTCAGGGGTATTTCTATATTGAAGTATGGCACGCTGGAAGGAATCCGTGTCCAGTTCTCCATTTGGGCCAGTATTGTCAGTAATCATGCGTTTAACAGTCTTGACACCAACTTCTGCCCTGCAGTTGCTGTGTGGAAACGCAACAGATGATAGTCGATGATGAACACCCCATGTTTTTAGGAATTCTCGTGTACTGGTTGCTGTAAATTCGGGTCCGCCATCTGATGCTAGTTCATCGGGAATACCAAAGGTCACAAAAGTTTTGCGTAAACAGTCGATCAGACCTTGTGAACCATTGGCTGCTCTTTCTACTATTGGCCAATTTGAGTACCTGTCGACAATTACAAGGTAGTTCCCTCCTTTGTGGTGGAAAAAATCTGCACATACACATTGAAATGGATATAACGGGGGTACCGTAGGCGTTGGGGGAGCACTTGGTTGTGATGGGGCCATCCGGTTGCAGTGGTTGCAGGTATTCCTGACATTGATGATATCAGATGTCCCCAAAGATTTTGAGGAGGGGTTTGTGGTCGACGGCAACGACAAGGTTGTTACATCCTAGGACGAAATACCGAGCTTTTTCGAGGGAATCTGCAACTGCTAAGGCTTCTCCCTCGACAGGTGCATACCGTGATTCTGTTGCACTAGTGAATCTGCTGCCCACCAATGTTATCTTCCAACCATCAGGACAACAGAATGGGGTTGTTTTCTCGCATTCACAATGTTTCTGGAATAGCCAGAATCCAATTCCGTTCTTCGACCAGTCTGTAGCTAAGCATGTTGGTTTGTTGGAGTCAAATATGCGAACACCTTGCTCTATCTCCTTTACAATAACCGCTTTCGATTCCCGAAAGGCCTCGTCAAGAAGATAATCCCATCTGAAGGGCGTTCCTGGTTTCAGCAGGTCGCGAAATGGGAGCATTATATCTGTCATGCTAAAGGCGTACGAGACCTGGTTTATAAGGCCAAACCATGAGCGGACATCAGTGATGTTTTTGGGAGTCGGGAAATCAACAATTGCTTTCAAGTATTTTGGGCATGGGCGGACACTGTCTGGGGTGATTTCGAAGCCAGCGAATTCAACACAGTCTTGAGCAAATACGAACTTATCCGGGTTTAGCGTGATACCATTGTTCCCGCATGTTTCTAACCAGTGACACGCCTGATAAAAGCTTTCTTCGATGTTGTCTGCCCATAGTAGAGCATCATCCACGCACTTGGTCTTCTTTGGAATATCGCTCACGATTTCGTCAAATCTACGCGTGTACCCATCTCCTGAGGCAATGTAACCCTGGGGCGCAGTTCTATAGCGGTATCTGCCCCACGGTGTTATGAATGTAGTTAAATGTCTGTCTTGTTCCCGAATAGGCACGCTATGATAACCGTTCCAAGCGTCGAAAACAGTCTTTTTCGTACCCTGAGGCACAGAACGAGCCTGGTGAAACGGTGACTGTGTGTGATGAGTTTCCCTTACTGCGTGCGTATTCAGCGCCTGAAAGTCAACAGTTCTGCGAGGTGTTCCGTTCTTTTTAGCACATACCACCATACGGTGGCACCAGGTCACTGGCTCGCCTATAGGCACCGGTTCTATGACACCAAGTCTGACATCTTGGTCAAGGCCTGCCTTAACCTATTCTTGCCAGTGAAGTGGAACTGGTACCGGAGTGTGGTGAGCAACGGGCGTGGCGGTTGTGTCTACCATCAGCTGCATTGGTGGGCCTGACATGAGAGGCAAAGGTTGATGTTCGCAGGTGTTGAATGTACTGGATTTGTATCTATCCAGTATGTACTCCTGGAGGTCTGCCCGGTGTTCCTCAGTGGCTGGAAATGGTAACGTTGTGGGCATTGGTGGGGGAAGTTCACGCTTAGGACATTCACAGATGGTGTTCTGTATTACATTTGAACCAACCAGATTTGTGGATACATCAATGTCAGTTTTAGTCTCACCGATTCTGGGAAAACTGTCTGTAATTATGCCAAGAGCACTGCACGCCTCTCTACTTAAGAATAGTTTATCAGAACTGTCGGTTATGTAAACAAGCTGACGCGTTTCAAGCATTTCACCAGTACTGTTTTTCCCAGAGAATCTTAAAACACAGGCACCAAGAATCTTGATGTTTCTATTGTTAGCAGCATGCATTTTCAGTGTCACAGGGATGAGATTTCGTTCACTGAATCCTAAGCGATTAGCGATCTTAATACCAGCTAGACAGCTTTGACAGCCAGTATCCGCCATGGCCGACACAGTGATAGTCCTTGATCGCGACGGGAAGCTGGGTGCATAGCCTAAACTTTCATAGTCACTGACGTTTGAATCAACTGTGACATTGACATATGGCTGCGGTCGGGAAGTTTTCCTAGTCCATGTATCTGTCAAGTTATCATATACGTGGTGATCAAGAGTAAACACTTTGTCGTCAAAACTAGAATTATAGTCCATAGCTACACAAAGGGAATCGAAGATAGCCCCTTCATGTTCTGCATACTGTTTCTTATCTGAGGACTTTGAACTTCTACACATTGACGGTAGGTGGTTTCTTAGACTACATTTCGAACACGTCTGTCCATAGGCCATACGCTCTTTTTGACGCACGTGAGGTGGGGCTCGTACACCATGACCAGTCTTACCACAATATGAACAAACTTCGCGAGCTTCTGCCTTAGACTTAGCACTTTTGGAGCGATTCACATTTTTGTTGCGACGGTAAGAGCTACTAGCAGAATCCGCACCTTGGGTGTCCATTAGTTTTGAAGCTGAACGTTTACCAGCCTCTTTTGCCTCAACAAACTGAAAAACCTCTTCTAACGTCATGTTCTGGTTCTGATCCCCTAGCAAATCCAGTTGTATTTCAGAGTCATAAAGTCCACGAGTTAAGACATCGCGTAATATCGCGTCTGTGTAGTTCATGTCCTCGTTACAGTTACTACACTTAAGGACAAATTTGCAAACACCAGCTTGTCCGCGCAATCTAGCTCCGAACGCCCGGACTGTTTCTTCGCGGTCTTGAGTCATGTTATTCAACGTCACCCGCGCGACCATGGTATTTTCCTCGCGAACTGCAAGTTGACGAATAGCTGCCAGAACATTGTCCTCAGTTTCGTTTGTTAATGTGCCACTATGCGCTCTGGTAAGGTCCCTGCGCAAAGTCTCGTCACAACACTCGAGCAGCTGAATTATGAGTTCTTTGTCTTTGATCTTAGTGGCATCAACGTAATCCTTCCATCTCGAAAGAAAATATGTCCACTCTTCGCTGGTGCCTGCAGAGGACACAGTCGGGCGCTTTACTTTCTCAACTTTAGCTATTGTCTGATGCGTATCATGAACTTTAGCATGAGTGTTTATTAGCGCGGCTACAATGGCAGCATCAAAGTCCCCTGTTTCATATTCACAACCCGGAATAGGACACTCGACCGTCGGCATCTTGGAGGTTAATGTTCTTGTGACAGCTACGATCAACTAGTCGTGTAGAGTGAACTTCTAGCTTGTGGCACCGCACATAAGAATCTCCATCATAAATGAGTACGACTACTGTTTCCTGATATCTTTAATTGACATCTAGAATGATGGAGATCTGAAACATAGGAATACAGTAAACTAATATTTGTCATGTCATATAATGAATCATATCCCTCTAGTTTTATTTAATGCAAAATCGTTTTTAATAACCCACTGCTTACCAACACTGTCATCATCCCGAAACTTGTGATAATACACTGTTTACAGTTCGTGGGTTTACGACACAGTTTGTTATTCCTATTATCACCTACTTACTCGAAGGCTGATATTAAGACCGATGCGACACATTTGTAGTTATTCCTATAACCACCGACAAAATACCAGCAGCTTCACAGAGGTCATTATGATAAAGCTAGCAAAATCTTGCGTATTACTACGAGCTTGGGGCAAGATTTTCATATCAAACAACAAAGGCACAAACTCTATTTACACCGATATACACCAACTTCTCACCTGCACCAGCAAAATGAGTCTATGACCTATTTACATAGCAATTGGAAAAACATGCAACTCATCCTTGGTGTGAATGACAAGGAAAAGGGTTGGTACAACACAAAATTTCCCAGACAGGCCAACAAAGCTCAAAATGATTGAAAACTTAATGAAGTTGCTCGTTTTGATATCCGTCAATTTACACTTGCCACTTCGTCACAATTTAATATCAAAACTACCCGTTCAATTTCATTGACACTCAATCCTCAATATAACAGGGCCCTTGTGGTCCTGCGGGACATGTATGAAGTAGCTCACCTGAAGGGAGAAAACAGAAAAATCAAATAAAGTTGAGAACTTTCACGATCCGCTTTATTAGATTTTCAGGCGCTAAAGTCACATGGCTCTTCCGGTGACTTTTCGTAATCTCCAATCGGAGAGCTACTTCGCTTTATCAAGTTACCTCCCTTTGACCGTTAACGGTTTACAATGACACGACAGTTCACCAATATTTTTGACCCGCCTTGTCTGTAACAACACATAGAATGTAAAATAAAAAAAAAATATAGGGGTGCCCAAATTCCAACTTGTTACATATGTATGTATCATTGTGTAAGAATGTATCTGTATTCGTGTATAGGTATGTATGTGTATGTATGAAAGCACGTGCGTGTGTGCGTGCGCGCGACGCGCGCGCGCGCGCGCGCGCGCGTGTGTGTGTGTGTGTGTGTGTGTGTGTGTGTGTGTGTGTGTGAAAACCTTGGAAAATGTTGCAGATCTTGATAGTCCGAGGGTCCGATAGTCCGAGGCCCAATAGTCCGAGGGTCCGATAGTCCGAGGGCCCAATAGTCCGAGGGCCCGCTAGTCCGAGAATCAGAATATTGGTATTGGATTTATTCCATAAATCCTCGGACCATCGGGCCCTCGGATCATCGGGCCCTCGGACTATCGGGCCCTCGGACCATCGGACCCTCGGACCATCGGGCCCTCGGACTACCGGGCCCTCGGACTATAGGGCCCTCGGAATACCGGGCCACAACCCTCGGACCATCGGACCCTCGGACCATCGGGCCCTCGGACTACCGGGCCCTCGGACTATAGGGCCCTCGGAATACCGGGCCACAACCCCATGTACCATGTACATGTACACATTACGAAAAGTTGTCCATTCAATATACATACTCCTGTCCCTGAGGAATCATCCGTGTGCACGAGAGGTCCAGAGAAAGTTTTTCCATAAATGGTTAGAGACATATCTGAGGTTCAAGATATTCGAGGGTGATCGGCTGAAATCATGGTGCGCTTCGAGAAATCCAAGTTGGCCGCCAAGATGGCGGCCGATTTTCTTGAAAAGTGACTGTATACATAAAATTAGCTACCACAACATGCTTTTATTTCGTTTTTGGACTCAAAGTGATTATATAAGGAAAGAATATATACAAAGAGAATGTTTCATGCCATTTTGTAATGGCTAAACATCAAAAATATTTTTCAGTGACCTGAAAACTATAGAAAATTGGTCAAACTTTGATGAAAATATGAGGACGGGGTACAACTGTTTCCTTCACTGTCACTCATTATTCATATAATGCTTAGAAAACACCATTTAAACTTTAATTAGTCGTTAGGCTAAATCACTAAGTTCTTTAAGTGGCTTTATTCTGACCCTGATGTCTGATAAAAGTGTCTCAAAAGTGGGCGGGGTCAACAGACCATTTCGACAAAAATAACCATTTAGCTTAATAAGTTGTCACAACTTGCTCTTATTAGTTATTTTGACATAAAATATTTAAAATAGATAAAAGTGATTCAATTACATGCGTTCATGCAATTTTACCCGAACTTTATGCCAAACATCTTAGACCAGGATCAGAATAATGTCCAAATTTGTCACGTTTTAATGAAATTTATGACAAATGTGCGCACCATTTTCCTTTAATTTCATCTTTTGCTTGATCATAGCTTTCTCAAAATTAAATGGTAAAGATGCCTTAATAATTAAGGTCTTTGAATGCATTTATTCTGGTTTTGCTTTGCCTTAAAAGTGGGTTGGGTAAGCACACCTTTTTACAAACAATGACTATTTAATTTCAGCTAGCTATTACAACTTGCGTCTGCTTAGTATTTTGGATACTATATTCTTATTATAGTAATGAAGAGATAAAAATACATGGTTATGTGCAATCTTTGCCTGATGTAACACCAGTGGGATAAATACATGCCTTACATGCCATTTTTGCCTGACATAACACCAAACTATGATACAGGCCAGAAAAAATGTCAGGAAACTGTCAAACAATGAGCAGGGCCTTTTACTTTACTGTCACCCACTATTCTAGATCAGCTGGCTAACCTGCATTCCGATACATTTTGTAACCTCGCTCCACTTCCGTGTGGAGAAGTCTAATGGAGCACCGATGGACACGGAAATATTGCGTCTACCTCATTCATGTATGACTTAGACCAGAGGAGGCTCACATGATCTTGACAATTTTCAGTTCAGAAAAATCATAACACGTTACACACGTTAAGGTTATAACCTAAATGTTATGCGACAGTCTGCATGCTAAGTTTTTAACCCAATCATGGTTTGATAACTATGCTGCCTTCTTTATTTGCACGCAGGTGGGTCGGGCGTCATACTCTGATGACTGATGATGGCCCCGCTATTCATTTTAGTTGGTTGGGGCCAGAGCTTCTGTTACTTGGTCCACAGGGGTTTAACTGGTGTTTTTCTTTTGCTAGTGATCTCCATCGTCTAACAGCTAACTGTCCTCGTTTTTGATTCATCATGGTGGTAATCATGATTTATTTATGTGTCCTTGATGATTCATTGACTAGTTAGAGATTCACCATGAGGGCCGAACAACTAACAAAATGTTGTGAACTACTGCAGAATATGAGGGTGAGGTTAGAGCTCTGTAAAATCGATTTAAACCCCCCGCAGTAATTTTATATATCTAATCTTTCCAAGGCGATACTTCTGTTGTGGTTCTATTTGTTTTGTGTTTTGGAGTCGAATTTCTGTGCTGTTTGAACATTATGTGCGTTTTCATAGTTTTAGTTAAGTTCGGTTAACTGCGTGGCCGCCTAGTGGGAAATAGCTGCTCATTCAGTTAAGGATATGTTCTCTATCTATTCGTTCCTAATTGTCAATTTAGTTTTTTTCCCGCCTCGGAATTTAGAATTTGAATTTCTTTCTGATTGCGCCTTTTCCTGATCATTGCCTACTTTTACCTTTTTACTTGAAGGAGAGCTAATAATGACCCCCACCATGTGGATGTGTCCTTATGGACCCAAGGAGCAAACAGAGAGGATAACTTAAGATTGCTACACACAATATAAAAGCTCTAAGGCTCATGGTTTTAGAAGAAGATTTTGTATACTTTATCCGTTGTAGGTATATGGAAGCTAATGTCCCCTCGGGGTGGGGCCATTTTCATCCCCAGTGGCAACATTTGCTGGATCTATGTATCGTAAAGCACCATGCTAGATCGTTGCATATTTAATATTATAGCTTTGAGCCTTGCAGTTCCAGAGAAGAAGATTTGTTCCTGTAATAAGCATATGAATGACAGAATGAGACCCATGTGGCATAGTCTGAATGGACTGCAGGGGTATGGTTGGCAGGGCTTATAAATAAGATTCTTTAACATTGCCTCACACAAAATATAAAAGCTCTAGGCGTCCTGGTTTCTGAGGTTTTTTTGTGATTTACCATTGTAAGAATATGGGAGTATATATAACCTAAGGATGGGGCCAAATTTGACCCCATGGGCTTGATTGTGTCTCATTTTTGCTGCATATTTGATATCCCTGCTTTGGGTATTGTGGTTTCAGAGAAGAAGATTTGTTTTCATGTTTTTTTTTCTTATTATAAGCCTATCGAAGACCCAAGGGGCACGGTTGGCAGGATTTATAAAGGGAACTACTATCCACTGCTATACACAAAATATAAAAGCCCTGGATTTTGTGATTTCAGAGAGGAAGATTTTTATGGCTTTCTTATTGTAAGTCTATGGGGGCTAATGACCCTCGGTGCTTAGTCGGTTTGGACCCAGGGGCATGATTGGCAAGATTTATATAGGGTACTACTAAACAGTGTAACATACTGAATATACAAGCTCTAGCATCAGTGGTTTTAGAGAAGACTTTTCCCATTATAAGCATATATGGCAGAAACTACCAAACATTGCTACATACACAATATGGAAGCTCTGGGTCTTGTGCTTTCCCAATGTAAGTCTATGACGGACGACGATGGATCATGGAGTCTTGCTATCTTATAAGCTCACTTGACAAGCCTTTGGCTCAGGTAAGCTAAAAAGGCTTTATAGTTTGAAAGAGGAGCACGATGAACAAATGTTTTTTCTTCTTTTTAGTTTTGATTTCAATTCAACTGTCTTAAATGGGTGGGGTAAATAAATGGAAAATATCCATATTTCTTTTACTAAGGTGGTCATTGCTTGTAAAAAATAAAATATAAACGATTGATCCTTTGGAAGCAATGAAAACGTTCAAAGGAGGAAGTATGGGCCATATTGCGAAATTTCGGGTACTGAACCATCATCAGTGACCTGACGACATAAGACTTGCAAAGAACTTATATTAATCCTACTTCCGATTTAACTTTAAGAATAACATAGAATGATTAGATCCTTTGGAAGCAGTAAACCATTTAAAGGGTTAAGTACAATGTTGGGTAATGCACCCTCATCAATTCATCTATGACCCTGAAAAACTGGCAATGAAAGCCAGGATTTCAAATGTTTTGCACCATCATATCGTTTAAGAGCAGTCAGCATATTTTCGAGAAAGGTGATGGGCCATACCTCGGTTTCGGCTATTCAATCCTCGTGGGGACCCTTTAGATTTGGCAACATGGAGTCAAAGAGAGTTACAGGAATTTTTCAACTTTCAGCAGGCTAGTCGATACAAAGACTAGTATAATCATAAGAGCTGTCGCAGGACAGCGTGCTCGACTGCTTCTTCTGTCAAACATAAGGCCAAACCCCACCAGTAACCCAAAGCATTATGCTCATACATCTTTTTGCCTTGATGCAATAAGGCAAAATCACTGAACCATGAAAGTTAACTATATCTCACTCATATTGTGAAAAAACTTTTAAGGCAAAATCACTGAACCGTGAAATAAGGTCACACTGACCTATAAGTATTTCAGGGTCTTCAAAGGTCTAGTCATACTTACTCATAATGTGATAGAAATATGATCCTATACCCATTCAGTATTGAGATATAAAGCAAAGTCACTCAACCATGAAATTAGGTCATAGAGACCTATAAGTATGTTTTGATTACAGATCTGGTCATACTCATACATAATCAGAAAGAAGTATGAAAAAATACCAACTGAGTGTCGAGATATAAGGCTAAATCACTGTACCATGAAATTAGGTCACAGTGACCCAGGAATACTTTACGGTCAAAGGTCTTGTCATACGCAAACATATCGTTAAAGAAGTATGTTCATATACCAATTGAGTGCCGAGATATAAGGGAAAATCACTGAACCGTGAAATTAGGTCATGATGACCGAGGACTACTTTAGGGTCAAAGGTCTTGTCATACGCAAACATAGTGTGAAAGAAGTTTGTTAATAAACCACTTGAGTGCTGAGATATAGGGCAAAATCACTGAACCATGAAATTAGGTCACAGTGACCTATAAGAATGTTTGGGTTAAAGGTCTCATACTCATTCATATAAAGCAAAGTCACTCAACCATGAAATTAGGTCATAGAGACCTATAAGTAGGTTTTGATTACAGGTCGGGTCATACTCATTCATAATCTGAAAGAAGTAGGAAAAAATACCAACTGAGTGTCGAGATATAAGGCAAAATCACTGAACTATGAAATTAGGTCACAGTGACCTAGGAATACTTCAGGGTCAAAGATCTTGTCATACGCAAACATATCGTGAAAACAGTATGTTCATATACCAATTGACTGCCAAGATATAAGGCAAAATCACTGAACCGTGAAATTAGGTCATAATGACCTAGGACTACTTCAGGGTCAAAGGTCTTGTCATACGCAAATATACTTTGAAAGAAGTTTGTTCATAAATCATTTGAGTGCCGAGATATAAGGCAAAATCACTGAACCGTGAAATTAGGTCACAGTGGCCTATTAGTATATTGGGGTCAAAGGTCTGGTCACACTCACTCATAATCTGAAAAAGAAATATGAAAATATACTAATTGAGTGTCAAGATACACTGAACCGTGAAATTAGTTCACAGTGACGTATAAGTATATTGGGGTCAAAGGCCTGGTCGTACTCGCTCATAATCTGAAAGAAGTAAGAAAATATACTAATTCAGGTCAAGATACAAGGCAAAATCACTGAACCATGGAAAGTAGGTCAACCGACCCTTACCGTCATGACACACAAGTCAATGTCACAAAGTCAAAAGATGAATGACCAACCATCTTCCTAAGTTGTTTCTATTAAGAAATAAAAAGAACAAAATTCAGGGAGTTCTAGATTTTGACCTCTAGCCCCGCCCCCCTGACTCCGACCCAGACGTCCGATGTCATGGAACCTAAAGTGTTTGAAGTATGAATGCTTTATGATAAGTTGTTGTCAAGATATGGACTCCTTGTAAAAGTTACACAGCAGTACATTTATTTTTACAGTGTTCTAGTTTTTAACATTTAGCCCCAACCCCCAGGCATGTACCCAGAGATCCGATGCCATGAAATGAAACTCAACCCTACAGGATACCTATGGTTCGGATATGAAAGTCCTCTGATAAGAGGTTTTCAAGATATAGACTTCTAGAATACTATATCACAGAAAAGCCATCATTAGGTGTTCTAGATTTCAACCTCTAGCCCTACCCCCTGGCATGGACCCAGAGATCTGATGCCATGGAATGAAAGCCGACCCTACAGGGTGTCAATGGCCCAAGTATCAATGCTTTCTGATGAGTGGTTGTCAAGATATGGACTTCTAGAAAACTTTTACACAATAATAGCCATTTTTGAAGGTGTTCTAGATTGTAACCTCCAGCCCCACCACCTGGCCTGGATCCAGGGGCCTGGTGCCATGGAATGAAAACTAACCCTACAGGGTATCTATGGTCCAAGTATAAATGCTTTCTGATGTCAAGATATGGACTTCTACAAAACTTTAACGCAAGTGTGACGCGCACGGGAACGGGAACGGAAACGTGGACGTCCGGGGTGACTGCAATAGCTCTATGCACTTCGTGCAGTCGAGCTAAAAATGGGGCCAAATATATTGAACGTTGGTTAGAATATGAATCTAAACCGATAATAATTTTCTGATTTTTCAAAATATCTTCGCTGATCTCAAAGGACAAAAAGGTAAATATTATCTGCACTATGGATGATGTACGGGGAGACGTTTTAGGGCCGCAACACGTCACAACACCAGCTGCAGTAATACATGTAGCAGATAAAAATATCCTTCAAGATTCGAGAAAGGTGATAGGCCATCGAGAAAGGTGATGGGCTATTCAAGCCTCATATACCCAAAGGGGCCAGATTATATAAATAGTGTTAAGAAGATGTAACTTAACATATCTGTTTGAAATAATTCAAATATTCTTATCGATCCCAAATGATTTAAAAACAAATATTATCTGCACTATAGATAAAATACGGGGTGACTTTTAGCGGCGCCATATTAGCCCAGTAAAATGGTTGGAGGACCCAAAACAAATTGCAACACAAATCCTTTTCTGATTTTTCATAACCTTAGACCTGTATTATAAACATACTAAAAGTATACCAGAATCGGAAGATATGAATTTTGATTTTTTTTCACTATCTTTGTTGAAGAAGTATTTTCATCTCCGCAAAACTACAGCTACAACTATAGCTGGGTCTATGCATAAATTTAGGTTGAATTTTAAACACAAAAATACACCTTAGGCTTTATCTTATATTTTTGTTACAATTTAGCTGACAAAAACCTTGAAAATGCGTCAATTACTACAATAAACTACAACAAGCACTGATTTACCCCACCCACTAATGCAAAATTTCGAAATTTCGTATTTTGAATTATACAGATTAACAGGGCTTTTGAAAGTGCTTCAAGGAGATAGAGGAAGTAAATGTTAATAATTCAAGATGATAAAAGTGTTCCTAATGTAGTTTTCTTTTCAAGATGCTATAATCCCTGTTGTTAGAGTGTGGCTGATACACTTGTTTAAGCTTTGTTGGATCATATTTGTAACAAATCATATATGTAACACCTGCTACATATATGATCACATATGTAACATGTGTGACATATATGACTCGGAAATCAAGCATAAATGTAACATTTTGTGACGAATATGATCGATGCCGGTTTTTTATGTCACATGAAATCACATATGTCACAGGTCCATTTTGATTTAAAAACAGTACAAAAAATGCATATTTACATCTGAAACACATTTGTAGCAGGGTTTTATTCACCAGATGGGCCAATATCTTGATACTGATTTGTTGTGTCACTTTGTCCATCGTCGTCATCGGCGGTGACGTCGACGTCACTCTTTCGCGTCCGCTCCATATTTCCTCAACTCTTTAAAGGATATTCATGAATATAATGTCCGGTATCGTGGCTGCTCTCTGTTTATATGGGTCATTATCAAAAAATGGAACAATCCTTGTCCATGATGGTTTTCTCGCAAGCGCGATGTCCGAGGTTTGCTTTTTTCATGTATAATATTAGTTTCCGCGGTGTTTTACTAGAACCACACGCGATTTCACGTTTCCGAGTACGTTATTTGCAAAAAAGAGATGCTATAAGTGCTATTTTGTCGATTTTTACCGTGTCCCTGGGTCAGGGTAAGTAGTTTTATTTGTTTCCATTGCAAAAGAAGCTTGACAGAAATCACTTTTTTGTGACCATCTATTGCATAGAATGCATACGAAAATGTGTTACCCATGCAATATACAGAGATTTTTTAGCTTTAAAAATTGAAGAAAAAATATATATCTGATTACCGCCTAGGGTCAAAATTAAGAAACAAAAAGAAGTAACATTGTATACCCCATTTTACCCTGTATATCTCACATAAAAGAGGGGTCTAATGGAATATATGTGAAAGCAAAGTTAACCTAAATTTGAGGCTCGTCCAAAGGGGTATTAGCTCCAAGCTCACTAAAAGAAAAATGACCTTTCTCCCTAGCTTCCTAAAATAATTTCCTTGCTCCCAGCTTCCTAAAACCAAGAGTGTTCCCTTCTAGTAATCCCCAATTCCCTTTAATTGTTTTCCAGTTCTCACAAGCTCCCTGAAAACAAAATGGCCCTGCTACCAAGCTCCCTAAAACTCGTGACAGGGTCCCAAATTTAATGCGGTCTTTTGTCGTGAACAATCCTGGTTGTCTCAGACCTGGTCGAAAGCCCCAAAAACACATTTTCTCATGCTGCAGCTTAAAGTGATAAGCTGAATAGCGCTTCTACTGCGCTTAACGTGTTATATCGCGTTTCGTTTGCGTGAAGCCAACGTCCTTTGTTAAAGCATCGGATCTACGCAAAGGTGTCCCTGGTTAGAGCATCAGCCGAGGCTTCGTTGGTTGCGACCTTAAGTGAGTCACTGCCCCTAAGCTCATCGGTAATGGTCAGAAATTAATCATTTCCGCACACATTGGAATGAAAAAAGCGCGATCGGATAATTATCAGTGCTGTCACGACAGCATCAGTGCTGTCACGATATCAGTGCTGTCACGGTCATAATTATTTAAAATACTCAAAACGCATCATATAAAAGTAATTGCTTTTGGTATGTAATGATACTATACTGAAATAGTAAACGTTTAGCAGAGCTTATTTTTGGTTTAATCCTACAAGATTATGTCTACAATAATAAAGCGTTTCAGAAACAGAACAAATCACAGTATGTGCAATTTCAATGAATATCTGTTCCGCGTTAATTCATTGAAAGTATTTAAGGTTTGTGTCAACTATTGTTCGTGACAAGTTAAATATGCCCCCACTTACAGATTGGGGAAAACTTATCAAATGAGCATTTTACGCAAGAAAGTTTGTTCGTGACAGCACTGATATTTTTTCAAGGGTACCATTCAATTAATTAATGCTGGTGCACTATTTATTCAGTTAAACTCGACATATTTTATTTCTATATTCTATATGCTCCTGTTAATAAAACTATCCCATTAAAAAAGAAAAAATGGACAATTATTTTTTTTCGTTTTGCCTTTCTGGATTGCTCCATTTTTTGATAATGACCCATATATATATAAACATATACTATGCAAAATAAATTTAGCAATTTTTGATGTTGCATATATTTTTGATCACCTTAGAGCAATTTTGGACATTTCTTTTATCAAAATGACAAGAACAGTGTCTTAGGCGCACGATGCGATGAATTTTAAAACGCCATCCTTTAAAGAGGCTTCTGGTTGTTCTTGGAACAGAAAGGGCGTGAATGCAAAATTCTCAACCATTGAACACAATGCAAACAGCTGACTTTCGTTAAGTCCATCAGGCCTATCCTTTTCACCCCTTTTTTATGAACGTTGTTGATTATGTAACAAGTGAGATTGGGCTTTTTCGGTAAAAACTTTACCTGCCAAAAAACGACGTCAACGCGACGTCAAGTGGTCGAAATTGTCTTAATTTCGGGTTACTTGGTTTTCGTGGATTTTCATAAAACAAACGACAACCAAA
Source organism: Rugalucina vietnamica (assembly GCA_964017185.1). Lineage (NCBI taxonomy): Eukaryota > Metazoa > Mollusca > Bivalvia > Lucinida > Lucinidae > Rugalucina > Rugalucina vietnamica. The sequence goes on along the minus strand of OZ024870.1, from coordinate 71,253,270 downwards.
GCACAATATAGCCAATACCGCGGTCAGTAACACTTGAAAGATTCAGAGCCATAACGCGTCATGCTAGTGAGATAACGCTGACGTTAAACTCATTATTTAAGCTCACGTTATGAAGCCAAGATAGGCAATTTTGCAATATGCATCAGACATTTAAACTCATTGTCGATTTTTGGGAAATTCCATTTAGAAATGTAACTGTAAGGCGATAATGTAGGAGGAAAAGAAATAGCGTCGAATTCAAAAACTTACGATCTTTATTTCTCGGCGATAAAATTTTGTTTCCAAACGTTTTAAATGTTTTTCTTTGTTTTGATGACTAAACAGTTGCTTATAAGCATAATTTTGGTTTCCCACTTTAAGCAGACCTGCAAGTTTTGATCGTGTGCCTTAAATTGTAACGTCACGTCAGTATCGCCGTAAGGTTATTTTTTTTTTTTCGAAATTTTTCGCTTGCAAGTTGCAAGTTCTTGCCGAAAGGTTACCACTTACACCCATATATTCCAAAATATGACTTATATTCATTATGTGCAGAGACTAGCGAATGTTACGAAAATTGCTAAATTTATTTTGCCTAGTATATATATATGGGCCACAACGTGAGAAAATGTACCTTCGGACAATTGGTGAGTATTTGATAAACAACGTTATTTTGAATGTAAAATATTTCTGGAGTATGTTAGTCTTTATTTGAACAGATTATTCAGGTTATTTTGTGAGTTATGACCAATTTACTATATGAACCCTACAAACGTTATTTACCTGAAAAATGAAGTCAAAGTTGCGTAATGCATATCTGCGTGTTAGTAGAACCTACAAAACTCGATGCATTTGCTTAAAACTGTTTAAACACTGATCAAACCCCGTATTGTTACGGCAATGTGTGTATTTTATTGCGATGTGTTTGCTATGGTTACCTTTTAACGATAGGTATAGGAAAAATATATAAAATGGGCTGAGACAAGGGCAGATAACTCCAAGTATTGAAATAAATATGTTATTGCTGTTAATTGTTTGAATACAAATAGACAACTAAACCTGTTACATATATGCTTCTCATGTCAACCCCCATTTCGGACAAACACATTTGTAACACACTTTATCTGTTACGAATGTGATCATGTACGTAACAAATGTGTTACATATATGATTTGTTACAAATATGATCCAACAAAGCTTTCATTAACGTTATTATACGTTAAGTCAGATATGTCGGACATTAGACCAATCATCATCGTGGCATTGTTGTAGCAATTATTTGATGCCATTTTAAGCTCTCCAGGGCATCACCAACTGTGTAACAAGAGATTTTGTAAGTAAATCTTAGCTTTGTTCGCAAATGTGCTCTAATTTATAAGGTATTTGCTGTATTCATTTTCAGCATATAGAAATAATATTAAACTTAAACTAGACAACATATGACTAATGCATTTTTATTTAGCAATCATGAACACCATTTTAAACTCTCCATGGCCATCAGCAACTGAATTAAGAGAGTGTTTGTAAGTATACCCCCTTAGCTCTTTTGTTATTTTGCTCCAATTTGTAAGGTGTGCATTCATATTTTAGAAGATAAGGAGTAAACTAAGCTTATTCTTGACAGTAGTTGACTAGTGCATTTTCTCATTTTCTTAACAGTCATAACACTATTTTCAGCTCTTTTAAGACATCAGTAGCTAAGGTCCAAGAGATTCTGAAAGCATACCACAAATATTTTTTTCATGGCTGTTCTCCAATTTATAAGTTTTTCCATCAAATTTAATGAGATAAACATTAGATAAATTACTTTAAACAAGACCATAATCATTCATTAGTAAATAGTCTTAGCAATCATTTCCAGACTTTTCAGCTATTTTTCAACAGATGAGAAAAGGTGACATTGTAGGTATAGCCCATAGTTTTTTCATGAGTTTCCATCATCAATTTATAATATGATCTAACATATCAGTTAGAAGTCAATTAATATCAAACCCAACTATATTTCATTAGTGTATTGCCTTATAAACAATCATTTGACATAATTTTCGGCTCTGTAGGGTCATTAGAAGTTTGGAAACATGCGATTAATAAAGTGCACCACCTTAGTTTATTCATTTGTCTGTTTGAATCGATGCTTAACGTCCCAGTCAAGGCGCCCGGATAGCTCAGTCGGACGCGCGTTTGACTTCTGACTGGCTATGTACCTCTGCCGTGCAGGTTCGAATCCCACTGGCGACGCCAGTAAAAACTATCAATTATTGAAAAACTATCAATGGTTCCTGCATCAGTATGTACCAATGGTTTGACTGTCACCTTCCGGGCGCGGTAGTTTCACAGGGTTTTCCCGACCGAACGTCGAGAACTGCCCTGGCTTTCCCCCACCACTAGACAGTCGGCGTCTAAGAAGCAGAATTGCTTAGCTAAGTAGAAATGCCTAGCTTGACGTCTATCTCCAGTAAACAGCTTTGGTCATGAGGGCATGTTGCCTCCATTTTATTGGACTTTTTACCCAAAATCAGAATGTCCTGACATCTAGAAAGTGCTTCAAATATAACCACCCAAGGAAGCCGCTAAGGCTTAGTTTATTTATTATTTTCCATAAATCTATACGGCTGTCATTCACATCCTTGGAGGTAGAGGTCAGATAAGTTTATACTACGGGTAGCTGCGGCAAAGTGGTAGATTGTAGGAACCGTCGACAGGTCCTGGTTTCAAACCCTGCCTGGGTGCAGTATTGTGCCTTAGGCAAGACATATTTTCTCTTTTGAATATTTTTTTTCTACCCAGGAAGCGAAGACTCTGTCCAAACGTGACTACATAATCTTTAACTGGGGCTTTTAACCACAGAACAAACAAACTATGTGTACTTGACAGCAAATGACTGATGCATGTTTGACCGTTTGACTCTATGTCTCTCTATAACCAACAGTAGCTTAGAAACAGTAGAAATCCTGATATCCTTAAACCAGACCACATATCAAACATTGCCTTAGCAATCATTCATTCAATACTCTAGGACAATACACAGTTGAAACTGTGCTTTAAAATAAGTATAACCCCTTTTCCCACTTTGTTTTCGACGAATGTTTGCCACATCCCTTTTTCTAAGTTTCTAACCTTAATTCGTTAATACTCAAATCAGATTATTTAATGATACACCTATGGGAGAACACTTCATTTTTTTCAGCAATGCTATGAGACGAAGTTCAGGTATAAAAGGTTAGTAGCAGCATGAGCTATAATTAGAGATGTTATAGATTTTATACATATTGGTACTTTCCCATATTATCGTAAATCTCATTATGGGTTGCCATGGAAACTATGCTTTTTGCAAAGCCCATATAAATATATATTTTTGAGGACCATTCAGATTTACGTTCCAGGGATCATAATGAACAATGCGTCATGCATTAGTACTTATCCTAAATGGAAGCAATTTATATTCATTTAGCCCCCGAGATCTAAAATTTACTAAAGTACGATTCTGCACCTAGTAAACTTTTTAACCTTGTTATGAAGTCATATTGAATTTTGATCAGAAAAAAAGCATATCAGCATGGGTCTCAACTTATACACAAATATCTTCATTTGCATTGAACAGTCATAAAATATTTGTGTCTACAGTTATAAAGAATATCAACCAGCAAACAGTTAACAATTTCTATAAATTCAGGAAACCATGCACTGATAAGCCCCAAGATGCTTGACAACGCCTCACTGTATGACCTTTTCAAAGTCTTTGCTAGTCATTTCTGCTTAAGTTTATATTCTAATATGATCTTGCATTCTACAAAACATTTGGGAATGTTGACATACAATTGCATGTGTATGCACTGAAATACGAGTGGGTGGGGCAATTCAGTGCTTGAAAAGTTTCAACAACCAATTTCACTGAGCAAAAATGTTCGAATCTACAATCATTTGTGCAAGTTTCAAGTTTTAATCTTTTCAGAATAATTCATGAATAGAAAATACACAACAATGATGTAAATTCTCAATATATTACACGTACTGATAATGTTTTGAATAGCAAAATATGCCAAAACGTACACCAGAAAAGACAAAAAAAAAAAAAAAAAAAAAAAAAAAAAATCAAATTTCGTATTCTCCGATTTTGGTATACTTCTAGTATGTTGTCTAGGAAGGGTGTATCTCCACAAAAATCCAAGAAACATTTGTGTTGCAGTTTGTTTTGGGTTTACCAAAAAAAATCTTTAGTTTGCCTAGACTATATGACACGACACCAGTTGCAGTAATACCAAAGAATATGCAATTATTTGATCTTTTGGAAGCAGTAAAACATTCAAAGGGTGAAGGTGTGCATGGGCCAAATTGTACAATTTGAGGTAACAAACCTTCATCTGACCCTTTACAAGCATTCTTCAAGCAAAATATCAAATTGAATACTGAGTAAAATTTACATTAAATAGGACAAATCATGTACGTTCTTCTGATACAAATTTAAGATATTTAGTGTTAAGGATGAGTAAACGGTGGCTTGAAAGCATGCATTTATAATACATTTTATCCATTTTATACATTTTGTGTAAAATAGCCAAGTAGAAGCAAGTTGTGATAACTTAATTAAGTTCAAAGTTTATTTTTGATGAAAGGGTTTGTTTACCCCACCCACTTAAAGACATTTTATCTGAATTCAAGATCAGAATAAATCCATTCAAAGAAATTAATCATATAGGCTAAGTACTGTCTAATCAAAGTTTAAAAGCTGTTTTCTAAGCATAATAAAGCATTATATCATTAATGAGAGATAGTGAAGGTAACAGTTGTACAACTTCTTCTACAGCCGCGGATAGCGTGGATAGCGTATTCGCTTAGCAATCTAGAGGTTGCGGGTTCGAAACCCGGCTGGTACATATGCCTGTCATGTTGGTGACTAATGTTCACCCTGACGTAATAAAGGCAAACCGCCCATGGGGTGTAACATTTTCAAAATTTGACATGTGTAGTGTTCAGGCCCCTGAGAATATTTTTGATGTTTAGCCATGATAAAATGACATGAAACCTTTTGTTTGTATCTCTTCTCTTCTTATATAATTATTTTGAGCCCAAAAAACAAGTAAGATCATGTTGTGGTTGCTATTGTTTTCCAAGAAAATCGGTCGCCATCTCGGTGGCTATCTTGGATTTCTCTTACCAAAATTTGTGTTAAATTGCATAGAGTATGTAGTTGCATCACTTTTTACCTATTATAAACATCTTATGTCAAAATAACTAATTAGAAGAAAGTTGTGACAAATGGTTATTTTTGTCGAAAGGGTCTGTTTACCCCACCCACTTTTGAGGCACTTTTGCGGTGCGGTACGGTACGGTACGGTGCGGTACGGTACGGAACGGTATTGTATGTATGTATGTATGTATGTATGTATGTATGAGCGGCCCCCGTGGCCGAGCGGTTAAGAGCGCTGTTTCTTAATCACTCGATCATCTCACCGCTGTGTCTGTAGTGGGTTCGAGCCCCGCTCTTGCCACATGTGAGACAAGCCAAAGTCTGCTTGCGGGTGTGCCAAGTGTTTTTTCTCGGGGATTCTCCCGTTTTCGCCCACCTACTGATTGGCCCGTCTCATATGAGCTGAAATAATCTTGAAAGGGACGTAAAACTGAATAATAAAATATATATATATATATATATATATATATATATATATATATATATATATATATATATATAGAAAAAAACAATTAATCCGATAAGCCAAAATAACACTTAGTCTATTATTTTAATAACTTCTACCGCGGTGTGTGTGTGTGTGTGTGTGTGTGTGTGTGTATCAGAAGTCAAACATGTATACCTCGTTTTACATGTACAATGTACATGCATAAACTGACGTTACCATATAGAGTTCAAGTATGTTTGCTCAACTATATGGTTTATTGCCTGTTGTTTCTCATGAGGTTATCCTAGTCTTTCGCAAATTTATTTTAACAATTTTGTTATAACAAAATATATGTATTTTGAAGTTTATTTTGTTCGAATTAAAACAAGAAATGCCATTTATGTATCATTAACTTTGTTTATCATTTGTGGAACTAGAGCACATACGACCTGCATTCCCGACATAAAAGGCTTCAATGATGACAAATTACGAAAACACGCCTATGCAATATACAATTTTTCATCATTGAAAATTGATTTTTTTACCTCCGATATAATATAAAAATCTTACTGGGTACATGTAGCACATGAAAGTACACAGTCTATACATTTCTAAAGTACATGTGATAGATAAAATACAATAAAAGTACCGTACAAAGAATAAGACATTCCCCGAGCTGCTCATTTAAATGCATGATCTATGTCTATATCCTCTAGGGGTCAAAATCGTGTTTCATCCAGTAAACATTCACCAGGATATTTCTCCTTTTCGATGATCAAGTTTTTAATTGGAGCAAAAAAAAATCTAATGTTTTTCGGTTTCCACTAGGGTATTATTTTTATTTTATACTTAGCAGTGAAATTAATGTATATCAAAAATGGATAAAAGTGATATTTTCACTGCAGAATTGATATTGATATTTTCACTAGTGATTGATATCAGCCGATATTTTCACTGTAGAGTTTGGATTACTTCTGACGTTTACATTCTCTTGACGTCATTAAATGTGCCTCACTTCAGAAATTCAAATGCCTATAACTCCGTTATTTACGAACGAAAACAAAGTCTGGGTATTCATTTTCTTAGTTAGAATGTTAGGAACAATGTGGTACCAAAATTATTTGTGTTTTCAAAAATTTTTGGTTTTTGCATTTTCACCGCCTGCTTTGTGAATAGGAAAATGCCCGTGTATTGTATACAATAAAAAGAAAATTACTTTTTATCGGTAAATACCAAATATATTTCATCTCATGACTTGAAAAACATCTAAATTTTCACTCGTGCTACGCACTCGTGAAAATTTTGATGTTTTTAACTCACTCGATGAAATATATTTGGTATTCACCTCACAAAAGTAAATATCCTCTATATACTTAGCAGTGAAATTAATGTATATCAAAAATGGATAAAAGGGATATTTTCACTGCAGAATTGATATTGATATTTTCACTAGTGATTGATATCAGCCGATATTTTCACTGTAGAGTTTGGAATTACTTATGACGTTTCCATTCACTTGACGTCATTAAATGTGCCTCACTTCAGAAATTCAAATGCCGATAACTCCGTTATTTACGAACGGAAACATAAAGTGCGGGTTTTCATTTTCTAAGTTAGAACGTTAGGAACAATGAGGTACCAAAATTGTGTTTTCAAAAATTTTTGGTTTTTGCATTTTCACCGCCTGCTTTGTGAATAGGAAAATGCCTGTGTATTGTATAAAATAAAAAGAAAATTTAATCTAATGTTTTTCGGTTTCCACTAGAGTAATCACTACACAGATTTAAGACTGAGAATATGTGTGGTTTAATAAAACAAGGTAAAACTCATTCAGACGTCGAATAATTAAATAACTGCAGTCATTATGTAATATACCGCCTACGAGCGGATATGAAGTATAGGACTTATCGTAATTTCTTTATAGCCAATGGGATTTCACAATGTTTTACAACGAATCATCTGACTGCACTTGCAAAACTGCAACTGCTTTGCAAATTAAAATGTTTCTCTGCATCCACCAACGTCGGCTGATCGCATTTTTATCATGTTGTCTGATGAATCACGTCCAAAGGTATGACATAACTCCATGCAAAAATAACCGGAACATGCATATAGAAATACAGGTTACATGTAAAAAGCTGCTGTAATATGAGCCACTGCATAAAAAAACCCAACAAAATGATAGGGCGAAAACAAAAGGCGCAGATCAGCTTCGCGCCTTTGTTTTCGCTACACAGATAGAACAATTCCTCTTCTACTTATATCCAAAGTTTTAAGCATCTAGCTTTGTTCTGTGACTGTACAGCCTGGTTTGTGTCGTACCTGATCGGAATCCCAAATTGTTTGTTTTCTCATGCACAGGCTCATATGTGATACTTGAACACTTGAGGAAACAATCTGTACAAACCATTGGTGAAATGCACCAGGCAGTTTATATCCACGGTCCGTATGGGGCCGGGAAATAGTGGAGCTTTTAACGTTTAAATTTGAAAGCCCCGTAAAAAAAACCTGGTGCTGCTGGAGGTTTGTGGTAAAATTATGCAACATTAAGCTGGGGCGGAGTTAGCTAAGGTGGTGTCAGAAAGCATTAAGTAGCAAGAGTCAAGTGATTGAACGGCGCTCTAAATGCTGGAACAAACCATAATCCGTGGGAGTCAATTTATATGCATTACTCATTCAAATAAAGAACACGTACAATGCATGTAGTAGTAGTAATAATAATAATAATAATAATAATAATAATGCATGATTCCGTTAGCTTAATGCCAAGAGCGTCCGCTTAGGGTGTACATGTAAGAGGTCGGGTTCGCGTCCAATCCACGGCATAAAAAATGGTACCAGTGGCTACCGTGCTTGGCGCTCAGCATAAAAAGGCAAACACTGGTACATGTATGCCTTCAATATTGTTGACTAAGGTTCATTGTGATTTATCAAGCAAACCGCCAATATCAGGGTGGAACTTTATTTCTTGATAGTAAATACATGATAAAGATTCTTTTAAAACCCTTATTTTATAATAAACTTGTAAACTTTAATCCTTTTCTAAGAACTTGAGTTATCTGGTTATACTTGAGTCTCGTACTTGGCAAACTTTGATTTATATCAGGTAATTGTTAATTACATTTGATGTAACGAAAGCAAAACTCATAATTTAGGTATTCTAATTTCTAGGAGGAATATCAATAATTACTTTCGCATGGCTGACGCCCAATCAACTGCATAATTATGTTACTGAGTCACCGCTACAAAACGTATAAAATATACATAGTTACGATCATTGTTATCAGTTGTGATTGTGAACGCGTATTCATCAGGGCTTACATGTTATGACTTTCATGTTTTATTAGATCAATAAATTATCGGAAATCTACGCATTTTAACTAGAAGATCTTAATTCTGTGGGACAAGAAGTTTGAAAACATTTTTCGAGCTTAAAAGTCACAGAAATACGCCGAAAGATTTTGCAATGGATCATTATTTTCTTTGCTGTTTGATAATAGTGTCTGTCAATTCTTGGTATATAGAAGCAAAATCTCTAACCTACGATGATCTTAAAACAGAAATCAAGGATCTGAGGTCTATAATAGACACACTGAACGATAAAACGGATAAACAAGATATCAGGATAAGTGAATTGGAAAAGACCGTGAGACAGGAGAACAGACTTAGTGTTGAAGATACAAGCCTATCTAGGAACAAGCGAGGTTTGTTAACTTTTTGATTTTGCATAACGAAAACACGCCCATATAATTAATATACAGATTATTCTTATGTTGTTAAAATTAAAAAAAAAATATATATTATTTTTGTTTTTGCTCAAAACATAGATTGTGGGTACACGTAAGAACCGTCGCCGAGGCGGTTCTAACGGGTACCCACTATGTTTTGGAGCAAAAATAAGAAAAATAGGTATACCCTTGCAAACCCCATTTTTCTATATAAAAGTGGGGTTTACGGGGTATATATTTCACGGACATGTTTTCCTGATGTATTTCATTCTATATTTACATTAATAATAGGATAAATAAAATGTTTCCTCATACAACTGTTTCAGTTGTGTTAAGTATAAAAATGACAAATGTTGCAATTACAATATGATCCATGGTTGCTTAAAATAAACTTGATAGTATCAACTTTAGACATGTTTGAAAGAAATTTCATAATCATAATACGATCAATTTCCGTTGATAATGTAATATTTGAAAGACATGCATTACTGTGTTATTCAATGAGCCGCCTCATGGGAAATCCAACAATCAGTAGAGGCGAAAACAAAGACGCAGATCAGCTTCGCGGTAACCGCGAAGCTGATCAGCGCCTTTGTTTTCGCTACTCGGATAGTACAATTCCTCTTCTACTTATATCCAAAATTTCAAGCATTTAGCACTTTTCTGTGCTTGTGCAGCTCAGTTTGTGTCGGACCTGTTCGGAAACCACATTGTTGGTTTTCCCACGATGCGGCTCCAATGTTTAAATAAGCGTACGTGTTCGTGAGTCGAGAATTGTTTCAATTATATTATGTATTTTACGACTTTGTAAAGTGTCTGATTTAATATTTCATCAGGAGGTGTTTAAAAAAGTTTAGTTTACTTTGTTCGCAGAACAACTGTTCACATTCCAATTGCATATCCTAGTATGTATAAAAGTAGACGCAATTTCACATTCAACTGTATTAAAAGCAGAATACGCCTCTGTTTTATTAGCACACCAGGAAAACATGTCCGTGAAATGTATACCCCCTTAAACCCCACTTTTATGTAGAAAAACTGGGGTAGGCAGGGGTATACCTATTTTTCTTATCACTGATCCAAAACATAGATTGTGGGTACTCGCGTGTACCCATAATCAATGTTTTGAGAAATAATGAAAATATCAATTTTTTCCAAAGCAGAAAAAATCTCTGCATTTGCATGGGTAAGTTTTATTAACATATTTTTTCTTCCTTTTCTTTCTACAGATATCCCTAATCGTCACCCATTTCTACGACGACGTCCCGAGATTGGTTTCCTAGTTTCTCTTTCCCGACATAAACTTCCGGTGGAAAAAGACGGCATCCTCAAATTTGATCGCGTAATTACCAACATCGGAAACGCATTTTCCATCGAAACAGGCACATTTGAATGTAAGATCCCTGGCACCTATATGTTTGATCTGAATTTAGTTTCTGACGTCGGAAGTTACGTAGAAGCCAGTATCAAAGTAAACGGAATGTCGGAAGTGACGTCAATTAGTGACCATCGTGACAGGGGTTCCGGGTGGGACCAGGGTAGTGCGGTCGCTATTTTGATTCTGAGGAAAGGTGACGTTGTGTCCGTAACTATAGACTGGCCCATTGAGCCGCAAACTTTGAGAGGGGAAGGGAAAACTACGTTCTCTGGTTATTTGTTAAGAAGACACTGGAGTTAACACACATAGTTGCTAGACAAGAATTATCTAAATTATATACTATTGGCGTTTAAATCCATACACTTACGTGATATCGACGCATTCACGTTATGTCCGTATCAAAAATACGGAGCGTGATCAAGTTACACACGTGAATGGGGGTTTCAGTCATCAAGTTATTCGAATTCTCATAATCTGAACTACTGCTTCCCAAGTTGGGTTCCATCGTAGAAGCCCAAGATTGTATGACGACGAAAATAACGTTGTATATTTTCTCACCCATCAGACAAGCATATCCCTTTGTGTATTCTGTCTCAGTACTAGTAGATTTAGCTGTCTCAAAATGTCAATCTTTTCTGTTTGGCCAATAGAAATTTGCATATTTATATGTACTACCATATAAGGAAGTGATAAGCTGGGTGTCAGCTGTCAGTAACAAAAATAAACTTCTTGGTGTTAATTTCAGGAAGTCTGCTGCTTTGATAAAAATTTAATTTTGCTGAGCATTTTATGCCGAAGTAAAATGCTGATTAAATATTTTTGTAAGGTTAGTGCATTATATTTTTTTTCACAGGCTACTTTGCATATTGTTTAATGTAACAACAAAATGGCTGCCTGAACAGCACTTGAAGACTAAATGAGTCAAAAAGGTTTAAGTTATGGGTGAGAAAAACAATCAATGATGGTGTTGAGGCCTCAACAAGGAAATCTCAGGCTCGTTTTCAGATTATTCGAGTCTCATCATAGACTCGAATAATCTGAAAACTTGCCTGAGATTTCCTTGTCTCGGCCGTAACCCCGAGGTTCTTTTAGTCTCAAACCATAATATACATATGGGCCAAGATCTGACAAAAGGGGTCTTATGGTCAAAATTTCAAAATCAAGCTTTTGATATGTGAAAGAGCAAGTTTCTCTGAGTATTTCCTGAAAATTTAAACAGATTATATTCACGAATAGCAAAGATATTAGCGTTGAAATGTCAGTGCTTGATGCTATATTAAAGCATGACGTCATGAAAAGTGTTGATGACGTTTCGATGTTGATGATGTTAACGTCTTTATAGGTCACTGTAACGAAAAGAAACTAGGACCAGAATTCTCGAAATTCTGTGTGTTGTTTGAAGTTCAACATATGGGCACAAATTCACTACGTATGTATACCCGTTTGAAAAAAAAAAAAAAAAAAAAAAAACGTGCATAACAAAGGGCTTAACCGATTTTAGAATGAGGGTAGTCCTTATGGCGCAACGGTTGTCATGGCAACATGCATACTACAAATAATTTTTCTTCATAAGAAATATGTGTCTTTGATGGTGTTACAATATTAAAATATCAGAGCATGCAAAATATTACAAATTTGGGTGGTTTTTAAATTTGAAAAGCATACAATGTACTTGACTGTCCGAAACCCCTTTTATTCAGATACTATAATTATTTTATGTATGAATGTTTGTTTCTCGTTTTACATGCATGAATACCATGTACATGCATCAACTGATAAAGGTTAAATCTAATCTAAATAAAAGTTTTATTTGAGCCTCTGCCATAAAGGCTTTGTTTGCTCAACTAAAGGCTTTATTGCCTGTTGTTTCTCATGAGGTTATTCTAGTCTTTCGCTTTTTAGCTCACCTGACCCGAAGGCTCATAGGTGAGCTTATAGTATACCCATGCTCCGGCGTCCGTCCGTCGTCCGTCCGTCGTCCACAATTTCAAAGATCTTCTTCTCTGAAACCGCTGGGCCGATTGTTCTCATATTACACATACACCATCTACAGGTAGGGGGAAAGAATAATTGTGTTTTTTGTTTTGATCGGACAAGGACTCTGGTTGCTATGGCAGCTTATGCTTCCCATAGACTTATAATGGAAAAAAGTGAAAATTGCTAGTTGTTGCTGTCTTGTTGGAGATATTTGAATTTTGTTTTTGCAGAAATGTTTATTGAGTAGTCTTCTACGTTTCATGTGACTTTTGTCCTAATCCTTCATTTTGATTGGTTGCAGGGGCCCCATATAGGGCAAAATTTCGAAAAACATTCAAAAATCTTCTTCTCAGAAACTGTAAAGGGGATGAAGCCTGTACTTTGTATACATGTTCCTGACAGTGGCCTCTACATAATTTGTGTTTTTTTATTCCAGGCGGATAAGAACTCTGGTTGCTATGGCAACTTTAAGTTTCCATAGACTTATAATGGGAAAAGTGGAAATCGGCTATTTTTCTGCTAAAATTGCAGACATTTGAATTTTGTTTTTGCAGAAATGTTTATTGAGTAGTCTTCTACGTTTCATGTGACTTTTGTCCTAATCCTTCATTTTGATTGGTTGCAGGGGCCCCATATAGGGCAAAATTTCGAAAAACATTCAAAAATCTTCTTCTCAGAAAATGTAAAGGGGATGAAGCCTGTACTTTGTATACATGTTCCTGACAGTAGCCTCTACATAATTTGTGTTTTTTATTCCAGGCGGATAAGAACACTGGTTGCTATGGCAACTTTAAGTTTCCATAGACTTATAATGGGAAAAGTGGAAATCGGCTATTTTTCCGCTAAAATTGCAGACATTTGAAGTTTGTTTTTGCAGAAATGTTTATTGAGTAGTGTTTGACATTTCTTGCGAGCTTTGTCCTAATCCTTTATTTTGATTGGTTGCTGGGGCCCCATAAAGGGCAAAAATTTGAAAAAAAAAAAAAAAAAAAAAAAAAAAAAAAAAAAAAAAAAAAAAACATTCAAAAATCTTCTCCTCAGAAACTGTCAAGTGGATGAATCCTGTACTTTGTATACATGTTCCTGACACTAGCCTCTACATAATTTGTGTTTTTTATTCCAGTCGGATAAGAACTCTGGTTGCTATGGTAACTTTAAGTTTCCATAGACTTAATAATGGGAAAAGTGGAAATTAGCTATTTTTTGAAAACTATTGCAGCCTGGGATCTGAAAAGTGGTAGATGCAAACAACTAATGGATTAGATGAAGATATATGATTAATTTAGGTCAAGGTCATCTCTTGACCTTGGCCGGTCTGTCGTCCATACACACTTTTCGAAGAATTTTGTCTCTGAAACCACTTGGCCAATCAAAGCCAAATTTTATATGAAGCATCTGTAGGAAGTGGGAACCAATGTGTATATAAGTAATCCAGGTCACATGACCAAGATGGCCGCCATGCCCATATATGGTAAAAACCCTTAAAATATCTTCTTCTCCAGAACCGGTGAACGGATTTCAACGAAACTTTGCATGAAATATGAATGACTCAAGTACTACAATGTATTTATAAATCATGACCCTGTGGTGACCTTGACCTATTTTATGGCAAGGTCAACATAGGTCGTCAATGCATTTGAATGGGGAAAACTTTTAAAATGTCATTTTAAGTGAAATTCTTGCAGGAAATGGGCAGTAGGACTGAGTTTTAATGATTCTGAAAAAAAGGACCCCAGGGGCTCATCTGCTTTTAAAATGTTATTTGAAGAGGAAAATCAGCAGGAAATTGGCAAATGGACAGAATATTGATTATTCTGAAAAAAGAAAATGGCCCAAGGGCTTCATCTGCCCCTGCACTGGGGTTAAATACCATAATATTCAAATATGTTTATTGGTATATGAAGCAGATCTCAGGTGAGCGTTTACAGGACCATTGGTCCTCTGGTTAAATTTATATTACAATTTTTTTATATAAAAAAATGTATGTATTTTGAAGTTTATTTTGTTCGAATTAAAATAAATGTCATTTATGTATCAGCTCATACCTGCATTCCCGACATAAAAAAAACCCCGCAATGATGAAATTATGAAAACACGCCCATGCAATACAGAGAATTTTTCATCATTAAAGCCTAGGTTACATTTGCCCTACGATTAACTTGCGATGATCGTACGATGCCATTTTTTGCATTTTCGTGCGGTCTCCGCAGGGTGACCCTACGATGCCCCTACGATTTTACGACTTCCTACGGCTTCCTACGACTTCCTACGGCTTCCTACGATCTCCGTAGCCTCTACGATTTTGTAGTAGTCTGCGCTTTTACAAATTTTAAAAATCGTAAGACCGTAGCCCGTAGACACGTCGTAGGTAGCATCATCGTACGGGCGCCTAACGGAAACCCTGCGATGATCGTGCGGTCACCGCACGGTTTTATGATAATTTGGGGACTAAAATAATAAGATAATCGTAGACCTTTAGGGTGATCGTGCGGCATCCGTACGGTTATATCACAAATTTATTAAAATCGTACGGACACCTAACATCGTATGGCTATCGTAGGGAGACCGCAAGAAATCGTAAGGACTCCTCACGGCCATCGCACAGGCTCCGTACGATTTCAACTTAAAGTGTGCGAAGACCCTTTGATTTCCAGGACGATCTCCAAACAGTTCCGACTCAGGACATCGAAGAAAGCTAGAACAAGAAATCAAATGATGCCCGTACGAATTGTAAACATCTACGTCGTAGCCCATGATTACATTCGATTCTTAAAAAATCGTAGGGAAATCGCGGACCAAAAAATCGTACAATGATCGGGGCATGACCCCTTGCGGCCTCGCTACGATCACTGTACGATTTTTGTTCCCAAAATTATCATAAAAAATCGTGCGGTGACCGCTCGATTATCGCAGGGTATCCGTACGGTGCCCGTATGATGCCCTACGACGTGTCTTCGGTCTACGGTCTTACGATTTTAAAATTTGTAATAGTGCAGACTATTACAAGATCGTAGAGACTACGGAGATCGTAGGAAGTCGTAGAATCGTAGGGACATCGTAAGGTCACCCTGCGGAGGCCGCACGAAAATGCAAAAAAATGGCATCGTACGATCATCGCAAGCTAATCGTAGGCCAAATGTAACCAAGGCATCAGTCAGAAGTCCAAGGGACTCCGTACGATATCCACTAACAGTTTGCGGAGACCCTACGACTACCGTGCGGCCTCCTTGCGTTTTGTATCAAAACGTATAGGGACTCCGTACGGACAACGCACGGGATCCGTACGATATCTACGTGATAGTTCGTCTCTCACTAATGAGAAAGACCATCATTATTTCTTGAATAGTGCTGATGTGTGTTGGTGAGTTCTTTGATGGCTGACTAGGCCAATTCTGGCTCTAAACTGTCGGTTGCAAGTAGAGCAAGTCAATGTCATAGAGTCTGATGGTGGCACATTTGTTTTGGCTTTGCGCTCTCTTCGCTTTCTTTCAGCTTCACAGATTCTCTTCTTTTCATAAAGAGCTGCCCCTTTGTTGATGAGACCTCGCCACTTTGATCGCTCCTGTGCAGTCTGTTCCCAGGACCCCATTGGTATTTCGAAATCCTTCAGAGAGGCTTTGAGGGTGTCTTTGTAGCGTTTCTTCTGGCCACCTTGAGAGCGCTTTCCCTCCTGTAGTTCTCCATAGAAAACTTTCTTTGGAAGTCGCGCATCAGGCATTCTTATAACATGGCCAGTCCATCTTAGCTGTGCTAGCTTTAAGACTGTATGCATGCTTTGCATCCCTGCTTTCGTCAGGACCTCTGTGTCTGGAATCTTGTCCTGCCACTTGATTTTTAACAACTTTCTCAAACAGCTTAAGTGGAAATGGTTAAGTCTCTTTGCATGGCGTTGGTATACTGTCCAGGTCTCACATGCATACAAGAGGGTTGGCAGTACCACAGCCTTGTAGACTTTCAGCTTGGTGTCAAGCTTGATTCCATTTCGCTCCCAGACATTTGCACGGAGTCGTCCGAATGCCACACTAGCCTTTGCAATTCTGGCAGTGATCTCATCATCAATATGCACTGCTCTGGAGAGAGTGCTTCCCAGGTAGGTGAACTTGTCAACAACTTTCAGTTTTTGCCCATTCACAGTGATGGTTGGTTCATTATATGGCTTTCCGGGCGCTGGTTGGTGTACAACCTCTGTCTTTTTTGTGCTGATTGTGAGATCATAGTTATCACATGACTGTGAGACTTGATCCATGGCTCTTTGCATTTTTGCCTCTGTGCTGGCATTCTTATCCATATCATCTGCATAGAGGAGCTCATCTAGCACATCAGTCTGGACCTTAGTTTTGGCTTGCAACCTTCTGAGGTTGAATATGTTGCCATCAAAACGGTACCTGATTGGAAAACCAGTGTCACTGTCCTGAAAAGCATCCATAAGCATGGCAGAAAACATCATGCTGAACAGTGTTGGTGCCAGAACACAGCCTTGTTTGACCCCATTTGTTACTTCAAATGGTTCAGAGAACTCTCCATCATTTTGCACACGTGCCTGCATGCCATCATGAAACTGCCGCACCATTGCTATGAATCTGGGTGGACAGCCAAATTTGGCCATGATTTTCCAGAGTCCATCACGACTAACAGTGTCAAAAGCTTTGGTGAGGTCAACAAACGTCATGTATAGATCTACATTCTGTTCTTGGCATTTCTCCTGAAGCTGTCTTGCTGTGAAGATCATGTCTATTGTCCCTCTGTCTTTTCTGAATCCACATTGACTTTCTGGGATAAGTCCCGTCTGATCAAGATGAACATTCAGACGATTCAACAGAATTTTTGCAAGTATCTTCCCAGCAATTGATAGGAG
This sequence comes from Rugalucina vietnamica, assembly GCA_964017185.1. NCBI lineage: Eukaryota > Metazoa > Mollusca > Bivalvia > Lucinida > Lucinidae > Rugalucina > Rugalucina vietnamica. The sequence continues at coordinate 71,235,741 of OZ024870.1, read as the reverse complement.
GGAGATGCCTCTGTGATTGTCACAGACTTGAGGATTTCCTTTCCGCTTGTATAGGTGGATTATGGATGCATCCTTAAATTCTTGTGGGATAGCCTCCTTTCTCCACATACAGTGAAACAACTCTGTCAGTTTCTCTGCCATGGGTAGCCCCCCAGCCTTGTAAACTTCGGCAGGAATTGCATCTGCACCTGGGGCTTTGCCAGATGATAGTTGTTGAACTGCTTTTCTTGTTTCGGTAACGGTAGGAAATTCATCTAACAGAACATTGCACTCTATCTGTGGAAGTCTGTCGATTGCATCCTCATTGATGCTTGATGGTCGATTAAGCACACTATTGAAGTGTTCTGCCCACCTTTCCAAGATAGCTTCTTTATCTGTGAGAAGAGTGTTTCCATCTGCACTGAGCAATGTGGTGGCTCCAGAACTCTTTGGACCATAAATGGTTTTCAGTGCATCATGAAATTTCTTCATGTCCTTTCTATCCGCAAAAGACTGAATTTCTTCTGTTTTCTCTGATATCTACGTACTACCTGCGGACACATACGACTGCCGTACGATCGCCTTGCGTTTTTGTATGAATACGTCGACAAATGGCAGATCAAAAAATCGCACGATGCCCGTATGAATTGTTAACACATACGTCGTAGCCCACGATCTCCTACGATGTCTAAAAATCGTAGAGAAAATTGCAGACCGAAAAATCGTACGATGATCGGGGCAAATGTAACCTAGGCTTAAAAAATTGAATTTTTTATTGGAAAATATGTTGATATTTTTAATATGTTTGCTCAAAACATAGATTGTGGGCACACGTTAGAAGCGTATCGACGAGGCGGCTCTTACGAATACCCACAATCTATGTTTTGGAGCAAAAATAAGAAAGATAGGTATACCCCAACATACACCAGTTTTGCTATGTAAAAGTGGTGTATAAGGGGGTATATTAGACTGACAAGTTTTCCAGAAGACATGATGATTCAAAGTTCAAACATACCATAAACACGAGTTTCGGTAAATAAATGTGTTTCAATTGTAAGTTTCAATAGCGATACTCCGAGCATTGTTTAAATAGCTTTATGAAATAATATCATTTTTTTCTTCTTAACAGAGCCATGATAATTACAGTTCATTTATATTACAAGATTGAAAAGTTTATCTTCAGTATACAGTTGCTGTAGTCGTCTGTGTAAAAAAGCGTTGTTGAGAGACAAAGAAGTCATCATTCTAGACAGTTCATCTGACTTAAATATTCGACCCCTCCTGGTTTATGGCCATTTTCTGGAACAGAATTTTCAAATCTGGTTACAATCGATATACAACTCGTCACTGAAATAATATTTATCTTTCCATTATGATGTCTTTTATGACAAACATGATGACTGACATCAGGAAAACATGTCCATGAAAAGTATACCCCCTTGAGCCCAACTACTATATAGAAAAACTGGGGTTTGCAGGGGTATACCTATTTTGGCGAGGCGATTCTAACGTGTACCCACACTCTATGTTTTGAGCAAAAATAAGAAAAATGTCAAAGCTTTCCTATCAATTTTTTTTTCCATTTTTACTTCTGAAACAAATTCTCTGTATATTGCACGGGCAAAATTTCGTAATTTTACGTTTCTTATTTTATTGTTTTTACATGACAGTCATCATACGACCCGTTAACCCGTACATTTAGCATGCTGTTGTAGAAAAGTTTATATGCTTCGATTCCAGTCGTTAGTTCATTTCAGGGTGAAAGAGAATCCAAATAACGTTCGCTCCCCAAGCATGGCTTTTCTCGAATTGTCAAAGACATCGGTCAGAAAATTGGGCCGCGACGCGAGAAAACCGGTCTTCGGGGCTTCCGACCAGGTCCCACACAAACCGGTCTGTGCAGCTACAGAAGCCGGCTAGAAGCTTCAAATTTCGGATTTAGAAAGTAGGGGAATGGTACCATCCGTGTAGCGAAAACAAAGGAGCTGATCAGCTGATCAGTTACTGCACAGCTGATCTGCGCCTTTTTTTCGCATAGGCGAAAATCCCGTTTTCTCGCGTCGCTTCTCAAATGTTATCTTTGCAACGTTGTCTTCAAGCGTTTCGATCTAATCAGTTAAAAATACTGTTAAGCTCATCTGAGCCGAAGGCTCATGGGGAGCTAACAGGATGGTATTCAAGCCGACGTCTGCGCGTGCGTGCGTCCGTGCGTCCGTTCACATTTCAAAGATCTTCTTTTCTGAAAGCGCTTGGCCAATCCGAATTTTTATATGAAGCATCTATAGGACAGGTGAACCAAATGTGTATATACAAAGTCAAGGTCACATGGCCAAGATGGCTTCCATGCCCATATAATGTAAAAAACAAAACAAAAACAAAACACCAACTACTTTTCTTTTGATCAGTGACTGTGCTTCTTGACTCTCAGGTGAGCGATCGTTGCCCTTTTGGCTACTTGTATCGTAATCCCAAGAATAGTTTTATACTTGAATTTTAGGTTATGGAAACAATGGGAATGTACTGTCTACATTTACATGTATGTAACGAAATAAATGAGCCGCCTCGTGGGGAAACCAACAACCTGCATAGGCGAAAACAAAGGCGCAGATCAGCTTCGCGGTAACCGCGAAGCTGATCAGCGCCTTTGTTTTCGCTACACGGATAGTACAATTCCTCCTCTACTTAACTCCAAAATTTCAAGCTTCTAGCATTTTTCTGTGCTTGTGCAGCTCGGTTTGTGTCGGACCTGTTCAAAACCCACATTGTTGGTTTTCCCACGATGCGGCTCAAATTGTGCGCTTGCATGTACCACAATACTAACACGGCTTTGTGTTTTGCAAATGCAAAACTGTTCGACAGGCTATACTATCCAACAATATTCACCTTGGGCTTTCAGTCATGATACACTCAGAATAAAACAGAACAAAATCAACAATCAAAATCTATTAGAAATTGAGTTCCCCTTAAAATACACAAACAAAACATGACCAATTGTTACATGCACATGTTAATTTGCATCAGTCTTTCAGATTTTACATACATTCTAATGACATTTCAGATTTTTTTTTGCAAAGATAATATTTCCCGACTGTTTAATTCTATTCAATTCTCAGATAAATATAAGTGATAGTGGCGTTGATAAATGTATCATGGACTGACGAATTGTTCTGGAAAAAGTTGAATTTCTATTACCAAAAAGATATGTTTTGTCCACTAATTCAAAATTGAAAATGATTCATTTTCTCTCAAGACATATCCAAGTTAGCCCATCTTAGTCCATAGCCGAGCCTCACAGTGACTGGAAACTCCAACGTGTCTTCTCCAGAATCAGGTCGAGGCTGCTGCGACTCTATAGGAATTCCCAGTTGCGTCAGAATGTCGTTATTCTCCTCGCAGTTCTGGATCAGATGACACAACTCGCGTGGCAACTTCAGTCGTCGCAGGTTCAATGGCGTCTGTCGTTTTCTACCCAATATCCTCTTGACACGGATCAGCGCGAGCTGCTTCAGAGGGCGGGGCTTACTAGTGACGTCATCAAAACGTTCGGCCAGGCCAGGATATCCCGATACAAGATTTATTGGAAGGAAATCAGAAAAATCCCTTATTTTAATTCGTTTCATCTCGCACAGAGCGTGATTGTATGCCATTGCAGCCGAAGGATTCGGTCCACTTATATTATCCATCAAGAAGTACAGAACGTTTTTACCCTCCCGCGTTTCAATATCGGGGTCGGCGTCATACTGTAAAAGTTTGTGAATTTTGCCATATTCCTCCGCGATAGCCGCGTGGTGAAGCGGTGTATATAACATGCTGTTCTGTGCGTTCACATTCGCACCATATTTGACCAGCAGATCAATAGCATGTTTCGATCGGTGAATCCCCATGCAGATATAGTGCAGTGCAGTCATGCCGTCACTGTTCTCAGCATTGACATTCGCTCCTTTCTCCAACAACGCCACCATGCTCCATATGTTGAAATGTTTTGCAGCGAGTATCAGTGGGGTATTTCCCAGTCTCGTTCTGGATTCTACATCCGCTCCATTCGCTATAAGATATTCCGCAACTTCCGGTATGTTCACTTCGAGGCTGAGATGCAACGCTGTAACTTTGTCGCTTCCGAATTTCAGGGAAAGATCATCATAAGCATTCATCAAGATTTTGAAACATTCTAAAGAATTTTGTTTAACGGCGTTGACTTTGTTTTCGTATAAACGCTGCAGCTCATCTGCAGACATATGTGGATTTCCTTCCATAATTGTCTCTCCTACGTCGACATATTGTTTATTCCAAGACCGTAGCAAAACTTCCACAGGACTCCTTCCCTTGTCATCTAGTCTGTATATATCAACGCTTCCCTTTAAAAATTGACTAATATATCTCGTATTATGATGGAAGCAGGCTTTGTGTAATGGATTCAAAAGAAGATAAGCAAAGTCTTGTTGTCTTGGAGTAAGAATGTTTCTGGTATCATCGAGGAATACTTGTAAATTTCCGATTTTTGATAAAACTCTATCAAACGTTTCGTCATCTTTTTCTTCTATGGCGGTTTGCAATTGAACAAATTGTTGAAGACGTAGACATAATGTTTTTGGTTTACACTCACCAATTATGCGTTCATTGAGGGCTCGATCAAGTACAGCTGCCTCGCTTTTAGTGCAGATAGCCCCCATTTCGTTCCCAAAATATTTTCTTTTATTTTGAAAGACAAATACCTACGTCTATCTTTTACGTCGTCTCCATGGTTAAAAATTGACGTCATGTATCGGCGTCGACGTTGTTTACGTCGCGCCATGCAGTCCCCATGCAAAAATGTTACTTTTACACGATCTAGCACCTTCAATGCGTTTCAAACACCGGGCAATGCGATTTCTGCTGACAACACTGTTCCTTATGCTAGCAGATAACCAGTACTTATGGCACATTCCTAAGTCGTTAACAGACAGCTGGGTGACTTTTGTACAAATTGCTATGAGGGTATGTCGCACATTTAAAGCAGTCGATCTGGGTGTGGCCTTAATAATTATTAAACAAAAAACGGTTTCAATGCTGATACTAATGCCCGCATGAAACAAAGAAGGCTATACTCTACATCAAGTTAGGTTAGCGACGAAAACAGTCAAAATGCCTCGTGAATGTAAATATTATATAGAAAACATTACTGACTCTATTAAAAGTGAAACATAATTATGTTAGCTTTACATCAGCGGTATATATTTTTGCGTCACTTTTCACTTTACGCGGAGTAAAAAAAAAAAAAATAAATAAAAATAAAAAAAGAATCAGGAAGTAGTAATAAAAAATACTTAATATCTCAAGTGCATCCTGCTTTAACTTTAAATACACCTATTAAAATGATTTAAATGATTATAAATCAAGCTAACATGTCTGTTATAATTTTATATAGTAATAATGGGGTTTGCAGGGGTATACCAATTTTTAGCTCACCTGAGCCGAAGGCTCACAAGGTGAGCTTATAGGATGGCCATGATCCGGCGTCCGTCCGTCCGTCGTCCGTCCGTCCGTCGTCGTCCACAATTTCAAAGATCTTCTTCTCTGAAACCGCTTGGCCAATCAAAGTGAAATTTTATGTGGAGCATCCATGGGTAGGGGGAACTGAAGGTTGATCGTGAGATCCGGGTCACATGACCAAGATGGCCACCAGCCCATATATGGTAAAAAACTACTCAAAAATCATCTTCTCCAGAACCGGTGGGCCGATTTCCACGAAACTTGGTATGTAGCATCGGGGACTTCAGCCGATCATAGTTTGATAAAATGATGACCCTTGGATGACCTTGACCTATTTAACGGCAAGGTCAATTTTGGAAACATAGGCTTTTACATGGGAAAAAGTGAAAATTATGGATTTTTTGAAACCTATTGCAGCCTGAGGCCTGAAAAGTGGTAGATGCAAACAACTAATGCAGTAGAAGAAGGTATGTGATTAATTTGGGTCAAGGTCATCTCTTGACCTTGGCCAGTCTGTCGTCCATACACACTTTTCAAAGATCTTCTTCTCTGAAACTGCTTGGCCAATCAATATTCAGGTCACATGACCAAGATGGCCGCCACGCCCATATATGGTAAAAACCACTCAAAAATCTTCTTCTCCAGAACCGGCAGGCAGATTTTCATGAAACTTGGTATGTAGCATTTGGAACTTCAGCCCATCATAGTTTGATCAAATGATGACCATAGGATGACCTTGACCTATTTTACGGCGATGTCAATTTTAGAAACATAGGTTTTTACATGGGAAAAAGTGAAAACTATGGATTTTTTTGAAAACTATTGCAGCCTGAGGCCTGAAAAGTGGTAGATGCAAACAACTAATGGAGTAGATGAAGGTATGTGATTAATTTGGGTCAAGGTCATCTCTTGACCTTGGCCAGTCTGTTGTCCATACACACTTTTCAAAGATCTTCTTCTCTGAAACTGCTTGGCCAATCAAAGTGAAATTTTATGTGGAGCATCCATGAGTAGGGGAGATGAAAGTTTGATCGCGAAATCCAGGTTGCATGACCAAGATGGCCGCCACTTCCATATATGGTAAAAACCACTCAAAAATCTTTTTCTCCAGAACCGGCAGGCCGATTTTCATGAAACTTCATATGTATTATTTGGGACTCCAGCTCATTATATTTTGATAAAATGATAACCCTAGGATGACCTTGACATATTTTACGGCAAGGTCAATTTTGGAAACATAGGCTTTTACATGGGAAAAAGTGAAAATTATGGATTTTTTGAAAACTATTGCAGCCTGAGGCCTGAAAAATGGTAGATGCAAACAACTAATGGAGTAGATGAAGGGATATTATTAATTTAGGTCAAGGTCATCTCTTGACCTTGGAGGGTCTGTCGTCCATACACACTTTTCAAAGATCTTCTTCTCTGAAACTGCTTGGCCAGTCTAAGTGAAATTTTATGTGGAGCATCCATGGGTAGAGGGGACAAAAGTTTGATTGCGAAATCCGGGCCAAATGATCAAGGTGGCTGCCACGCCCATATATGGTAAAAACCACTCAAAAATCTTCTTCTCCAGAACCGGCTGGCCGATTTTCACGAAACTTGGTATGTAGCATTTGGGACTGCAGCCCATCATAGTTTGTTGAAATGATGACCCTGGGATGACCATGACCTATTTTACGGAAAGGTCAATTTTGGAAACATAGGCTTTTACCTGGGAAAAGGCGAAAACTGGATATTTTTGAAACTGGTGCAGCCTGAGACCTGAAAGTTGCTAGATACAGACAACTAATGGAGTCAATGAAGGTAAGTAGTTAATGAAGGCCAATGTCATTTCTTGACCTTGACCCAAGGTCATTTAAATATCAAAATTAAAATTATGGTTTTCTCAGAAATCACTGGGTTTGGAAACTATTGCAGCCTGAGACCTGAAACTTTGCAGATGCAGACAACTTATGAAGTCAATAAAGGTGTGTGAGTTTTCAAGGTCAAGGTTATTTCATGATGACTTAATACTCCAAGATCAGGCTTCAGGTGAGCGTTCTCAGGACCAATGGTCCTCTGGTTTTCTATTTCTGATCCAAAACAAAGATTGTGGGCACTCGTTAGAACTCGGCGACATGGTTCTAATGTGTACCCACAATCTATGTTTTGAGACAAAAAAAAAAAAAAAAAAAAAAAAAAAAAAAAAAAAAAAAAAATTTTGCGTGTGCGTGTTTTCATAATGAAATAGCCAGTGTTACGTGCAACGTTTCAGCGGAGACAAAAACCATGTGTATTACGGATCCTATTTCTAGTTCCCGGTTATTACATTACGAAAACATGCCCACGCAATATACAGAGATTTTTGAAGCTATAAAAATGAAAATTTTCAGTAGAAATCGTTTGATATTTTTCTTATTTTTGCTAAAAACATAGATTGTGGGTACACATTAGAACCACCTCGGCTGCCGAAGCGGTTCTAACGAGTACCCACAATCTATTTTTGAGCAAAAATAAGAAAAATAGGTATAGCTCTACCCCTGCGTATCCCAGATTTGCTATGTAAAAGCGGGGTTTAAGAGGGTATTCACTGCACGGACATGTTATCCTGATGAAAGCACAAAATAGACGGTATTTTGTTGTGCTCAAGCGATGCTGCTAACTCTGCTACCCTCAAGCAAGGCATCTACATTAAGCTGTGGTCGGTTGTGGCAAGATTTCGAAATCATCTGTGCAAGTATATAAATACCCGATAAAAAGTTAAGTTATGACGCGCACGTTTTATTGCTATCTCGCCAGGGCAAGAGCGCATATACTATTGTACAGGGCTGGACGGTCGTACTTGATTGGCGAGGCAGCTTCGGATTGGGTTACACTAAATGAAAGCTTACGTTGAACCGAGCTGCCAGAGTCTTTTCGGTCTGTTCTTATCGCCGTGGGTTTATACGTGGTCATACAGTGAAAATAGTGCTGAGGGATGGGTATAGCTAAATAGCGAACGGAAGGTTCCTTTCGCGAAAGGAATATTTTTGTACGAAAGGAACATACGGAAGAGCATAAGTGCCAAGTGGATTCGATTTAAGTTTCGTTTTTGCAAGTTGTTCATCTTGTAATAACAGAATAACAATCTGTTTTTACAGATTGGGAACTTGAAATTTCAAATTGCCAACTTGTAAAAACAAAGTCACATCTTGTTAAAACAGATTGACAACTTGAAATAACAAATTAACAATCTGTTTTTACAGATTGGGAACTTGAAATTTCAAATTGACAACTTGTAAAAACAAAATCACAACTTGTTAAAACAGATTGACAACTTGAAATAACAAATTAACAATCTGTTTTTACAGATTGGGAACTTGAAATTTCAAATTCAGAAATATTCCGTCCATACATCCCATCCGCGTCAATGAACACAAATAAACAATATGTGCAGACAAGATCACAATCAGATAGCCGTGGAGAACGTGGTAGTCATGTTTCACGTGCAATGCATCGTGGTTCCTGGCGCAAATCTTCGCCCTCGGTCGAAAAACGTAGTGTATTGGGTGCGACGGGTACCAATCAGTCTGGGAAACCAAAAGAGGATGGAAATAGACTTATCGGTGGTAAAAATAGCATGACATTGGACAGAAATAGCCATAGGACGTCCAAATCTGTCAGTAAATCTCCACATGGATCTAAAAATAGACATGACAATGAAAACGACATGAACCGTTAGTGCGATAAGGAGAAGGTGACATTGCGATTTACACTGTTAAATGTACAGGGATTAGTTACAAGGCGCACAAATAAACTTAAATCTTGTGAGATGCAAAAAATTTTCAATAGCTCAGATGCGGTTTTATTTACTGAAACTTGGACAAACGATCTGTCAAATATTGATGTAAACAATTTTGAGTCTTTCGTCTTAAATAGGAAAGAGCAAAAGAAAAAGAGCAAACGCAACTCTGGTGGTATAATTTTATATTTAAGAAATAATTTGGTTGATAAAGATACCCTAGTTTTTCTAGATGATGAAGATTTTTTGTGGGTCAAGATAAGCAAATCAATTTTATCATCTGAAAATGACTTGTATATTTGTCTTTGTTACTTTATACCTGAAAATAGTAGCCGCCAATCTATGACTGAGAGCAATGTTTTTGATAGATTGTTAGACTCAGTTGTTTTTATTGAAAATAAGTCAAATAATAATTGTAGTATGCTAATATGTGGTGATTTCAATAGTAGAACTTCGACGAAGCCTGATTTTGTAGAGGATGATGGTAATGTGCATATTTCTGTTTTACCCGATGAATATATTCCTGATAATTTTTTACAACGCTTTTCTGAAGATGATGGTCATGAGAACAGTAATGGATTATTGCTGTTAGATTTTTGTAAGCAAACTGGGTTACGCATTATGAACGGTCGGGTGGGTGATGATTATGGGGTTGGGCGGTTTACTTTTGTCGGTAGTAGGGGTAGCAGTGTAGTGGACTATATTATATCGTCTCAAGATTTATTTCAACGTGTCAAGTTATTTGTCGTTGAAGATCCAAATATAATGAGCGATCACTGTGCTATCAAATTTAGCTTAGAATTCGAAAATGCTAATTTCCAAAATTCTGAGTCTGGGGAATGTGGGTTTGTAGACGGGAAGTTTAAGTGGAATAGCGAGTTTAAGGCAGATTATATTCAATCATTTCAACAGCAAGGCACGGTCGATAAATTACAAAATTTAAATCAGCAAATACTAGATAGTTCCTGCAATGAGGAGATTGATTCTTGTATATCTGTTTTTACAAATTTGATTAGTGATATATCGTCCCCAATTTTTAAGTCCTCTCGCCGAGACAAAAATGATCAAAATTTTTTCTTAAAACAGAAAGATACACCATGGTTTGACGATAGATGTGAAGAAAAGAGGCATTATTTTTTACATTATTTAAGTAGGTATAGAGCTTCTAAAACAGACGAGAATAGACGAAATTTAGCCAAAGCAAGGTCGGAGTACAAATGTTTTATACGTAAATGTAGATATAACTATGATAAGGATAAAACTTCACAATTTGTTAACACTAAATATAAAAATGCAAAACTCTATTGGAATTTATTAAAGGACGCAGCTGGTATAAAACCTTCCAACATTCAATTATCTACTTTTGAAAGATATTTTAATGCTATTAATAACCCCTCTGACCCCTTTTATAGGCCAGACGAAGATATCATTTATTTTAATGAACGTTATGAAAACGAAGAATTTGGAATCATGTTTGATGAACTAAATGTTGTTTTTTCGCAGGAGGAAATTTCAAAAGCTATACAACAACTCAAGAATGGGAAGTCTGCGGGGCCGGACAAGCTTATAAATGAATTTTTCATCCATGGAAATACATATTTATGTCCAATTCTTTGTAATCTTTTCAATAAATTATTTGAAACTGGATATTTTCCGGATACGTGGACGGAAGGTTATATCATACCACTTCATAAAAAGGGCAGCATTAATGATGTAGAGAATTATAGGGGAATAACTTTATTAAGTGTTCTTGGTAAATTATTTTCAAGCGTTATAAACAATAGGTTGTCGGATTGGGCCGAACGCTATTTTATTCTTATTGAAGCTCAGGCTGGTTTTAGGTCACACATGAGTACAGTGGACAACGTTTTCGTATTGCATAATTTAATATCACATGTGCTTAATCAAGGTAAGCAGTTGTACTGTGTTTTTATTGATTTTACTAAAGCTTTTGACTATGTGGTTCGTGATAATCTTTGGTATAAATTAGTTAAACTCGGGTTAAGGGGGAAAATATTAAATATTGTAAAATCAATGTATCAAACAGTAAAGTCAAGAGTTAAGGTTTTTAATAGTTTAGGTAATGAATTTTATTGCAGTTTAGGGGTCAGACAAGGAGAATGTTTGTCCCCTCTATTATTTTCGTTTTACTTAAACGACATAGAAGAGCAATTTTTAAATTCTAATATGGATGGGCTTGAGGTTGATATGGTTAAGATTTTCATGCTTCTATATGCTGACGATATAGTGTTCTTTGCTAATACCCCTGAGGAGTTACAACTCGGCTTAGATTTGTTAGCAGATTATTGTAAACGTTGGAAACTTACTATTAATGTATCTAAAACTAAGGTTCTTATTTTTAGGAATGGGGGTCCGCTTCCGATGGATATATCTTTTAAATATAATGGAACGCCAATAGAAATTGTTAGTAGTTTTAAATATTTAGGCATAGTATTCACTGTTGGTGGTTCTTTTTCAGAGGCTCAAAAAACACTTGCGGGTCAAGCACAAAAAGCAATTTTTAAACTAAACAAATATTTGTATAAGTTCACTTTCATAACACCCATGCATAAATTTGAATTATTTGACAAATTGATTACACCTATATTAAATTATGGATCAGAAGTATGGGGGTTCGCTAAAGCCAATGCTATTGAAAGAATACATATGCAGTTTTGCAAAAAGATTTTGGGAGTAAAGAAGACAACGCAGAATGATTTTATTTACGGGGAACTAGGCAGAACGAACTATTTGACTAATCGATATCTCATAATTATTAAATACTGGTTCAAGATATTGCAATCTCCTGCTAATAAATATATTAAATTAGTGTATAATCTAATGGTGCAAGACCTCGAAACGTTACCAAATAAAGTAAATTGGGCTTCTTTGCTGCGTCATCTACTTAGATCATTGGGTTTCAATGAAGTTTGGTTAAACCAGGGGGTGGGTGATATTGGTGCTTTTCTCGGGCGGGTGAAACAAAGACTAACTGATAATTTCATTCAAGACTGGCAGGCTAGATTAAATGACTCTTCACGTGCAAATTTTTATACTAATATTTGTTCCTTCAGGTTTCAACCGTATTTAGATTGTATAAATGTTTCAAAATATATTCAGGCTCTAAGTAAATTGAGAACTTCCTCACATAGATTAGCAATTGAAGCTGGAAGATGGACTCGTCCTAACAGAACACCAATTAATCAAAGAATATGTCTTACATGCGAAAAAATAGAAGATGAATATCACTTTGTCATTGAATGTATTTTGTATCAAGATTTAAGAAAACAATATATCTCCCCTTTTTTTTGGAAAAGACCTAGCATGTTCAAATTTGTCAATCTCATTAACACAACAAATAAAAAATGTATGCGTAAATTGAGTGTATTTATATATCAGGCATTTAAGCAGCGAACAGAAATATTGTACAGAAATTAACCTAATATTTGCAAAAAATTTTACTGGACTTAAGTAATGTTTGTATGTTCTGATGTAGTTTCGTATTTCTCAATGTAGTTTTTCATGACTGTATTCTGTAGAATAATTAATTTTAGATAACTATATTTTCCATTTATTTTCGATTTTCATAACGCTAGAAGAAATAATAATATCTTATGAGCGCTTGTATAAGTCTCATTTTCATTTAATTGTGGTATTTGTATGTAGTATGGTACTATTTAAATATACCATTTAAAGCATACTTATATTATTGGGTACAATTGTACGATGCTTACTTGCGTATTGAGATACACGTTGTACACCTTCTCCGCTTATTCTTCATTTTAGTAGTAGTCTGTTTCGCATAAGAGTAATTTAAGATTTATGCGTACTTAATACAGTTATATATTCTTTACATTGAGTATATATATATATATATTATTCTGTGTATGTTCACCTATGTTGTGCACTGTATTTGTTCGCCATGAAATGTATTGTATGCTTGTATCCTCATGGGCTGTACAGCCTACTGGACTTTGTTCAATAAACTTACTTACTTACTTACTTACTTACTTACAACTTGAAAAAACAAATTCACATCTTGTTAAAACAGATTGACAACTTGAAATAACAAATTAATAATCTGTTTTTACAGATTGGGAACTTGGAATTTCAAATTGCCAACTTGTAAAAACAAAGTCACATCTTGTTAAAACAGATTGACAACTTGAAATAACAAATTAACAATCTGTTTTTACAGATTGGGAACTTGAAATTTCAAATTGACAATTTGTAAAAACAAATTCACATCTTGTTAAAACAGATTGACAACTTGGAATAACAAATTAACAATCTGTTTTTACAGATTGAGAACTTGAAATTTCAAATTGACAACTTGTTAAAACAAATCGACAACTTGTAAAAACAAATTCACAACTTGTTAAAACAGATTGACAACTTGAAATAACAAATTACAATCTGTTTTTACAGATTAGGAATTTGTAATTTCAAATTGACAACTTGTAAAAACAAATTCACATCTTGTTAAAACAGATTGACAACTTGAAATAACAAATTAACAATCTGTTTTTACAGATTGGGAACTTGAAATTTCAAATTGACAACTTGTAAAAACAAATTCACATTTTGTTAAAACAGATTCACAACTTGAAATAACAAATTAACAATCTGTTTTTACAGATTGAGAACTTGAAATTTCAAATTGACAACTTGTTAAAACAAATTGACAACTTGTAAAAACAAATTCACAACTTGTTAAAACAGATTGACAACTTGAAATAACAAATTAACAATCTGTTTTTACAGATTGGGAACTTGAAATTTCAAATTGCCAACTTGTAAAAACAGTCACATCTTGTTAAAACAGATTGACAACTTGAAATAACAAATTAACAATCTGTTTTTACAGATTGGGAACTTGAAATTTCAAATTGACAACTTGTAAAAACAAAATCACAACTTGTTAAAACAGATTGACAACTTGATTTAACAAATTAACAATCTGTTTTTACAGATTGGGAATTTGAAATTTCAAATTGATAACTTGTAAAAACAAATTCACATCTTGTTAAAACAGATTGACAACTTGAAATAACAAATTAACAATCTGTTTTTACAGATTGGGAACTTGAAATTTCAAATTGGGAATCTGTTGTTACAAGTTGTTAACCTGTTATTTCAAATTATGTATCTGTTATTACAAATTAAATAATTGTTTCCAAGAACTTGTCGAAGACCGCTCCAAATGGCATAAAATAGCTCCATAAACTTGCATCCGAGCTAAACACAATTGGCACCGGAATCCTGGAAGTCTGCGAGTAGTCAAAACCTGTCGCAGACATTTCAAATGGCCTTATAGAAGGTCAAATCAGACTTTAACTCTATTGGCACCGGAATCCTGGAAGTCTGCGAGTAGTCAAAACATCTCGCAGCCGTTTCAAATGGTCTTATAGGATCTCAGAATGTCAAATCAGGCTTTTAATCTGTTGGCACCGGAATCCTGGAAGTCTGCGAGAGCCCGGAACGTGTCGCAGACCATTGATTTGGATTTGGGAGGGTCCCAGGAGGTCAAAACAAGGCTTAACCCATTTGGCACCGGAATCCTGGAAGACTGCGAGTGCTCGGTGTCCCTCGCCCAGCTATAAATAGCATAGGAAAACAATGAAAGCTGTATCAAATAACGCATTAGGGATCCACCGGGCGCGGGTGGGCGAACAATGGATTACCCAGCTTTGGTGAGGGTAACGCTCTATGTCATCATCCAAGATGGAGGACCGGATATTGCGCCATACCGGTGAGGGTGACGCTCTATGTCATCATCCAAGACGGAGGACCGGATATTGCGCCATACCAAAATGGCGACAGGATATGATGTCATCCAAGATGGCTACCGGATGTGAGGTCAGTGAAGATGGCGACCGGAGATACGTCATCCAAGATGGCGACCGGATGTGATGTCATTTCAAGATGGCTGCCACAAGGGCAAGGTCAACCACAACCACAACGAGTTGAAATAAAACACATCATATACTACTCCCCGGTAAATTCCGTTATAAAGGTAAGATGTGTTCAAAACAGGGGTTAAGATAACAGTGTGCCGTTTTTATTTTTGTGTAGTATACATTTCATTTAATCACATTCAATTTTAAAATGTTCAAACGTTTTGTTTGTTTGTTTTTTTTTTTCTATTCACGCGAGTTGGCCTTTATGCGCGCGCTTGCGTGTATGCGCGTGTGTGTGCGTGCATGCGTGCGTGTGTACAAGCGTGCGTAAACGAGTGTGTGCGTATTTTTGGAAACAATAATTTAATTTGTAATAACAGATACAAAATTTGAAATAACAGGTTAACAACTTGTAATAACAGATTCCCAATTTGAAATTTCAAGTTCCCAATCTGTAAAAACAGATTGTTAATTTGTTATTTCAAGTTGTCAATCTGTTTTAACAAGATGTGAATTTGTTTTTACAAGTTGTCTATTTGAAATTTCAAATTCCCAATCCGTAAAAACAGATTGTTTATTTGTTATTTCAAGTTGTCAATCTGTTTTAACAAGTTGTGAATTTGTTTTTACAAGTTGTCAATTTGAAATTTCAAGTTCCCAATCTGTAAAAACAGATTGTTAATTTGTTATTTCAAGTTGTCAATCTGTTTTAACAAAATGTGAATTTGTTTTTACAAGTTGTCAATTTGAAATTTCAAGTTCCCAATCTGTAAAAACAAATTGTTAATTTGTTATTTCAAGTTGTCAATCTGTTTTAACAAGTTGTGAATTTGTTTTTACAAGTTGTCAATTTGTTTTAACAAGTTGTCAATTTGAAATTTCAAGTTCCCAATCTGTAAAAACAGATTGTTAATTTGTTATTTCAAGTTGTTAATCTGTTTTAACGAGATGTGAATTTGTTTTTACAAGTTGTCAATTTGAAATTTCAAGTTCCCAATCTGTAAAAACAGATTGTTAATTTGTTATTTCAAGTTGTCAATCTGTTTTAACAAGATGTGAATTTGTTTTTACAAGTTGTCAATTTGAAATTTCAAATTCCCAATCTGTAAAAACAGATTGTTAATTTGTTATTTCAAGTTGTCAATCTGTTTTAACAAGTTGTGAATTTGTTTTTACAAGTTGTCAATCTGAAATTTCAAGTTTACAATCTGTAAAAACAGATTGTTATTCTGTTATTACAAGATGAACAACTTGCAAAAACGAAACTTAAATCGAATCCACTTGGCACTAATGCTCTTCCGTAGGAACATTTTATCATTATCGCCATTGATATTGAACAGGTTTTAGCTGTTTTGTACGGAAGCGTATATGTGCACCGTGTTGATGCTTTAGTTGGCATCATCTCGACTTTGCGTTTGTCGATTTGTTTAGTTGATCTTCCAAATCTCGACAAATTAATGTCTAGATGTCGAGTTAAAATGACACAAATCGATACACTTTCATTCTGATAGGATTTGAAGTTGCAATAATCTTCTCGGATAATCGAACTAATTATGTTAATCGTCAAGAATTATCTTCTGAAACATAATCATAGTGTTATCTTTATTTAAATAATGCAACTTCTAGAGATGATTATGTCGAAATAACACATTGTAACGAAACAGTTTGAAATAAATTTCGCACCGATCAGAGTTATATTGCAATATACTTCTCGACTTATCCAACTGATTTTATTAGCCGATATTAGTTAAGTCGTATAATAACATAAAATGAAACCAGAAGGGCACTAATAGATACCTGTATGTCTCAGCTACGATCAGATACAAATTTTTGTTTCACCAGTTTTTAGAAGTGTTTTGTCAAAGTTGCACCCTAGGCTTTATTTCACTTTTTCCAAATTCTATAGGTTAAACAGTTTCGGAAAATATATACCTGTTTATCATACTATGTCCAAGAATTCCGTTGTATCCAAAACACGATTTCAACCTAAATAATGATGAAACGGGGAGCCAACTCCTTACTTAGGAATCAGATTTGGCCGAAACTTTATATGATTGAAGCTGATGTGTATATCCTGGCTACAAATAAGTTTGAACAGAATCAGACCATTAGCTAGCTAGAAAATAAGAAAACATTTTTTCGCCATTATAACCAAATGTGACCTTTCCGTTGCCATGGTAACCAGAGTTTTGATCTATTCCACCCTATATTCTAATGAAACGTTTGTCCCGCTAAAAAGCACCATGTGAAATTTGATGGCTTTGGGTTTATTGGTTTCAGAAATTTCGCATTTTTGTTGTAAATATTTTCTCTACGGACAGGACATTTTTGACCGAACTATTATTTCTATTATTGAACATTGTCATTGGTGCTGGTATGATATTTTCTCATGACAATTATCAGTTCTGAAGACTCGACCCCCATGTGATTTTAAACTTCCAGATAGAGAAATGAATGTCTTTCGGACAGGACACTTTTTTGTTATATCATCTTCATTAATTTGGTATATAAATTTCTGTCCAGTGATAATAGTAATCCAAACGACTGGTTATTTTAGGTATGTCATCACTTTAGAATATCCCAGTTTGACACATGTCAGCAGCTATAGTAATAATGGCATAACTAAAAAACAAATAATCGTAGCCCATTCAAATAAACGACAGAATACTACAGACTATGCACATAAAGTGTCAGTTTCAATCCCCTTAAAGATAAAAAGAAGCAATTTTCAAGTGAGCCAGTATAACACCTGTTTTGGGGATATTTTTGGTTATTTAAACTTAAACTGTGAAAAATGGCTAGTCCAATCAACATGAAAATTTTAGGCTAGGGAGAGGTACTTGATTCTGACATCCTGCAATTCAATTTAAGTATGTTAGAGTTGAAGTATTTGTTAAACAACTGCATTACACTTGACAAAATAAAACAAAAATCATCTGATCTTGGCTGACCCCTGTAGCATACAAAAACTGACAGTATGGTACCGGTTGAAGCATCTCGCATACAACTACCACAGTTGGCAGTAGGGTACCTGTAGTTTCCTGTAGCCTACCGCAACTGAAAGTAGGATACCGGTCAATACCTTTAGCCTATCACAACTGATAGTGGGGTACCAACAGGTACCTCTATCCTATCGAAACTGATAGAAAGGCTAGAGTAACCGGCCCGTATGCTTCAGTTGTTGAAGGCTACATGTACCTACCCCTGCTCGTTCGTCTCTCACTAATGAGAAAGACAATCATTATTTCTTGAATAGGTTCGTGTGTGTTGGTGAATTCTTTGATGGCTGACTAGGCCAATTCTGGCTCTAAACTGTCGGTTGCAAGTAGAGCATGTCAGTGCCATGGTATCAGCATGTACGTACCGGTATCGTACTGTCAGCTGTGGTAGGCTACAGTTACCTACCAATATATTTCTATCAATTGTGATAGGCTAGAGGTACCTGTTGGTACCATACTATCAGCTGTGGTAGGCTAAAGGTATTGACCGGTATCTTATTTTCAGATGTGGTAGGCTACAGGAAACTACAGGTACCCTACTGTCAACTGTAGTAGGCTACAGGTATATACCGTTACCCTGTTGTCAGTTCTGGTAGTCTACAGGTACCTGCCAGTCAGTTGTTGTTTGCGAGGGGTACCAACCGATACCTTACTTTCAGTTGTTGTATGCTACAGGTATCTATCTACTGGTGCCCTACTGGTATCATGTTTTATACAACTTAACTTATATCGACTAATAAAATCAGTTGGATAAGTCGAGAAGTATATTGCAATATAACTTTGATCGGTGCGAAATTTATTTCAAACTGTTTTGTTACAATGTGTTATTTCGACATAATCATCTCTAGAAGATGCATTATTTAAATAAAGATAACACTATGATTATGTTTCACAAGATAATTCTAGACGTTAACATAATCAATTCGATTATCCGAGAAGATTATTGCAACTTTAAATCCTATCATAATGAACGTATATCGCTTTGTGTCATATTAACTCGACATCTAGTCATTAATTTGTCGAGATGTGGTAGATCAACTAAACAAATCGACAAACGCAAAGTCGAGATGATACCAACTAAAGCAACAACACGGTGCACATATACGCTTCCGTAGTTTTGTTATACATGTTATAGTCAATTAATACCATGTTAAATGTGTAAAATGTTCAAAAACGTTATTTGGTGCAAAAAGAGGAACTTTTGAAAAAACGCTTATATTTGTTCCCATTATTGATGGGAGCTAACTCCGCAATGCATTGGCGTTCGAGATATTGTTGAATATTGAACTCTTTGATATGTTTAGTAAATATTGGAGAAAAACCTGTTGACATCATTTGAGCCGCCACGTGGGAAAACCAGCAATCTGCATAAGCGAAAACAAAGACGCAGCTCAGCTTCGCGGCTACCGCGAAGCTGATCAGCGCCTTTGTTTTCGCTACTCGGATAGTACAATTCCTCTTCTACTTAAATCCGAAATTTCAAGCTTCTAGCTCTTTTCTGTGCTTGTACAGGTCGGTTTGTGTCGGAACTGTTCGGAAACCACATTGTTGGTTTTCCCACGAGGCGGCTCATTTTATTTACCTATGTTAATTAAGATTTGTAGAATTACTGATGGTGACTGGTATAGCCCACGTACATTTACTAATAAACTATATGAGCCTGTGCATGAGAAAACCAACAATTTGGGTTGGGATCAAGTCCGACACAAACCACGCTGTACAGCCGCAGAAGCCAGATTTCGGAGCTAAGGAGAAGGGGGATTGCTCTATCAGTGTAGCGAAAGCAAAGGCGCTGATTACTGCGAAACTGATTTGTGTCGTTGTTTTCGCCAATGCAGATTCTTGGTTTTCCCATGCGGCGGCTCATATCATGAGTAGATTGCGTAGATATTTCCCAATCGGCGGCTATTCTGTTACCCGAACTTAAATAAAAATATGATGAAGTACATAAGGTGCAAACGGCACAAAAATTCAACACCAAAACATTAAAAAATTAGAACGACAACACAAGTATCGCCTTTGAACGATCACGAATTGATTAGGGGCCTGGGGTATTAAACCGATTTCACAGGTACCCTGTGCTTCTGCAGTGGTTTACAACATTTAGTTGTTCGGTCCTCGTGGTAAATCTCTAATTAGTCAATAAAAATCAAGGACAAACTATTAAATTATGATAACCACCTTGATGAATAAAAATCGAGGACCCGCAGATACAATAAGCTGCCCTGCGATATCGATCCCTGGGCGCCAAGCAACACCACTGATTATCTGTATAAAAAGAAAGCCACCTGTTGAACACCGAAAAGAAATCGGTTTAAATCAAAGCCATCATAGTCTGACGCCCGACACACCGCCGGCGTGCAATTAAAGAAAGAAGCATAGTTATCAACCATGATTGGGTTAAACACTTAGCATACAGACTGTCACTTCACATTTAAGTTATATCTTAGACGTTTGTAACGTTTAATGATTTTTCTAACTTTAAAACTGAAAAAGAAAAATCATTCCTTCTTATAGGTTTCTTAAATTTGTATACCCAGTCAACATAATATTCCGCAAGGCCCTCACGATAAAAAGCGTCTTTGGCCAAACATTAAATTTGGAAATTAATTTATAGTGTCTGCGATAAAATTTAGAATATGTTTCTCGAAGTTTTTGATATCGATAGGCTGTTTAACATTTGAGCCACCTCGTGGGAAAACCAACAATGTGGCTTTCGAACAGGTCCGACACAAAGCGGCCTGTGCAGTCACAGAAAAGAGCTAGAAGCTTGAAATTTTGGAGTTAAGTAGAGGAGGAATTGTACTATCCGAGTAGCGAAAACAAAGGCGCTGATCAGCTTCGCAGTTACTGCGAAGCTGATCTGCGCCTTTGTTTTCGCCCATGCAGATTGTTGGTTTTCCCATGTGGCGGTTCATTTATTTTGCGCATTGAAGCCTGTAACATGATTGCAGACTCTAGCAAACCTAATAAGTTGTGAATTGTCACTATTCACCATAAGGAGCACGCGGCGAGGAACGTCACCATCCAAAAACGGAAAATTACTACATCAAAATCAAAGTAATCACGCTTATAATAAATTTTAGCAGAAATAACAGAAAGATGTATATCTAAAAATATAAAAAAAACCGCATCCAATCAAACTTAGTGTAGATAACGCGTGGCTACAATATTTGTAATGTTACGTCTACACTGAGTCACGTTCTCACCACGTCCTTACTACGTCCTAAAAAAATTAAGGACGCCGTAAGAACGTGGTACGGTCTTGTAGGACGTGGGACGTAGCGAGGTCTTGATGGACGTGAAGGTTTTGGTCAAATTTTGAACATGCTCAAAAGAAACGTGGCAAGGATGGGATGGAATAAGAACGCAGTAAATGACATAGCAAATTAAACAGATCATGACGACTGCATACTAGTTGTCCAGGCAGCCATCGGAAATCTTTGGCCTCAGATCAAATGAGCCTCGACGCGAGAAAACCGGTCTTCGGGGTTTCCGACCAGGTCCGACACAAACCGGCCTGTACAAGCTCAGAAAAGAGCTAGAAGCTTGAAATTTCGGATTTAAGTAGAAGAGGAATTGTACTATCCGAGTAGCGAAAACAAAGGCGCTGATCAGCTTCGCGGTTACCGCGAAGCTGATCTGCGCCTTTGTTTTCGCCTAGGCAAAAATCCGGTTTTCTCATGATGCGGCTCAAATGTCAATATGTCCATTGCTAAAGTCAAATGGATTAAACATATAATAATCCTTAACAAATTAATTTCCACCTTTTTAATCTGTTTTACAAAAAAGGACGTAAGAACATTAGCTGCACAATGAGAAAACGGGCTGTTTCGTGAAAATTTAGGCGCTGAGTAAAACAAACACAACAAGATGGTAATGGGCGTAGTGTTATCTGTTTCTATGATATATTTAAACAATGGATTTTCTTCTCTCAAATTTTATACATCTGGTATTCTACAAATAGCCAGTTTTTGTCACAGATACATGTATACATAAGCCGTTTTTCCCCATTGACAAAGCTAAAATATATTAACCGCAACGCGTTAAAACCTATCTAACTGGTACCGTGCTTGCAGGATGTAAAATTGCCTGTTTCATCAAACAGGATATTCCCCGTTAATCGAAATATATAGATCTACTCACCAGTGATAAAATGTAGCTACATGACAAATGAGCCGCCTCGTGGGAAAACCAACAATGTGGTTTCCTACCGGGTCCGACATAAACCGACCTGTTCAGTCACAGAAAAGAGCTAGAATCTTGAAATTTCGGATTTAAGTAGAAGAGGAACTGTATTATCCAAGAAGCGAAACCAAAGGCGCCGATCAGCTTCGCAGTTACTGCGAAGCTGATCTGCGCCTTTGTTTTCGCCTTGGCAGATTGTTGGTTTTCCCATGTGGTGGCTCAAATATGTAGGTTGCAAGAAGAAAAGACAAAAACGACTTTTTATCTATATTTAGTTTATTCCTTATTTACTACTTAATAGGAATTTTTCCCTTTTTCTGAAATGGATTTGACACAGTTTTGCTTAAAATAGGAAATTTGATAGGTGGCACAAATCGTATTAGTTTGATGGAATAATATGATTTCAGTACAGTATAACTTAAAATGTGTCTATCCATGAACATTGTATTTTTTTTTCAAAATGGCAAAAGAACTGACTTGAAACAGTGGACATTTTTGATTGCGGAGTTTATTGAACTACTAAATGAATGAAGAGGTTTGAATGCACCAAACTATCGACCTTTTGAAAATAAAAGACAAATCTTTCTATATGATTGAACATCTAAGTGCATCTCTAGCGTGCAACGGGAATACTAAACGTTTTCAAAAAGTACATACCGGATAGGCTATATTACAATTCGAAATGAATTTATTACGGCTTTCCGTAAACCTCTTGCTACTTTTAGTGATAATTTTATTCAGTATAATTTCGATTGATGGATATGAGACGCAGTCTGGTGCAAGCCCATTCCTAGCAAGGAAGTCTAAATTTCTGCGCGAAATTAATAATGCTTTACAAACACGGTATAAGTTAAACAGACACAAACGAAATGCCAAACCACGTCATCTCTCCGTTCACGGACAGAAATATAAAGCAGGTTCTAAACGCGGTAGAAATCGCCGACAAAACGGAAGTAATTTTGGAAGTGCCCTCTACTTCGACGGAAGTGGCCAGTTGCTGAAGCTGCGCTCCATCACAAAGCAAGGGAAGATAACTCTTCCTGATCAGGCATTCACGGTGCAGTTTTGGGCGAAACCAGAAGGAGGCCAGGGTAGATTTACGCCCATAATAGGTAAGTCTAAAATATGACTGCCATTCTCTTTGAATATTTAATGTTCATTTAATGTTCATTGTTTATGTGTGGTGATGTAGAAATATCGCGTATGAATACTGCGTTTAAACAACTTCTGAACTCATATACTCAACTCAGTTTGTTCCCATTTTTGCTAGTTTTATGCGACGTGCCCGATGCCATGATGCTCGAATGTTTCCTTTCATAAAATCTGCTTAAGATATCTATTAATTTTACATTAATACTTTTGTTTTGCTACTTTCACGGACCATTGCAAAAATACACGTAACCGCATAATCCAATCGACATCAATTCTATGCATATTATAGGTACAAAGGTACATAGAAAATGCGACAGCCCTTTAAAAACGCACTGTAACACGGGTGGGAAACCTAGGAACTACCACGAAAATGTGTTTTCGTTCAAGAATAATGTTCAAAGACAAGTGAGATGCAATGATCTGTATGATATCATTTGCACCACTGGATCTATCAATGGTACCATAGACCGGCCTCGGTAGCTCAGTAGGTAGAGTATCCGCTCCGATTCGGGAGGTACCGTGTTCGATCCCGGGCCGCGACATACCAAAGTCGTTAACAATGTACTAGTTGCTCCCCGCTTGGCAATCGGATTTTCGGGGTAGGGCTAGGACTGGTCACTCCGGTGTCAGTATAATGTGACTGGGGGTGGTATTAGGTAAAAGTGTTGATACCACAGTGTGGCAGCACTATAAAAGTGAGCATTGAGCTCCCTGTCACAACCACACACCGTCGTGATATGACAGATAATGTTGAAAGCGACGTTAAACCCAAACAAGCAAACTAAAAAACAATGGTACTATTGGTACCAATGTCACCAATGACACCGAAAAACGTTCAGTGTTTTCTGGTTACCATTTGTGCCATTGGCTACCAATGGTACCATTGGTAACATTACCAACAGTACAAATGGGAGAGCCTCGAACACACGAATGGTTATCAACTTTCGATGCCTGGTTGGGCATGAATACGTGTACTATTACATACAAATTTGGCCTCGTCGTGAGAAAACTAATGTTTTGCATAAACAAAATACGTCCCGGGAACTACTACCAAATCGTAGAAACTAGCCCGCTAGATTGCAACTACTACAATGTTCTTGGAACTACCACACCGGTAAAACGGGGCCTGGCTTTTCCACCACAAAGTCTTTGATTTTGGTTGATACGCAGAAACTCTTACATGTATATTGGGCATTTTCACCATTTTCACCGGCAACTACTTTCATATTCAACGGAGAAATGAGAAAATCCGTTTCCCCGACAAAGAAATGGGTGGACAACGGCCCGACGTTCTGCGGGGCGAACAAAAGTTCAAAGAAACAAACGGATTCTCATATGAATTTCAGGGCTCTAGTGAATACACGGAACGCAGTTGTCGTATTTGCCGAAAATTCGTTTGTGGCTGTAAAAACAAATATCAAAATAACAATGTCACTAACCTTTGTTTTTGTCGTTTATTGGCGTAGCAACTACCGCGACAGGTCCCGGATGTGTCGTGGGAACGAAATTACGTTAACACATTTTCGTGGTAGCTCCTAGGTTTCCCACCCGTGTGTAAGTAATTCCGTGACAAATAAACAAGCTAAACATAAGTTGATTTGTTGCTTTTCTCGGTTAGCAAAAGAAACTGATTCACAAGCCCATAACAAAAACATGCCCATGTAACATACAGAATTTTCTCAACTTGCAAAAATTGAAAATTTTCACTGGATTTAAAAAAAAAAATCTTATTTTTGCTCAAAACATAGAATGTGGGTATACGTTAGAACCGCCTCGGCGAGGCGGTTCTAACGAGTACCCACAATCTATGTTTTGGAGCAAAAATAAGGAAAATAGGTATATCCCTGCACACCCCAGTTTTGCTATTCAAGTGGGTATATGTTTCTTGGGCATGTTGTCCTGGTGCTGCATTAAGGACAGCCCGGTCTTTAAAAATCCCCAATTCATCTCTGTTTAACAATCCTGACATGTAATTATCATGCAGGGAGTGTACCGGACATAACTTTACGTATACATTGTATATATTAGTATAATATTTTGAAATCAGTTAGCTAAATATTGCCAGTTAATTAGATAAATGTCAAATAAATGTATGATTATTTACCAACAATAATCAAAAGTGAGACCAAAAATGATGATTGTCATACAAAAATAACTCAGTTCGATTATTAGTTTTAAGGATGACGTCAACCACTACGTAGACTAGATCAGAAGCTTTTGTTAATTCACAAAATAATCGCATATATGTAAAAATAATACATGTACGTTGGTGTGCGTATTCATATATTTAGTTAGGCCATTTTTTTGGAAAATACCAGTCTTTGATAGCTCCTCCAGCTACATGTTTAACAGTATGTCTTCTTCAATAGCTCACCTGTCAAGTTTCGACCTTGACTTTTAAACCGAGTTTTGATACTGACCAAGATCTGCCTTATACCGGTTCATATTTCGTGACAACAAAACATTAATCCTTATAAATAGCAGAATTTTGACATTTTGAATTTTAACCCGATCTAAAAGACGTTACAATTTATGACACTTTAATACTATTAGTCGTGTAAGCTGTTCCAATTCGGTTAAAATAAACAATGGTTGCAAAAGTGCAAACTCAAGCACAACTTGTAAACACGCAAACAAATTACAAATCCATGTGGGGCAACTTCCGACAAAATATTCTTGTTTGTATCACATGTATGGCACATACATTAACTCATTTTTATTGGACATAGGCAAACATTGTAGCCCCAGATGTGATGCCGCAGAACGCGGCGTCCCATCTGGGATTGCTTAGACGTTACGCACAATGTCGGCGTCCGCCGCATATGCGCACACTTTTATCACTGTGGATTTTCCTTTATTTATCAAATATGAGAGTGTTATACACTAGCATGCCCAGGGGAGTTTCCTTTTATATCAGGCCCAATTTTGTGGTTTTTCATGATTTCACGTCACCAACGCTTTAATTGAACAAAAACAGCTGAAACATCACTGAAAACTATCGTGTAAGATGTAACATTTTTCGATCTATTACAAGCGTATTTTACGATTTTTACCCATTTTTATGGCGCCTTTTTCCGTAAAACGTGATGCATGATATGACGCGATTGTCATTGAATGCGCTGAGAAATAAAGTCCGAAAACAATGAGGAAATAAAGAAAATTATTGTGGCGGAACACAAGTGGCGAAAACGTAAGATTTTATATTTCGGTTTTGGGCGCTTATGCATTTTAATTGAAGCGCTGGGAGTTTAGCATATTTTTGAAAAAAAATCTTAACAGGAAAACTGTCCATTTAATTCTTAAAAATGTGCGAATGTATTATTGAATTCCTGCGAGTTTATCAATGTATTTTTAACAATTGAAAATGTCTAGCCACGATGTCACAGAGCATAAAAATTGACAAATTAGAGTTCAGTCGATGTGTTTGAACTACTGTAGTGCGCATGCTCTTTGAAATATGTATATTTCAATGTCAGCCCGTAGAAGTTCTTTGAAAAAGCTGTCCGTTGATGTACAGCTTATTGTTTTGTGATGCGTAGCTGATTTAGAGCAGAAAATTATAAATGTCTAGCCACGATGTCACACGTGCAAAAACGACGTCAATGACGTCCTATGTCGATATACGTTAACTGGTCTGAGAAAACATTTTCTTCTTGCCGCGGTTTAATTGCGCTAGGTTTCCAGCAAAACTATTATGAGTTCAGTGCAAAACAAGCAAATTTAGAGAATTTATGTATCCCGCCCTGATTGTTAAGTTATACAAATATAATCTGAGAATAACCACATTCATTTTCTCAGTGTAAACGCCCACAAAAACGACTAAGTTCAAATTGCGAAAAAGTTATCAAAATTAAACTTAGGACTATATCCGAATCACATGCATATCTTCAAAGCATGGCAAAGACATTTGTAAAGTTTCAAAAGAATCGTAATGAAAATGTAGGAGGAGTTGCGCACACAAGGTACCCACTGTCCATTCACTTTCATTGTCAAAATACCCGAAAAATGACTAAGTTCAAATTGCGAAAAAAGGTGAAACATTAATCTGAGGATTATATCCAACCCACATGCATATCTTCAAAGCATTGTCAAGACATCAGTAAAGTTTCAAAAGAATCGGAATAAAACTGTAGGAGGAGTGGCTCACACAAGGTACATACTCCTATACGGGGACGGAAGGGCGGAAGGACAGCAGGACGGAATGACGGAAAGCCGAAAACTATGTCCCCACCCCCGCCTTTTCGAATGTCCCCCGCTTTTCTTCGAAAAGGCGGGGGCAATAAAACTGGGACTTTTGAAATGTATAAGGTGTTTTACCTAACCACTAGCGTCGCGTCTGAAGCCGAAGAATGGTAAAAACGCCGGTGTAACAATAATTGCTTTAATTGACGTCTTTTGACGTTACGCAGTGGTACGCAACATCGGACGTCACGTCTTTAAAACGAAAAATCATCGAAAGATGGGATAAAAATTAAAAACCACTCCAAACACCCCTAAAATAAAAGTTGACTCATCCAATTGATAATGATGGGAGAGTCCATTCATCAAATATAGGTAAAGTTTGATTCTCTGCTGGTAGCCAGTATCATACATGTATCTCTGCAGGAAAACAGGTTGAAGTACATTGATTTCGAAAGCAGATCTGCAATAACAACGTGTTGTTAAAATGTATAAAGAATCAAGGGTGTGGGGCACGAATTCATATGTGAGACAAGCCATGTTCTGCTTGCGGGTGTGTCAGGTGGTTTTTCCCCGGGTACTCCGGTTTTCGCCCCACCTACCGATTGATTCGTCTCGACATGAGTGAAAAAGCTTGAAAGGGACGCAAAACTGAATAAAAAAAATAAATAAAAAAAAGTAAAATAAAAATAAAAAATGAATCAAGGGTGTAACAAAGCAAAATCTAACGCACGTTGCTAAACATTACAGACAAATAGCTGATGAGTTAAAGGAAATGGTGTCATAGCATATTGAATATTGGACATACAACCAAGAAATATGCTGGCTAAGCAACTTTCTTACATAATTTGTAGGCTGACTACATTCGGAAAATGACACCTTGTGAACCGATGTCAGCCGAATCCCGGCTTCTTAATTCAGAGCTTGTTGGTAGTCATTGTTTTGAAGAGACCCAAATTATTCTTGGTAGTAAAGAAGAACTTTGACGCCATATGAAAGGTACAAGTAGGCAAAGATCAGGAAAAGGCGCAATCAGAAAAAGATTCCCACTCCAAAAACCGAGGTGGGAAAAAACCAAAATAACAATCAGGTACTTTATACCATGAAACATATCGTAAGCCGAATGAGCAGCTATTTTCCCAATAGGTGGCCACTCAGTTACCTTAACTTAACTAAAAATATGAAAACATACATAAGGCGCCAACGGCACAAAAAATTTTAAACACCAAGACATAAAACAAAAAGAACCACTACAGAAGTATCGACTTGGAACAGTATCGACTTGGAACGATCAGTAACACAAAGTTACTGGCGGGCTTAAACCGGTTTACAGGTACCTAACCTCACCCTCAGATTCTGCAGTGTCGATGAATCCCGTAGTCGATGAAATTAAGTTTATAGGATTTTACCAACCATTAACTTGCTTGCCTTGGTTTATTTTTCAGACTTGTTCGATGACTGCGAGAAACGAAACCCAAACAGCAGATGGTCTGTTGGCATACACACAGACAAACATGAACGACGTAATGCCAGATTCGCGTTCTCGTTACTCACCGAGGCCTCGGCCGAGACATCCATCCTCGCCGCTCATAAAGGATATGACCCCAACGTCTGGACGAATATCGCAGCATCATTTGATGGCAGCACAATGAAGATTTACATCAACGGAGCTCAAATCTCAAATGGTCACGAACAAAAGGGAGACATATTTGATCAGAAAATTGCAAAATGTAAAAACCTTATTCTTGGTGGTGATTCGGTCCATGACTCCTTTTATCGAGGTAAAATAGACGAGTTTCGTTTCTGGAACAGAGCTCTTGACCACGATGAAATTGTGCACAGCATGCATACAAGAATACATGATATGGAATTCGATTCATATGCGCTAGTAATGGATCCGTTCGATGACTTTAGTCAATGGAGGGTTGTTGCCGATGCCGAGCCAGAAGTCATAGAGTCGGATATTCCAGTTGTTACTCACGATGTTAGACTAGAAGCACCACCTTGCGGACAAACTGCATGCGACGACCCAGAGGCGGTTTTCAGTTATCTGAACAATACAGAACTTCGGGCCAAGAAGATTGTCCGTTACAGAATTGTAAATATTTTGAACGATGACGGTTCCAATGCTGTTGTATCTACAAAACAAATACAGGCACAACACGCTGCATTGAATGAAGCTTTCTCTCCATACAACATTGAGTTCCTACCGGAAGTGCTCAACATCAACAACACGTTTCTTCGTCAGCGCCTTGTCATGTTCAACTGTTTCCCGCACATGATAGGCGACGGTCATTGTGACCCGGTATGTGCGCACTCATCAACCGGAAATGACGCAGGAGATTGCGACCAAGCCCGCACTGAATGTTTTCCAGAATTACTAGGGGATGGAAATTGTGATCCAGAATGTAACAAACAGTATTACGGCTTTGACAAGGGTGACTGTTGTCAACCAGGACCAAATACTCATTTACAATGTATAGACCCTAATAATCCTTTAAAGTAAGTACATGTGCATTGTAACTTCAAATAAAATTTGGTTAGCATTTTACAAAAATCTCCTTAAATAAACAAATAAATGAAAGAAGCAAGCTAACAAACTGAATTTGAAGTCAGGGCGTAAATACACGACACGCATTGCGAAAATATTGGTACAGGTAGGCCTACAGTAAAATCGCCCGGCTATTACAGTAACAGCGCCGTTTTTTATGTCCTAAAACGAGTTTTGGTTTCGTTTATGTATAGTTTTCGTTACGTTTAACTTGCGTTTTGGTTTCGTTTCGTTTTTGTCGTTCTTCGTTTTTACAAACGCGTTTCAAACGCGTTTTTTACAAAACCGTTTTCGGGCTAAGCCAATCGCACAAACGTTCACAAATCACTATCTATTGAAAACGGTCTTTATTAACGTTTTATTCTCGAACCAATCAATAACACGTTTTAAGTTAACGATCGAAACGATCTTAACGGGTTTTCGATATTTTAAAACGATATTAGCGTTCGACCAATCAGTGTACCGTTGAAGCATATCGTTTAAAACGATACATAGCGTTCATCCAATCAGTGATGGGCCACATGGAAACGTTTCAAACGATCAATAGTTTGACCAATCAATGAAGCGAAACGTTTCTATATGAGATATCGTTCAGCCAATCACAATGTATGATTAGCGTTTCACCAATCGGAAAAGAGATTAGCGAAAACGTTCGATCATATCAAGATATCTAATCCTAAGCATCAAGTTCAATTATAAATATCCATGTTAGACTGGTCTCGATTAAAACGATAAATTTACTGCCAAATGGTAACAACTAAAAATAACAAGATTCATATGTGTTCACGACAGTAGTATCAATGACAACGTGATTTTTGTTCCGGTGCATGATGCGGCCGTTGAACATGCGACTTCAAATGATTAAAATCATGAGCTATTGTTATAACATATTGCGGATTAAAGGCGTCAGCAAAAACTTTAATATAATAAAAAAAAGCCGGCAATTCGTTGTTGTTTACTGGTGCATGTTAAAGTAACTGGTGCAATAAAAAGATTTAAAATTCCTGAATCACGATAAAAGAAAGCCGACAGTTTCTAGTTGTTTTAAGACACGTGTCATTTTTGTAGTCACAGGTTGCATTCAGCTGATTTTATTTATCTATCTTAAATGCGTAAAGAACATTGATGCTTATCCCGAATAAAATATGCAAAACAAACTATCGATTTTTCTTTTTAAAAAATAATGCACAAACCACAAAGTAAAGCTTGTCTAAATAGCTTCAATTTTGAAAACATGCGAGACTACACGTAAATAAGACGTTAAACACAAACTAACGACAGAAATTATAAAAAAGAAATAATACACAGACTACAAAGTAAACCCATGTTTGTCTGAATAATTCCATTCCTTTAGATAAATGCATGTACGAAAACATGCAAAACGATGCGTAAACTTAAATGTGCAAAATAACTAACGATAGACATTATAACAAAAATAAAAAGTAAAGCCGCCCATGTATGTCTTAATAATTTTTTTCCTTTAGATTCATGTATACACGAAAAAAGCAGGGCGACGCGTAAATAAAATATGGTATAAATTATTAAATTATATCAAAACACACAAACTTCAAAGCAAAGCCGTGTTTGTTAATAATTTCATTCCTTTGGATACATAATTAAACAGAAACCATGATGCGACACGACGCATAAATAAAATGTGCAAAACAAACTAACGATATAAATAATAACAAAAATACATTATGCACAAACTACAAAGTAAACCCATGTTCATTCCTTTAGATACATGCATGTACGAAAACATGCAAGACGATGCGTAAATAAAATGTGCAAAATAACGAACGATAGAAATGATAACAAAAATACAAAGTAAAGCCGCCCATGTATGTCTTAATAATTTCTGTCCTTTAGATTCATCACTGCTGGGAATCATGTGACCGCAAATGTTTCCATATACACCAAAATGTAAACAAATGACGTCATCAGTTTTGTTTTCTTTCTTAATAACTTCAAGATACGCTTGTTGATT
Source organism: Rugalucina vietnamica (assembly GCA_964017185.1). Lineage (NCBI taxonomy): Eukaryota > Metazoa > Mollusca > Bivalvia > Lucinida > Lucinidae > Rugalucina > Rugalucina vietnamica. The sequence continues at coordinate 71,203,574 of OZ024870.1, read as the reverse complement.
TTTATGCCACCTAGTGCATTCCATGGGCAACCCTGTTTGGAAGAATTTGAGCCATAGTTTGTAGCATTTCTCCTGGCCAGTGTTTCAAACACTTCAAAATTTCACTTAAAATACGCTGTTACCCTACACACATAAGCTTTATTTCCTTCAATATCTTAAATATTAAATGTTAATCATGACATTGAAATTCATTACATACTGCTGTGGTATTATAAAAACGTGGGAAGTTGTTTCATAACGGATAAAACCAAATTCTGCGATTTGACGAGCAGGTTACTTTGCTAGATACCATGTACACAGCAAACCAAATTGATTCCTTCCACACAAACAAATTGTGTTCTTATTTTCTGTCAGTTTAATATTTAAGTATATGAATTTTGGCTCTCTAAAATTGATTAGGTCCAATACATTGACGGACAAAACCATGTTTTCCGCTAGTTCAGAAAGTACTAGATCATACAAACTGTTTGACTCTTTACCACTCGTATCCATCAATGGTCTTTTAAACGTTTCATGTTGAATACCTTTTCTTTCTTTCTTCCTTTCTTTATCTATTATACCCGACAAAATTAGAAACGCAGTGATGCCATTAATCAATTTCCCATAAAGCTCATAAGAATTAACAAAATTTTATGGATCCCATTTCATAGATATGCTTTTCGATCACACTTTTGAACAAGGGGCAAAACTGTGCTTCAAAAATTAGCGATCAACCAGGTGGGGGTCATATGTTAAGTCACTTTAAAATTGCACCGTTTTCCACCCTAACTTTGGTATTTGCTTTAGATATTAAGAAACTTTTGAGTACACTTCAACGACCCCAGACACACACTCTTTGCATCTTTTATCCTCATTTTGTTCAAACATGGACTCTTAAAGGGAAAGGCAAGGTTGAAACACAATGCATTTTAAATGAAAGTACTTGCCTCTCTTAACAATTTAGTACAAGTTTTATTAAAATCAGATGGATATTAAGAAAGTTGTGTTGGTTTGACTATACACATTAATTTCTGTTAAAAGAGGCGGCCATCTTGGATATTCATTAGGCTTTATGCCGTCATAAAGTTCTACTTAAATATGCATACTCAATAATAATGAAACCTTATTAATATTTTTCTGTTAATTTTTGTTACACTGTTTTGTCCTATTGATTTGCTATCAATTTTGGACATATGTCTCCATAAAAGATTTGAAATATAGCGGATTTTTTACATTGTTTATGGTTTTACAGTTTTCTAATTAAATATTCACTTAGTTCCAAAACTTCAAATCACAGTATCTCACTTATTCCTTGATGGATTTGAACAAAATTTGTACCAAAATGTTTCTTTGATCAGATCTTGAGTTTAAAAGGTATTGTCGTTGAACATTGCGTTCTCCTTTAAGGCTTTGTAGCTCTTGTTTTAACCAAAATTTAAACAAAAAAGGCTTACTAGAGCTAAACCGTATAAACCATGAAAAGGTTTAGGCTTGGTTTTATTAGCTGTAGCGATCAAGGGCGATCAAATTAGAAAGGTTCAAGTGGGCAATGGTCAGGAAAAGGCACAATCATAATGAAATTCCCACTAAAAAAAAAAAAAAAAAAAAAAAAAAAAAAAAAAAAAAAAACCCGAAGTGGGGAAAAAAAAACAAATTGGCAATTAGGTTCTTATACTTATAGAACGTATCTTCTTAAGCCGAATGAGTAGCTATTTCCCAATAAGTGCCAAACAGTAACCCAAACGTAACTAAAACTATGATAACGTACATAAGGTTCAAACAGCACAAAAATTCGACTCCAAAACATAAAACAAATAGAACCACAACAGAAGTATCGCCTTGGAACGACCAGTAATACAGAAAAAATACTTGGGGCCTTAAACCAGTTTTTAGAGTATATCAAAGACAAGTTCACAAGCTTCTAAATTAATGCAAAAAGTATGCAAAAAGTATCGTTTAGCTTTTTACACATATCCAAAACTTCTCCTTACCTTTTTATACTCACTTTTGACATGTAAAAGCATATGCTTTTCTACCGTCCAGAGCGGCATGTGCCCCAGAAAATGAACATACGCACAGTTTAATTCAACAGTTCTTGACAGAAAGTTTGAAGAATACGCACCAATTCTTCACATGTCAAAAATACACACGTTAATCTTGGTACCATTTTTATATAAAAAAAAAAGTTCTTCACAGATGTGATGAATACGAACAAATTCTTCACACGACAAATTATAAAACGTGTTAAATTGGAGCATACATGATACCCAAAAACTTATCGAAACTGGCATACGCAAAATTAATGTCACATTTCTCAAAATCAATGTGGTGTACATGGGTGTAACATTTGCTATATGTTAAATGTGCGTGTCCGATAAACCTGCATTTTATCTGTCGCTGTGCATCTAGTTTGAAAGTAGCTTGCCTGTTTCAGGCCATGCTTAATTTGCATGTTACGCGCATGGACACACATCCGGGACAAGCCGAACTTCTAGAAAGTTTTTAAGCATATTTAAATTGGTTTGGACCCAAACGCGCGACTTACAGCGACGTATATCGACGTGCACCGAGCGTACATCAAGCGTAAAAAACGCGCGTTAAACGCGCTCCTAACGTGTCTCCAACGTGCTCCTGACGTTTTTTGAATTTTACATTTTTGTCGACACGCCCGGCGCGCGTTTGGATTATACGCTAGTGTGTGACTGCTGTTTAAAATAGCAGAATAAGCCAACGCGCGCCGGGCGTGTTGACAAAAATGTAAACTTTGAATGATTCAACATACGTCAGGAGCACGTCGGAGACACGTTAGAAACGCGCTACATGTGCGCTTTTAGCGTACGCTTGTGTACGCTGGGTGTACGTTGGTATACGTCGCTAAAGGTCGGTGCGCGCTCTAGGCACGTTGTGTTTAAACATGCTTAAAAAAATTCCAGAAGCTGAGCGTGTCTTGTGCGTATGTCTTTAACGTGTCGAATAAGTTCCACGCGCGTTACAGGCGCGTTGAATACGCTATGAACGCATTTGGAGCACGTGTTAGGCACGTTAGTGTACGCCACATTCGTTTACAGATTTTATGTGATATTGCTTCAGTAGCGTGCCCTTAGCGTGTGTGAGACGCGCGTTGAACGTTTGCTGCGCGCCTGTAGCACATGCTTAGCGCGTCTGGTAAGTAACACAAATGTACTTCAACAAAGAGATTTTTGTACGTCCGGCACACGTCTCAATCCGGCGCTAATGTGTGACTGCTAAAGCGAGTAAAAGGGACAAATTATTTTTATACGTCCAAAATCTTAAGCATGTTGAGAGTTTTCATACGCCAGACGCGCGCTTGGGTTATACGCTAATGTGTGACTGCTGATACATAATAACGCATTCAAGAAATCGTTCTCAATATTGAACAAAACCGAGAATGGCTATTTTTCCCCTATTTTTGATCATATTTTAGCTTTAATTGTGCACAAGTCATTTGTAACCACTGCTCACCCACCTACGGGGAAGGGCGGTGATTGTGGCATTTCTGCTTTCAGTGCATTGCTATAAGCCGCACACACAGGGGGCAAACTAGGGGTCAAAACTTTGCTCTTTGCCCTAACCTTAGAAACAGAAAATTGCCGTGGGGCAAGGATCCTTATGCCAAAACCTCGTCATTTTCCCTGCACTGCGGGTACACTCGACAAGTAATTGCCTACTACCCCCCACCCTTCACCGTAGGTATGTGTGAGTGGAGGGGGGGGGGGGCAATGGTTACAAAGGACTGGTGCATTAGCAATCAACACATTTATCGACGAAAGAATAGAAAAATGAAGACTATTGTTTTAGTGTGGAGGGTATCAATCCACATTGCATGTGTATAGGGATGCAATGTCAATGATGTTGATTATCTTTTTTCATATGGCATTTAGCATATTACTGTAAAATGGAGGTAATTGTCCTTCGAAAAAAATATTATTTTACCTCAAAGAAAAGGACGAATTGTTGCTGGAAGAATGAATAAGGCCCAAAATAAATATTTGGTGTACATGGCAACAAACAATTTTTACGATGGGAATGAAGTGTTTACACAAACAAAACACTTTGAAAGATTAGCTCGAACATGGTTAAATAAATCTGATGTCTCTGCAGGAAATGGGCATATTAATCCATCATTATCCCTCAGCCTTTGAAAGAAAACTCGATAGACTTACCTAGACCCGGCGAAAAGTGGCGGCTTCTTGTTTACAATTCGCACAAATCATAAACATTGCGTATCACGTGATTCCCAGCAGTGTTCATGTATACACGAAAAAAGCAGGGCGACGCGTTAATAAAATATGATAGAAATTATATCAAACTGACAGAAGTAACACACAAACTTCAAAGCAAAGCCGTGTTTGTTAATAGTTTCATTCCTTTGGATACATGTATATACGAACACCATGATGCGACGCATAAATAAAATGTGCAAAACAAACTAATGATATAAATTATAACAGAAATACATAATACAGAAACTACAAAGTAAACCCATGTTTGTCTAAATAATTTCAATCCTTTTAATAGATACATGCGTGTACGAAAACATGAAAGACGATACGTAAAAAATGTGCAAAATAACTAACGATAGAAATTATAACAAAAATACAAAGTAAAGCCGCCCATGTATGTCTTAATAATTTCTTTCCTTTAGATTCATGTATACACGAAAAAAGCAGGGGGACGCGTTAATGAAATATGATAGAAATAATATCAAAACAGAAGTAACACACAAACATCAAAGCAAAGCCGTGTTTGGTAAATAAAATATACAAAAACATGCGAGACGACGCGTAAATAAAATGTGCAAAACCAACTAACCGTTGAAAATTATAAAAACAGGAATCATACACAAACTACAAAGTAAAGCCATGTTCCTCTAAATAAATTTCATTCATTCATGAAAACATGCGACACGTTGAGTAATTAAAAGGAAACAAATTTTGTGGCTCATGTTAGTCATAAAACTTGTTTAAATAAGTTTTGCCTATTATCTAACACCTCGACAATCGAGCAATAAAAGTGGATAAAATAACGCCGACTGTCTCGATGTGTTATTTTAGAACGCGTGTCACCGTTCAAGTCACATGTTCGTCCTCTATTTCAATTACTTTGCCTTATTTTATTGCATTACGAATACAAACATGAAGGCTTGTGCCTGGTGTGCACTTACAGCCCCCGAGTTTTACTGAACGTAAGTGAACTTGCTTACTTATTCCTAGACTCGGCAATGAAAATCATTTTAGAATTAGTCATCAAGGAAATATAACATGTGCCAAAATAAATGGAATAAATGAATGAATAACGTCTTTAAAATGCTGACCGATGAATGAAAAAGGCATGGGCGAGAAAACAACGTTGATATGTGCGCTAAGTTATTACGCTCCTGAAATAAAATAAAACAAATCAAAAACGCGGACAATGTGAATGTAAACGGAGGTCATATAATTGCCCCTCCCTAGATATGGCTCAGATATTTGATTGGGTAACGCTTTTATCGATCGATATATCATTGGTTTTCCGATTAAACGGTCTTACCTGTAAAAGGAGATTATTGGTTATCGATAAATCGTTTCCCTTATTGATTGGTAAACGTTTTAAACGATCGATTTTTCATTGGCTGAGCAATAAAACGATTTATTTCAGTTAGTTTTACAATCGTTTTTAGCGAAACGCTATTAAACAGTTATTATTGGCTGAACGATAAGGGTTTTTTTAAAAACGGATAAAACGCGTTTTAAACGACCGTTATTTGGTGTTTTCGTTTCGTTTATGGTCCGTTTTGGCTTGGTTTTCATTTCGTTTGTGTATCGTTTTCGTTGACATAAAAAACCCCGCTGTAACTGTAACTGGTGCTCATATAATGATTCAAGAACTTATATTATTGATGTGAAGAATGTATAATGATTACATATGTTGTATTACAGGATTTTCATGCATGTAGATGATTTGAAAGAGAGTTTGTCCCTAGATGGCGCCTCTCAGATCAATATTTTCTTTGTCACTGCTAGTTGGCTTGAAAACACATTCAGAGGCTGGTCAACATTTCCCTGGGAGAAAAATGTCCACACGTCCGCTGGTAATTTGGTTTGTATATAGGCATTAATTTGCTTTTAAGATGACAAAGCTAAATATTTAACGCTATAAAAGTAAAAGTTAAAATAATCATTGAAAGGAGCTTCCTAAATCACGACCAAAACTCATATCAAAACGAATATGCAGCATGCAAGGAGAACATTCAAGGTCAAAGAGGGTGTATATGTATTAGTCAAACGCGCTTGCTATATTTTGAATAGTAAATCGGTAACTAAAGGGCTGGTCACATGGACAGATTTACTCACGTATGCAAATTTTGCGTATACGCAAATTTTACTCACATAAGCAAATCTGTCCATGTGACCGCAATTTTTCCACGTGCAAATCTCAATTTGCGTATACGCAAATTTTGCATACGTGCAAATCTGTCCATGTGACCGGAAAGCAAAATTTGCATACGTGAGTATTTATCGATTTGCGCCTTATAAATGTTAAAAAAGGCATTAATTCAAACTGCAATTATTCCCAAAATGACCGAATAAAACAATACAACATATCTGACCTAATTAAAATAACACTACCGCCTTAGAATGTTCAGTAGAAAGCTATTGGAGGCCTAGGGGTTAAAGAAATCTCTTAACTTGCCCTGGATTCCAGGTGAAACTTTAGCGCCACAAGTTGGATATCTAATCAGACCCTTTCGTCAGAATGAAATAGATATAAGGATAACTCAATATATAAAATGAGGCTAACTACAGGCACAACTGCATGTGGTAGCGATATTTACAAAAACAACTGTAACAAGATAGAATGAATGTGAATGCACTTGAGAGCGGTGGATTTTGCCACACCAAATAAATTCCCATTTGTTCTATACTCAGTTGGAGTGACAAACCAGTAGATCGTGAGTGCTATTTGTTTCTGCACATCTATTGCATCCCGTACAGTATTTTCCAGGTTTAAGAACCCTGCACGCCTTATTAAAGGTTTGCCTAGTCATTCTGAAGTTCTCCAACCATTGCTCATCTGTAAATGTCTGTAGCACTATCCTATCATACCAATCACTAGATCTTTCTTTTCGCCATTCCTGCTTCCCATAGCACACCCCAATCCAAGGCAGTATGGCATCATTCTATGCCGCCAAAACCTGAACAGTCCATTTATTTTAACTATTTTCCTGATATAAAATTTTATCCAGTATAATAACACAACTTTACTTTTTGACAATTTTAACTGAAATGACAAGACTTCAAAAGCTCATGTGACCGCAAAGCAAAATTTACTTTTACTTACGTGAGCAAAATTTGCATATAGGCTTAAGGAGTAAACGCGTTTCTTTAATAGATCCCTTTTTATATAGGTGGTATAATTTTACACAGCAAGAACTTTGGAAAACCTGGAAAAGTCAAAGCCCTCGTCCATGAAATGGGACACATTCTTGGCTTGTGGCACGTGCATCATGGAATTTCTGAAATGAAATGTGACGACGCATGCGCAGAACTACAACCATCGATGGTCCTTGGTGATTTATGTTCCGACACGAATCCAACACCTAAAAGCAGTTCTTGCGGTGATCCGATTTCAAATCCGCTTCTTGATTTCGAAGAAACGTGTGGAATATATAGCTTCAAGGATACGCCATATCAGAATTACATGGGTTATGCAGGTAACTTTCCTTATTGTGGATATCTGCTTAGAGAGAATTAGATAGCAACAGAATTTTACAATTAGGATACCGATACTCCTACTCAGTATGATCTTAAGATTTGATTTTCTTTTTGCCAGACTTTCTGCTTTGGGTAAATGACACAACCTGTTTAGTTATCGGTTTGGTACGTTCGGCAAACACAGGACACTTTGTCCTAATAAAGGTAGAACCCTTGGAAGCAGTTGCAATATTTAGAAGAAAAAAGTGGACCATGATGCGCAATTTCATCTAATGAACTCTCATCACTCACCTACTACAAACTAGCGACGAAAGCATACATAAGCATAGGGGTTTCATATATTTCTTTTGCAGATGACGCATGTACCAACCATTTTACTCCTCAGCAAGTTGCCCGGATGCATTGTTACCTTGACCTTGTCTATCAGCCAATGAGACAGTTGAAAACACAGGTTCCGGTTCCAGTGGCACCAAAGGTAAAACCTAGGATCAGCAACGACAAAAAGTCAAAATGAGTTTACATTTCCGCATTAATTCCAAGTTTCTAAACAACCAAAATTACAAACTACATGTCATTTATATAATGACTCGATTAACTTAAAACAATAAGCATCTATTTCTCAGAATGTTGTTTGCCAGTTATGATATCAAGTGTAAAAGAGGAGGCACTCGATTGTGCAAACGTGAGGCTAGCATGAAATGTCTCCCCGCAAAATAATTATTTTAAAATTAAATCTGAATTGATTGATTCTTCCAGTTTCGACGTGATGACATACTAAGCAACTTTTTACTTTTTGTATGCGTATCGTTTCCATTCCAGGTTATATCAGCGGACCCGAGCTCTGTAACAATAGTTTGGCTGGAACCGTTGGGGCTTGATCGCAGTTGTGATTCCCATAACGCATTTCACCAATACTCCGATACAGCAACATCTTCACATAATGGGGTCAGGTGGTCGCCACACGAAGCAACTGGTAGGTAAATCTTTATATTATACCTTTGCATGCAGCGTGTTTGCGTTCAGTACTTCCATTTTTGTGTCGCTCATTAAAACGCAAATTTAAATGCGTGATAACTTGCATTCGGGTTATCCTTTACGATAATTTTTGCTTTCCCGTCTCAAAATAGTCATGATTCGGCAGGGACGATTATCCCTGATTTTGCCAAACACTAATATTTATTAATTGTACATATAATAGACACAAGTCATGTGGTCTGGCAAGTTTAACATCAGTTTTCCCATACACCTTTCCATCAACGTCTGAAATGTTGCTGGGGAATTAAACAATCCAAAGGGCATTTGTAAGTACTCGTTTAATCTTAGTAAACCTTGTTTGAAAGCTGTATTAATCCTAACAACCTCTTCGGTGTACAAAAAAGGTTGTTTGTTTAAGGTTTTCCTGACTCTGAGAGATGCAGCCCAAGTAAGACCGCATGGATGCCTCGACACGACAGCGAATTTTCGGAGTGTGAGGATGGAGACTGTTGGTTAGAACTAGGTTTTAAGACAACAGTCACACCGAGGAGGTAAAAAATAGACTGTGGTATGTTGAAGCCCGTTAACTATACAGCGAATGGGTACAAATCATGTTTTACTTAATTCATGTCACCGAAACGTGTCCGACAAAATATCATTAGGATACAAACTATTTTGGTAATGATTATCATTGACTTTTATCTATTTTTACAGCATTACAGTTTGCTTTCATTCCGAATAACAAACTGAAAAACAGAGGGTGAAAAATGGCACTAGCTGAACATTTTGCTTATATAAAGATGAGGCAACGGTAGTTACTGTAATGCATTTTCAATCTACTTTCTTATAGACTAAGTATATGGGTGGCTGACATAGATGCCGAGGTTATACTATCGGTGGCACTTGTCCTATCGGAAGGTACCGAGCTCAGTCTAGGTGTTGTTCCCGCTCTTTGTGACATTGAGACGACGTTAATGATTGACACAAAACACACAGTTGACAAGGTGATCAGAGAAGGAAAAGGGACGAAGATTTTAACCTTTAAACAACCATTATAAAATTAATTACGTATATTTGTGTATTTAAACAGGACAGGGTAATGTTTGATTTAATATAAATTTAAAACGGTTAATGTTTTGACGCGTACATTTTTGCAAGTACATGCATGTAGAAAAACACTATGGCATCAGACAGCATCTAAAATTTACAAAACAAATGCACATGCTTTGAAATGTGTTTTATATCATTTTACAATTAGTTTTATTTTTTACAGATACGGATCTACACGAGCGACAAGAATGTAGCTATAGACGCAGTTGAGTTAGTGTCTACACCGAATTTCCCAGAATGCACAAAACGGAAGTCGCCTAAATATAGAATCGAACGTGACCCACCACTCTCGGGCGAGGGTGTTATAACAGAGGAAACAGAATTTAAAGACATGTAAACAAAACATTACGAAAGCATGCCCATGCAATATACAGAGATTTGTAAAATTGTAAAAAAAAAAAAAAAAAAAAAAAAAAAAAAAAAAAAAAAAAAAAAAAAAAAAAAATCAGCAGAATTTTTTTTATATTTTTTCTTATTTTCTGCGCAAAACATAAATTGTGGGTACACGTTAGAACCGCCTTGCCAAGGCGGTTCTAACGAGTACCCACAACCTATTTTTTGGAGCAAAAATAAGAAAAAATAGGTATACCCCTGCATAACCCAGTTTTACTATATAAATGTGGGGTTTAAGGGGGTATTCACTGCACGGACATGTTTTCCTGATGTATCAAACCAATCACAAAATTTTCATTGTCCTATTCATTGTATGCAACCGAAATGTGACAAAATACTTGTATTACATATATCTGAAACCTATTAGTAGTTGAGAAAAGAAAAGAAATTTTGTTGATATGTTATTGCATTAAAGGGTGCTTGGTGCCTCTTATGAAAAAAGTTAACGCCGCAATTTCACTATAAAATTATGAAAATATGAAACAAATATTTATATTTTTATAAACTTTTATATTTGTCAGTGACGTCGAAGATGGTACCACTTACACCTACAGGATTCAAACATTAATGGACGCCAAGGTCAGCGAACTCTCGCCTCGGCTGATATATACACACGGCCATGCTTTCTGCGGAGATGGAGTTGTTAACAGGTGCTAAAGGACTTATGTGTGGTCACTGTATATACATGTTTGTTGATTTACCTGTATAAAAAGTATTGTTTATTTTTGTCAACAATGTTACATTCTTTAGCATGCTTTATCATGTGGCTGTTGAATATGTTGCAAATACATGGATTTGTGTATACATGATTGTGAAATGAGTGGTCAGCTCAGAGCAAGTGAGTCATTTTTCAGTTACTTCCGGGTTGAAATCGGTGGACCCATTTTTCTTAGCTTTTTGAAAAAAATAAGCCAGATCTTTCGATGTAGTCATTGAATTCAATCATATAAGAACCTGAAACAAAAGGCATGTCATCTTTCAACAAACAATAAGCGCACACGAGCCGCCCCAAGTTACCCACTTTCAGAATTTTCCAGAAAAACATGTTTACACTAACTTTTCCCAGAGAAATACATTTCCATGACACCAAAATAATCCTTTATTTGTCAGATTATGTATCCTAGACATTTAGGCTTTGTGTAATTTTTATTCAAATGCATTCCATTTTCCAGGAAATGGGTCCCACGAAAACCAGTTACATTTCCAATTTTACACCAAGCTATTTAAATTTTTAAAATACTAACTATATTGAGTCATTCCTAGTATCTGTGCCGTATATCAGCAATAAATGCACATCATCATTTGATTGACAGATTCAAGAGAACAGTAGATTTTTGTTTTACATACCCCACCCACTCAAGTCAATATTGATAAATTCTTAATAATACAAGTTTGCCATATCAGTGACGGTTCTGTCAGCAGCTGTAACTCACAAATATGTTAAGAAAACCATAATTTTAAATGACTTTTTTTTAAGTGAAATGCCAGAAAAATTGAAACTCCATAACTTTATCAAAAATTTGCACTTTCTTCAGAAATAAGACTTATTCATCTTAAATATCAATGACATATATCAAATGTGCAAATATACATTTCTTTTTTACGACAGTGAGGAAGAATGCGATGACAAAAATGTACTTGATGGTGATGGCTGTAGTATTGAATGTAGAGTAGAGGAGAACTTCCATTGCAAAGGTTAGTTAGAAACGAATCGGGAAATGAGCTTGTACGAGAATCGCCATACATTTCGATTTGCTCCAGTGACATGCACTAGAACAAATGTATTAACATGCCAACTGATATGTTGGGCAAACCGATAACAAACAAAGAAAAATAAATAAGATAAAAGTAGATCTATGGAGGAATCGAAAATTCGTCAACCGACAAAAATGGAGAATATGACAGTTTTAAAAATCAGAACGATGGAAGCTGGAAATGTGTAAATTAATTCTGTTTGATCATGAATACAGTTTTCTTAAATTTAAGCATTCATTTTACCAATATGTTACCTCGGCCAAAAGATGATTTCATCACCCAGAACATAGGTGCCAGATTATCAGCGCTTGGCGGTCATATATAGTCATGCATACATTTTAGGTAGCCCAAGTCTGTGTTATGTTTACGCTGGAGATGGTGTATGCGAAGATTTTGAGCGAGAGTTATCTCCCAGTGATTGTGGGTTCTTCACTCCCGACGGTTTTGTTGACCAGTGGGCGTCATCAGCGTTCGGTAACCCGGAGTTTCAGGGACCTGAGTGTCCTGAGTTTGCCTTGGTCGGCCCACCGAGCCAGCTACAGGTACATTAACAATAGCGCATGACGAATTTCGAAAACGCGTACAAGCACTTTCAAATGTTGCACATGTTGCACATGAATACTGCTAAAGGTGCATTGGTTTTATAGATGGTACCAGCGGGTATGTCTTGATGAAGTCTTTTGTTTTTATTGGGGTTTAACGTGTCAGTTAAACGTGTTTCAGTCATGTCAGGACGGAAACTACATTCTGTACAACGGACTAAAACCAAGGCCTATACATCACAAAGGTTCTATTGATACGTTTCATATGTTTGCTTGTACTGTTTAATTTGGACAACTTTTCTTTCATAATAATAAATGATCCTGATTAAATTGTATAAACCCCATTTCAGCGATGTGAAGTATATGCAGATGCCAAGAGCTGGCGACCTTGTGGAGAGTTCCACGATACCTATGGTCATTTCTGGATAGAGGTAGGGAAATACTGAAAGTGCCACTAGGTAATCCCTTTGTAAATGTCCTGGGAAGCTTCCGGCTATATTGTTGATAAAGGTAAGTACAAATTTGTAGTGCCAATATGCACAAAAGATCACAGGATTAAAAAGGTACGCTTTATTTTTACCTGCATATTATATTCATCATTACTTTGGGTGTTTAGTTTAACGCCATAATATGACACCGGGTGGTCAAACGGAGGTATGCATTTCGCAGAAGTTTCCAGTCCGTATTCCAATCGCAATCACTACATTGTACAAGTTTTAGATCAGCTGGCTATCCTTCTCTCCGTTCCACTGGATCCGTCTCTCATGTCGATAGAAGTTTTTTTCACAATCTTACATGTGAAATATATAATTTAAACATATTTTATCGCATAACATACATACATGTTCAAGCAAAAGGGTCGGGCCACAAGCTCTTCCAACCTTAGTTACGGTCCCTCCCGACAACGAAAATGACATTATAAGCAATAATACAGATGGCGTTCTCAAAGTGATGTAAAAAGGTAATAAGAAAAGTAATAAATGTGACATATATAAATTCCCTGTATTTCTGATGATATACATACATATGTATTACTAGTCTATTGATAGTCTTAATTTGAGTTTTTCCATGTCCCCTCAGGTGTTCTTCCCACAACCAGTGGTAGCAGTATCTGTGATCATACATTTCGGGTCCGACGGTTACACCCCTGTGGATACAGACACAAAATACATGCGAGTTGATCTCCTCACCCCTGAGAATCGGACGGTACCGGTAGTACCGGGAAATATACCAGTCAAATGTCGGGAGAATCCGGTTCTAGTGCCGATAAAGCAGGATCTGAGCAAGCCATTCTTTTTGACACAGGGTACCTATAAATTTACTGGTTATAACATGTATGGTGTAATTTTCATATCTTCTGGTACAGCTATTCATTTTCGATTGTTATCTTTATTTTTAGAAATAATTGAGCCGCCTCGTGGGAAAACCAACAATTTGGTTTCCGACCAGATCCGACACAAATCGGTCTGTGCAGTAACAGAAAAGAGCTAGAATCTTGAAATTTCGGATTTAATTAAGTAGAAGAGAGACTGTACTATTCGAGTAGCGAAAACAAAGGCGCTGATCAGCTTCGCAGTTACTGCGAAGCTGATCTGCGCCTTTGTTTTCGCCTAGGCAGATTGTTGGTTTTCCCATGTGGCGGCTCAATTCTTGTTAAACAATTAGCCTTTAAAATGTGCATATCAATCCATATATTTGATTGTCAAACCAAATAGACTTTTACATTTTAGCTATTTATAATTTAAGGCGTTCGCATCAGCTTTACTTACTCCAGCATTAGTATCGCCGGGGTTCGAATCCGCTCCTCGCCCTTTATTGACCCAATCAAGCTGGAATCCTGCAGAGACGAAGGTCTTTACAACATCAAGACTGGTCAGTGCGCTGAGCAGTCCTGTAGTAAATCTGTGTGTGGTCCGTTCCTGGTGAAGCACGGCGTTGCAGACTGTTCTGGTTCTACGGAAGGAGACACTTGTTCTATCATCTGTGATCATGGGTATGTGTTGATTATTGAGCCGCCTCGTGGGAAAACCAACAATGTGGTTTCCGAACAGGTCCGACACAAATCGACCTGTACAAACACTGAAGATGGCTAGAGACTGGAAAGTTTGGATTTAGAAAGTAGAGGAATTGTACTATCCGTGTAGCGAAAACAAAGGCGCTGATCAGCTTCGCAGTTACTGCGAAGCTGATCTGCGTCTTTGTTTTCGCATATGCAGAATGAGGCGGCTTTGTATCACATAGTTTCTCTCCAGTAAGGCTATCAAGTTTGATATGATCATTAAGTTTCTTTCCAGCGTGACTAGTTTTGTTATCATCATGATAACAATTCATACTGAAAGTAAACCATTCAATCGCAATGTCATATTCTGCAATATTGACACCATGCATGCATTTAATTCATTTCGTGTGCATGTGCGTGGAAGTTTTGCGTGAACTGTTTTACTTGTTTTACTGTATTTGTTTTATTCGCAAATTATGCAGATACGAAGTTGCTGGACAACGGAATGAAGCTGTTTGTGTACAGGGATCCTGGATAGTAGCTACTAGCATGCGCTGTGCACCGGTGGACTGCCGCCGTCCTAAGATCCCGCTCGCCACAGTGGCGTGCTCTGACGGTACCACATATGATAGTGAATGCATCTTCAAGTGTGATAAACCGGCACGACTCGTAGGTAGGTTTGACATGTGATAGATAAACCTGTGAAAATAAAACAAAAGAAAGAAAAGAAAGAGAGAAAACTTCTATATGCTTTACATTTTGAATGATTTTACACGGTGCTTTTAACGTTGCATGCCCTGCCATTAGGTTCGTGAGAAATAGCTTGGCAGCTTATGTCTCCAGGCAAAGCTTACAACCGACCGGATAACCTGGTTAATTTGTATTACGGGTAACATGGTATTTGCCTCCCCAGAAAACTGGTATAGTCAAACAATAGTGGCTTACTTGGTTATATTTGAGCCGCCTCATGGGAAAACCAACAATCTGCATAGGCGAAAACAAAGACGCAGATCAGCTTCGCGGGTTACCGCGAAGCTGATCAGCGCCTTTGTTTTCGCTTCTCGGATAGTACAATTCCTCCTCTACTTAACTTCAAAATTTCAAGCTTCTGTGACTGTACCGGCCGGTTTGTGTCGGGCCTGTCCGGAAACCACATTGTTGGTTTTCCCACGAGGCGGCGCATATTTTGAATGTCCAGACATTCCCAGTGTTAAAACTCCCTAAAAATGGAGGCACATCCCGACATAACTGGGGTGTAACACTACAAATCAAACGCTTTGAACATCAACGTATAATAAACTGCTGTCGATGAACGTGATCTGCACGTGAGCCTAATTTTCTTGTTTTGCATGTATTTTTTTCGTTGATGACTGCATCTCTTCCATCTGTGTATAAATATGTTTCAACCACAATTCACGTGCAACTCGGCTGTATATATTTTTAATTGCTGATGAGCGTACTTATATTGTTTCACCGAAATTACGTGTGTTTGCGAACGGCTGACACAAATTCACAAATGTCGTTCAAATATGAGCCGCGACGCGAGAAAACCTGTCTTCGGAATTTGCGACCAGTTGCGACACAAATCGGACTGTACAATCACAAAAAAAGGCTAGAAGCTTGAGATTTTGGATTTAAGAAGAAGAGGAACTGTACTAACCGAGTAACGAAAACAAAGGCGCTGATCAGCTTCGCGGTTACCGCGAAGCTGATCAGCGCCTTTGTTTTCGCCAAGGCAAAAATCCGGTTTTCTCATGGCGCGGTTTGTATATGTGCCAAAGCTATAATTTTTCGATTTCTTAAAATATTTCTGCTAATCATCTTGAACGGCTTCGACTACAGTTTCTTAAATCACGTGTAGTGTACAATTTGTCTAACAATTCAACATAATTGCTGCTAGAAAATACGTGCTTTTTTTAGAATTAAAACGATATACCGGTACAGCCAGCAACCAAAGAATTGGGACAATACTTTGAAAATATAATGATGTCACATTGTGAGCCTTATCTTGAGAAAATCTATGTCCATGGAATTTACGGAAAGGTTCTTTACAAATTGGTTGTGATTTTAGCAGATCCTAGAACTTTTGACTTATTAAGTAAAAGAATCATTTTGTACATAACACAGCAAAGAGCCTGACTAGACGTGCCTACACACAACAGAGCCATTGTCTCAAAACACGGTTCATGTGATGATAAAAGTCAGAGAGAAGACAAATGCAATTAAATGCCAATAACGATAACAAATCGTCGCGATCGGTTCCAGGTATTTTGGCTGTAATTTACTAGAAATTTCAATCAAAAGCTAAATTTGAATTATTCTTAAATTTGTCATGTAAGCACTTTTATCGTTTGTAAAGTGGCCGAGATACGCCCCGACAGCATCAGTAAAATAGCAATGTACTTTAAGCCCTAGAACAAAAACACTGAAGTATGCGAGAACCCCCATCTACATGCATGTCGTTTATAACGGCGGCCGTCGACAGACATTTCCTTCTCTGCCTTAAAAGCATATATATATAAAAGGTAAGGAAACCAATGTTCTAAAAGACTAGTGATACAGCGAAAAGGTAACTTGTCTGTGTCGTGTATTCCATCCGATAAATGAGGGGAGGGGGTGGGAGGAAGAGTTCTTTGTAAAAGTTCTTGTCTAGTTTCCATGCCTATGTTACATTCTTGTGCACGAAAATCAACAAGGTTCTATACAAGTTGGCTTCTTTAAAAAGAAACCAATGAAAAGGTCAGCAGCAGTTTGATATAAGAGCTTCCTTTTGCTCCAGATTTCAGTGTTGTTGATTCTCTGGTTTGTCATTTATTTCGATTCCCATACGTTTCAGTTTCGTATAAATATCGTTTCATGTTATGAACGCTTGACCAGTGTGTGTATCTGTCACTCAAAGCATTGACTAAAATTTCTGATGTTACAGAATCAAAGCTAATTCTAAAGAGAACACGATTACAATCAAATATGTCGATATGTCACAGTGTAGAAAACCATTTTGCAGTGCAGTCAATTTGTGACAGAGTTCTGAATTTTGACTTGCAGCCACACTACCAGAGAGAGACCCAAGGGTCCGATGTGATGAACTAAAAGTCAGCCATCTAGAGTTCCTATAGTTTATGTACCCCTCATCAGGGTATCTACGATCTTAACTTAGATGCGCTATGATAAGAAGTCGCCACGATCGAGACTGCTTGCTAGATATTTAACGCTTTTTGACAGGGAGTGTCAACAATGGATAAATTAAATTGTAGTGGTGAACTGTCTAGTCAACATAGACGGGTTCACTAGTTTTTATTTAGCGCTTTATGTGACAAAACGCGTAATTGAGAGAGAGCAGTCGATCATGGGTACAATTTTCTTCATATTCAAAGTAAACACTGTGGAAAAGGTCCTGAGGGACCTTTTCCAATAATCATATATAATACTGAGTGGACAAAGGGCGTGAATAAACCTTGGTGGGGATATGTCACACGGCTAAAAGTCAATACCTGGAGTGCTCCAACTAATTTATTCATGTTTGGTTTTCACCAGGGAATGACACCACCATCAAGTGTCTGGCTAATGGTCGCTGGAGCGAACAACAAGCATTTTGTGAAGTCAGATGTGATCCACTTCGGTTAGACGCTGACAACAACGGGAAGTTGAAGACGCTCAAGTGTGCAGAATCGGAACAGGAAGTGGGTCAGCCATGCAAGATCCGGTGTAGTGACGGTTACCACGTGGAGGGAGAGAAAATCAAGAAGTTCGTTTTCAGATTTTATGTACATGCAACACTTAAGATATTTCTAAAATTTGTTATGATTTAAAACGGCTATCAGATGACTTCTTCCAGCGTGGTGATGAACGGGGGTCTTCTCACCATTCGTGATAATTGAACCTTTTTCTGGACATGTATTGACTTGCAAGTCCTTTTGAAGTCTGTAGATGAAAATTAAAACTGAGATCCTTTAAGAGCAGTTTACATTTCTCTTTTATGTGGTATTGAAGAGTAAATTGGACTACCCACTTTAAAACATCTGTTCCAAGCGTTGTGGGTATGCATCACCTAATGCTTTCTGCTTAAAGTTTTCACATTAAAAGTATTGATAGCCATTATGTTTCATTTTGCAATTTCACCCCACTTGTAATACACTATAAGCGGCAATGTGGAACGTTTGATTTAAATTTATACAAAACTGCTCTCCCGACTGCCAAAAAGGCGTTTTGGATTGCCAAAAAGCACGTGTTGACATTCGAGAACGTTCAAATACATGTACATTCTACATTGTCATTTGGCAATCCCAAACGCCTTTTAATGGCAATATAAAACTCTTTTTGTTTATCAAATTGGCTGTTCGCGATTTCCGAATAGTTACGGTGTTATAACCACAGTCCAGTTTCACATGCATACAAAATTCAAAGATCCACAGGATTATGACAAACACATGCAATACCATACACATGCTTAGATATAATCCGATAATTTACTCCAGGCGATCTCTAACCTTAATCTGTGACGATGATGGACAATGGTCAGGACCAGTATGCGTACAGAACCAGTGCCCGGCAGTTCCAGCTCTGTTCAGTGGAGCGTATACATGCTCGGATTACCTATACCGAAGGAGCACGTGTACCATGAGTTGTCCTGGAAATCTTGAGGTAAATACGTGGGTTGTCAGTTAAGTTTGGAGCATGTATTTATATCTCATTAAAACTGCACGAGAAAATCAGTTAAAATTGTAGATGCGGTCTGTAATCGTGTTTATTGAGGTGTAGGCAAAGCTTCAAAACTTCAGAGACAGTCCTCGTAGACATGTTCAGGACATGGTCATAGCTGTCTGAGTAGCAGTCCCATTTGAGGATTAATCATATAGAGTCACGGAGAACAGTCATTGGCTTTTCAGAATTTATATCGTTTACTGACATTTTTGTTTATTTGTTTGCATTGATGCTAAACGCCCCAGTCAACAGCTATGGTCATGTCGGGACGTTGCCTCCATTTTATGGGACTTTAACCCAACATTAGGGATGTCAAAAACAACAACACCCAAGTAATGACATCTACTTCTGAAAATGACAAGGTTTTGTCCATCAGGGCAAAATATAAACAAGGAAATAAATAAATAAATAAATAGCTGGAAAACTAATAAACAGATCCACCAAAGTCAAAAGTCTATATTTAGTTGTTCTGTACTGCATTAAGGCAAAGTGAGCATAAGACCCATATAAAATAAGAGCTGTCGCAGGACAGCGTGCTCGACTGCTTCTGACCTTTGTCAAACATAAGGCCAAAGCCGACCAGTAACACAAAGCATTATGCTCATACATCTTTTTGCCTTGATGCACTAAGGCAAAATCACTGAACCATGAAAGTGAACTCTAACTACCTTAGACATGTTAGATTTAAAGGCCTCACTCATATTGTGAAAGAAGTGTGTTCATATACCAACTGAGTGCCAAGACACAAGGCAAAATCACTGAACCGTGAAATAAGGTCACACTGACCTATAAGTATTCCAGGGTCAAAGGTCTAGTGATACTTACTCATAATGTGAAAGAAATATGATCATATACCCATTCAGTGTTGAGATATAAAGCAAAATCACAGAACCATGAAATTAGGTCATAGTGACCTATAAATATGTTTGGGTTAAAGGTCTGGTCATACTCATTCATAATCAGAAAGAAGCATGAAAAAATACCAACTGAGTGTCGAGATATAAGGCAAAATCACTGAACCATGAAATTAGGTCACAGTGACCCAGGAATACTTTACGGTCAAAGGTCTTGTCATACTCATACATATCGTGAAAGAAGTATGTTCATATACCAATTGAGTGCCGAGATATAAAGGAAAATTACAGAACCGTGAATTAGGTCATACTGACCTAGGACTACTTTAGGGTCAAAGGTCTTGTCATATGCAAACATAGTGTGAAAGAAGTTTGTTCATAAACCAATTGAGTGGCGAGATATAAGGCAAAGTCACTGAACCGTGAAATTAGGTCACAGTGACCTTTAAGTATATTGGGGTCAAAGGTCTAGTCATACTCACTCATAATCTGAAAAAGTATGGAAATATACTAATTGAGTGTCAAGATATAAGGCAAAATTACTGAACAGTGAAATAAGGTCACAGTGACCTAGGACTACTTCAGGGTCAAGGTCTTGTCATACGCAAACATACTTTGAAAGAAGTTTGTTCATAAACCATTTGAGTACCCAGATATAAGGCAAAATCACTGAACTGTGAAATTAGGTCACAGTGACCTAGGACTACTTCAGGGTCAAAAGTCTTGTCATACGCAAACATAGTGTGAAAGAAGTTTGTTCATAATCCACTTGAGTGCCGAGATATAAGGCAAAGTCACTGAACCATGAAAATAGGTCACAGTGACCTATAAGTATATTGGGGTCAAAGGTCTGGTCATACTCACTCAAAATCTGAAAAAAGTATGAAAATATACTAATTGAGTGTCAAGATATAAGGCAAAATCACTGAACCGTGAAATTAGGTCGCAGTGACCTAGGACTACTTCAGGGTCAAAGGTCTTGTCATACACAAACATACTTTGAAAGAAGTTTGTTCATAAACCATTTGAGTACCGAGATATAAGGCAAAATCACTGAACCGTGAAATTAGGTCACAGTGACCTATAAGTATATTGGGGTCAATGGTCTGGTCATACTCACTCATAATCTGAAAAAAGTATGAAAATATACTAATTGAGTGTCAAGATATAAGGCAAAATCACTGAACCGTGATATTAGGTCACAGTGACCTAGAAGTATATTGGGGCCAAAGGCCTGGTCGTACTCACTCATAACCTCAAAGAAGTAAGAAAATATACTAATTGAGTGTCAAGATATAAGGCAAAATCACTGAACCATGGAAAGTAGGTCAACCAACCCTTACCGTCATGACACACAAGTCAGTGTCACAAAGTAAAAAGATGAATGACCAACCATCTTCCTAAGTTGTTTCTATTAAGAAATAAAAAGAAAAAAAATCGGGGAGTTCTAGATTTTGACCTCTAGCCCCGCCCCCCTGACTCCGACCCAGAGGTCCAATGTCATGGAACCTAAAGTTTCTTTATGATAAGTTGTTGTCAAGCTATGGACTCTTTGTAAAAGTTTCACAGCAGTACATCTATATTTTACAGTGTTCTAGTTTTTAACCTCCAGCCCCACCCCCCAGGCATGGACCCAGAGACGATGCCATGAAATGAAACTCAACCCTACAGGGTACCTATGGTCCGAGTATGAAAGCCCTCTGATAAAAAGTTTTCAAGATATAGACTTCTAGAATACTATATCACAGAAAAGCCATTATTATTAATGGTGTTCTAGATTTTAACCTCTAGCCCCACCCCCTGGCATGGACCCAGGGATCTGATGCCATGGAATGAAAGCCGACCCTACAGGGTGTCAATGGCCCAAGTATCAATGCTTTCTGATGAGTGGTTGTCAAGATATGGACTTCTAGAAAACTTTAACACAAGAATTGCCATTTTTGAAGGTGTTCTAGATTTTAACCTCCAGCCCCACCCCCTGGCCTGGACCCAGGGACCCGATGCCATGGAATGAAAGTTAACCCTACAGGGTATCTATGGTCCAAGTATGAATGCTTTCTGATGAGTGGTTGTCAAGATATGGACTTCTAGAAAACTTTAACGCAAGTGTGACGCGCACGCGCACGTGCACGGGAACGGGAACGTGGACGACCGGGGTGACTGCAATAGCTCTATGCACTTCGTGCAGTCGAGCTAACTAGACCATGCCAATTACTACATTATACACGCACCTTTACTGATGAATACAGTCATGATATCAGCTGATTAAATAATCTGTGTTTTTCATCTTTAAGGTAATCCAAAGCATTAAGTGCAAGATAAATGGGGATTGGAGTGATCAGTTCAGAATTTGCCCCACTCTCAAGACAGAATCTTGCCCGAGCCTTGTATCCAACAATGAAATTATAGTGGACTGCAAGTCAAGAACTGTTGGTAAGAAATGCAAATCATTTTACCCATCTTTGTAGAGTGTCCCCTTTCTTTCAATTATGTCTGTGCATCAAAACAAACGATAGAATGTGTCAGCACTACATACATATTTGCAAACACAAGGGGGTGAATGTAGAACTGTTTATCCGTTAGTTTTAAGATAGGCATAGCCATTACATCTCTGGGGACCATAATGCTTACTGCTAAAGTGTTGAGGACATTATTTTTGTGCGTGAATCGTGATATAGTACATGAATCACGCGCTATAGTACATCTACCAACGTTAATCAAACCGCATTTATCATAAAGTAACTTTTATCATTATTAAAGTTTCACAGTATATTCAAGGTTTTTAGGTGGCCCACGTGGCCGAGTGGTCAAGAGCGCTGATATTTCATTACCGCACTTAATCATTCGATCATCTCATCAAATTTTTTAACTTACGTTCACTGTTTTAGTTTAAAAATCGTTCGGGTTATAGTTATCCGTAAGAATAACCATAAAGTATATAGGCTTTGGATGGCGGACCTCCATACGTTTAATCAAACTAAAGAATTTAGAGCAAAGATAAAATGTACACAGAATTTTAAGTCCTATCGACTGTATGTGTTTCAAATTGAGCCGGCGCATGGAAAAACCAACAATCTGCATAGGCGAAAACAAAGGCGCAGATCAGCTTCGCGGTAACCGCGAAGCTGATCAGCGCCTTTGTTTTCGCTACACTGATAGTACAATTCCTCTACTTACTAAATCCAAAGTTTCCAGCCTCTAACCATCTTCTATGACTGTACAGCCCGGTTTGTGTCGGACCTTGTCGAAACCCAAATTGTTTGTTTTCTCACGAGACGGCTAAATTACTGATTCTAGGGGAGGAATGTGACGTATCCTGTGTAGACCCCAGTCTGGTTCCCATCTATAAACGTCAACATGATGATCCGTACGGGACCCAGCCGATCACATACGTAGACACTGTCGTCTGCTCCGTTATGTTGTCATGGTTACCAAACCCAGACAGAATAACATGCGTCAGGAGATGTTTTGAGGTAATGATACTCAGACCCATGTTCTACAATAATGTGTTACTAACACTTTCAGTTCGAATGGTATACTATAAGCAAATGTACGGGTATGATTTGTTTATAATAATAATTGAAATAATGTCAGTTGTGTCATGTTGTTAAATGTAATTCGAACAAAATTTGAGGTCAGCGAAATTAACTGTGAAAAATGTTCATGTGCATGATTGTCAAAATCATCCGCGAAGAAGTACAGAAATGTGATGTCAGTTGTTTGAATTCATTCTTATTTAAGAAATAGATCAGCTCTAGCAGTGAATTGTTGATTAATAGTTCACTGTTTGGAGGTCAGTTGTAAAGAAGATCAAATCACGAGCGCGTAGCGCGAGTGATTTATCTTCTTACAACTGACCGACAAACAGTGAATTATTATTCAACAATTCACGCACTTGAGCTGATCTATTTCGATTCTAACCCACAATAAACGGAATAAATGTTGCTGAAACCGTCGATATCGTTCAGCTTTCCGCCATTGCATTGCAGATATCCCGCCAAATATTTGACTGTAATGCTGGTATTTACACACACTTATTACGTTTGTTGTGCGCTAAAACGACGTTTCACCGTCTAACGCTGCTTTGTGGGATAGCTGACGTCACAAATGCCGCAAAGTAACGTCACGCTTATTCGCCCAGTGAAATTGTTGCACAATATAACACGTGTTTTACCATTGGCTATATAGGCGAGGTGTGTTAGAATCCCTTTTCAAATTAAGTTCACAGTTTTATTATATGTCAATATCGTCTAGAAGAGTTATCTGAAATTAGAATGACACCGGAAAACTTTCAATTCGATGCTTACAAGAGATCACTCAAGGCCGGCAGACTCATTTATCCACTGTTTATTTACACAAATTTAGCATCCCACCCTCACGGCAGTACGCTTAAACCCGACACCACCGGTACGTCGCTTGCTTATAGATTAGGCTGCGTGCAAGCGTATATTTCAAACTAAATTCTATCATGATGGTGAGAGTATTTATCCGGGTTCAAGCATACATTCAGCCACAAGCTGCAAGAACATTACAATTGAAATGACACAAGCATCAGTCGTCGCGATCAAATGAAATTGCCATAAATACAACTGGATAAAAACTTGACATACATCAGGAAAACATGTCCGTGTAATATATACCCCCTTATACCCCACTTTTATATATCAAAACTGGGGTATGCATGGGTATACCTATTTTTCTTATTTTTGCTCCAAAACATAGATTGTGGGTACTCGTAAGAACCGCCTCGGCGAGGCGGTTCTAACGTGTACCCACGATCTATGTTTTGAGCAAAAATAAGAAAAATATTAAAAATTTTCTACTGAAAATTACCATTTTTTACAACTTTAAAAATCTCTGTATATTGCATGGGCAAGTTTTAGTGATGCAAATTAACATACAAAACAAAACTTTTTGCATGCCTCGTAATTTAGATTTGTCTGTTTAAGCGTGTTCCATATTATTCGATGAGCCCTCGCCAAAGGATGAGTGTGTAAAAATAAACCGCGTTGAAATTGGAAAATATCGTCTACGTGTTTCCAAAATTGTTAAATCAGCATGACCATTCATATTTTTTCAAACGATGCCCATTTGACTACGATTTCGAAAACCATTGTATTGTACGGAGCGGTCACACTGAATCTTAGGACAATCATGTGATAATGTAATTTACGTTTTTTGGGAGACGGTTTTTGCAAAATCCTGTTTTCCATCTAGGTGTTTCTGTATTAATTTGCCTATCTGTGGCATAGAAATTACCCACAATGACATGAGTGGCCTTGGTGTGACCACACTTTTAATGAAATGATTAAAAGTACGTCAACTCACTTAAAACTCATATACGCCTGACGTCCCTATTGTGGGACATAGGCAAACAGCATAGCCCAAGATGTGACGCCGCAGAACGCGGCGTCCCATCTGGGGCTATTTTGTTTGCACAGAGAAATTTCATCTAAAAATGAGATAAAAATAAATATCATTCCTAACACCCCTAAAATGAAAGAGGACACCCAATTGATAACGATGAGGAATCCATTCGTCAAATATGGGCTAATAATAAATACATTTTAGGTGTCTATTGGTGACGGTTTCTGTGATGCTGACAATAACCAAGAACACTGCGACTGGGACGGAGGGGATTGTTGCCCCTCCACTGTAGAAGACGGTATCGTGATAACATTCCCGGAACATTGCCCGGTAGAGTGTAAATGCCGGGATCCCGCGGCCGTTGAAAATAAACGCCGGCGGCGACGACACAAGTTTAAATATAAGGAGTTAATGTATAGTGGTGTGACAGAGATTAGTCCATAAATAATTATCATTGAACAAAGACAAATCATACATAAAATAACGAATGGACTTTGCTTTTAGAAGTCCTCAAACCATAAGCATCAATGCAAATAAAAAGGATCTCATTGTGTTTGTGCAGAGGTGATGGACCAAAAAGTACCTGTGAAGCTCTCCGCACTGATCTTTTCAGTTTGTGACTACAGATAGGCTCAGGTCAGCAGTACTGGTATTATTATTAAAATGTTGTTAAATTATGAAAGAAAATAAAACGTTGTATGATATGTATGAATATATTAAAATTCTGTATATATTGCAGTCTTTGTATTTGTAACGTTCTGAAACATAGTCTCTCTCTTCCCGTGGTCCATAATGCATGTTAAAACTGGCTTGAACAAATTCTGGGCTGTAGAGCGTTATAAAATGGTTTATTACGGTCGTATATATACCAAATACTATGCATTGCTTTGACTGGTTCAGTTTCCAGCGTTGAGTAGGATGAACTTGACACCGCCTTAGCTACATATTTGGTCAGCATGAAGAATAGCCAGACAGCCATATTCCATTAAACCCGGCGTTTCAGCTAAATGAGCGGCACAACTAGAAATGATAGACGGCAAAACATATCCTTAATTTGATGGTATAAACTACCTTGCGAAAACACGAACTCAGCCTACCCTCAATGATGTTCCAATGACGTGCTGGCGACGACACAATATGTCTATCATATGTTTATTTTTATATAATTCTAGTAGTAGTAAAGTTCTAGTTATAATAAGCTTATTTCAAACATTCATAGTGTCTGTGGGGTCGCTCTACGATAGTGCAAGGATTGGCATTTAAAGAAAACATTTAAATATTGGTATATCATTTCAATATTAGTGTATCTATTACATAAAAAAGTGCAACGTCATATGCTTTGTCGCGTGCCCTCAGTACAATCTTAATCAGTTATCATTCAAATGACCATGAAATAAATCTGTTATCATATCAAAATGAAAATCATGATCATGGATTACAAGGTTGGCCGGTTTGTACAAACAATGATGACCATGTTGGTCAGGATATTGACTCTAAGTGACACCGGTACTGTCACACAGATAAATCGAGCATGAACATGGATAAACCTATATTTTGGACCCGTGTCCGAAGTAAGACTCGGGGTGCGGAGGGGGGGGGGGGAGCGGGGGTCTGAGGGGTTCCGCTACAATTGTCATTAAAACGGTCTATGGCCGTATAAGAAAGAACAGAAACGTTAATGCACTTGCTTTTTTTTTAATCATTTATAGTTCTCAGAATTAAAGGCGAAGTGGAGAGAGACCCGATCCTTGTCTAGTTCTTAAATTTGAACTCACAGCGTGACATGAAAGCAACCGACGACATTACGTCAAAATATTTGAGCTGCCTCGTGGGAAAACCAACAATGTGGTTTCTGACCAGGTTCGACACAAACCGACCTTTACAATTACAGAAAAGAGCTAAAATCTTGAAATTTCGGATTAAGTAGAAGAGGAACTGTACCATCCGAGTAGCGAAAACAAAGGCGCTGATCAGCTTCGCAGTTACTGCGAAGCTGATCTGCGCTTTTGTTTTCGCCTAGGCAAATTGTTGGTTTTCCCATGGTTTTATCATATAGAAGACTTAAATTTTTATGCATGTAAGAAACTTAAGTATAAATGAAACTATGATACATCCTAGACTTTATGGCCGCAGTCAAATACATAGCTGCTTCAGACGTATACTTATAACCAAAGCAGCGGATCGAGAGGTTCTGTGTTCTTGTGTTATTGGGTTGTGTCATTCAGTAATATATTTGAGCCACCTCGTGGGAAAACCAACAATGTGGTTTCCGATCAGGTTCGACACAAACCGAGCTGTACAAGCACAGAAGATGGCTGAAGACGGGAAACTTTGGATTTTAGAAAGAAGAGGAATTGTACTATCCATGTAGTGACAAAGGCGTTGATCAGCTTCGCAGTTACTGCGAAGCTGATCTGCGCCTTTGTTTTCGCCTATGCAGATTGTTGGTTTTCCCATGGGGTGGCTCATTTACTAATTCCTCCACTGACTCACCATTGACTCTCCAATAAGTACTTTTGGAGCGTTGACCCCCATCACATATGATGTCACTAAATTGTTAAACCGTAACTCAACCTTACCAAAACTATGTGGCAAATTTCAAGTATTTATTTGCCCATTCGTGGTTAGCCACAAAGCGGACCACAAGTGCTTCCGGTTATAATCAATGTATTGATAACAAAGTATTTCTATCTTCATATCGTCGTATGTATGTCCATGAACACGCCTACCAAATGCTACCAAACTCTATCATGTAAAGCCGATGGTCAAATATGAAAACGTAATAATATTTTTCGCGTAGTGAAGACCGAGTCCGACATAAGACACACGTAAATCTCACAAAATGAGAAAACTTTCAGCCAGATATTTGTTCAGAAAATGTCAGGGGCGGATCCAAGATTTCTAGGAGAGGGCTTCAAATTCACAAAGGGGGGGGGGGGGGGTTCGTTTTTGACATTTCTGCTGCTTGAGCCCCCCGAACCACCTCTAAATCCACCACTGAATGTGAAAATCTATAAGATATGAATGTTGTATTGGGTTTAAGACGCTTTTGCATGAGGACCGTTTGGAACCTGAATTTTATGGTGACTTAGTTTACAAATTAAAGAAACTGATAGAAAGGAATGGGTTTTCTCATCAGTTTAGAAAACTAGTTATGTTTTACAAACGTATAGGATACAGCTTAGATGTGATGCGACCGTCTGCATGCTTAGTTTTTAACCCACTCATGATTGTTTGCTATGCTTCCATCTTTAATTGCACACTGCATGATTATGGCGTCGACTTAGTTGGTTGGGACCGGAGCGTCTTGTCAGTTGCTTGGCCCACTGTGGTTCAACTGGTGTTTTTTTTTTTCAATTGCTCCAGATTTCTCGTAGCTTTCCAGGGATCTCCAACTGGCGAGAAGCAAACTGTATCTTTGAGTCTTCGTTTTTGATTCATCATGGTGTTTATCATAATTTAATTTAGTTGTTTGCCTGTGATGATTCTTTGTTTGAATTTATGCTTAACGTCCCAGTCAACAGCTATGGTCATGTCGAGACGTTGCCTGCATTTTATGGGACTTTTACCCAAAATTAGGATGTCTTAACAACCAAAATGTGCTTAAAATATAACCATCCAAGTAAATTAGAGATTCACAACTGGAACTGAACCAGCTACATGTAAATGTTGTGAGCCACTTCAGACACTGGGGTGAGGTTATGTGCCTGTAAAATCGATTTAAGTATCCCCCAGTAATTTTATATTACTGATCGTTCCAATGCGATACTTTTATTGTGGTTGTAATTGTTAAAATGTATTTGGAAGTTGAATATTTTGTTGTGGTTGTAACTGTTAAAATATATTTGGTAGTTGAATTTTTGTGATGTATGAATGTATTTAGTTAAGTCCATATATACATGTAACTGAGTGACTACCTGTTGGGAAATAGCTGCTCCCTCAGCATGCGATATGTTCTCTGTAATCCAGTACCTTACTGTGAGTTTAGTTTTTTGAAGTGGGAATGTCTCTCTGATTGTGTCATTTCAATGTCATTGCTTACTTTTACCTTTGCAAGACACTAATCTATTATTGATTTACGTGTGACAATTTGTTTTTATAGTTGACCGTGGTTTGGGTATCAAACCATACAAAGCCTGAGATGTTCACGCAATATTGGGCGTTTGGTGGGCGTGCAGACACCACGACCCCTATCTAAGAAGGTCTCCCCTGGTGAAGTATTGTCATGTTGGCTTGTCACTAGTAAACTATTCAGATTCAAAAGTTTAGACTTCATTTCAAATTTGAAGCCAAGAAACGTGGGTATATCTCAACTTACAACAACTCGGCTCTCTGTAGATGCAGTAAATAAACGGATTTTGGTGTGTTCATTTGTCTCTCTGAAATGCCGTACACTATGCAGGTGCACTATCTGTTTGAAAAATGGCTAAAACTTTTAAAACAGCAGGCATTCTTTCATTTCACATGTCACTTTTTTACAAATGGACACTAATGTGAGTGAAATCATCCAGACTACATGTATCAGAAATATGGCTGATCCCGTATACATTTTAAGGTTAATTGTGGGGATGGGGGATGAGATTCTTATCTGGGATAAACATATTGGAGGGGCGAGTAAATAAATATCAGATCTTGGAGAAAGTCTCCAAAATATGTAAGGAAGTCTACAAACTATGTGTTTAACGCAAACAGTGTATTTTTTATATGAAATAATCAGAAGCGACATATAATAAGCAGTTACCTTATACATATTTGGATGTAAATAAAAACGAGAAGCGTAATTTCTATTTTTCAGTTTTATTTTGAACTGCATTTTTACTGTGTGTTTTGCATTGACAGATAACAAACAAATACTTGTGAATACTTTACAAAACATCTTTATATCAAAGCATAAATTGTGTGATACTGAAAGGAAACTATAAATCTAATACATTTGTTTTATCTCTTTAAACGTGCATCGAATTAAACTGATTAACACGTCTTTTCAATTTGATATATGTGTAATTTAGCTGCTTTACGCACATATTGCAAATCATGAAAATTTCAATAATGTCTAAGAGAGTTACCTAAGGGTTGCCACGTGTCAGGGCATTGTCATAGAATTTTGTAAACATTTCTGTCAGGGAAATTTGGAACTTTTGGTAAATGTCAGGGATTTGTCTGGGAATTTGACAATACCAGATTCAAGTCCAGTTACTGGGTGAATTCATCAACTCATTAATGCTTTGGTGGCAGTTACAAGCCAGATGGTAGGAAGAAGTGCATTTTATTTTGAATTTTGTTCTGGTTGGTGGTTTGTAGTACTTTATAACGTTCAAAAATTTAAGAATGATCTTATTTAGCTGCCCTTGGACACCGCGCTCCAAGATATTGTTGTCATGGAAATTTGAAATTCTGTTAGGGAATTGTCAGGGAAATGTTAGGGAATTTTGTTTTTGTCTGAGCGTGGCAACCTTGCAACGTTGGAAATTGTATTTTAACTCAAATGTCATGCAGCAGTCTTCATAATTAGTGATTAACAGACTTTGGCGTTAACCACTTCGCTGCCTTTATTTGACAATCCAAGTGCAGCAAGACAATACTTATGCCTCGTCTGTGCATTATATTGGTACTAGTGGAGCATTGTAGTTAAGCTACTTGCATGTAAACAAGGGGGCATGGGTTTTATATATGGCATTAGACTTGGTACAGATGGCTGTCTCCAGTTGGCCTTGCCTCTCGGTGGGACGTTATATACGTACAGCAACAGTTGTTGTGATTTTGCTACAC
This sequence comes from Rugalucina vietnamica, assembly GCA_964017185.1. Taxonomy (NCBI): domain Eukaryota; kingdom Metazoa; phylum Mollusca; class Bivalvia; order Lucinida; family Lucinidae; genus Rugalucina; species Rugalucina vietnamica. The sequence continues at coordinate 71,172,415 of OZ024870.1, read as the reverse complement.
CACACATAAAATCGTGATCTACTTGTTTTACTGTATTTGACTGAGGAGTCAGAGTAAACTATTGTGTGACTTCACAACTCAATCAGAACTACGATAAATTCCGCCAGCGGAATGTCGTTAGTGCTTGTGATGAGTGCTTGTGAAACATCTTCAAATAAAATAAAGCTGTATACGAAGTTAGTACATTGTCGAAGATTTTGGAAACATCTAAACGACCATGATCTCTCATCTGATAACCAGAAGAAAAATTGTCAACATATATGTACAGTTTTTATGTTTGAAAATAGAATTATAAATAACATTAAAGTCATTACCATTCAAAAGGTAGTATGATTGTCAATGAAGAGAATGACTGAATCAAGATTTTCTATGCTTTTAAGGATGTTACTTTATGGTTTTGTTAAAGTAATTGTTCATTGCCTAATTCCAATTTTAAAGGCGTCAATGGCGGTCAGATGGCCCGGACAACTGAACAGTGTTAAATTTGGCTCCGGAGAGCTCACATTTGGCTCCGAAGAGCTCACATTTGGCGCCGTAGAGCTAAACCTTTAAATTTGTGCAATAGCTCAATTGGTAGCGCGTCCTTGCATGCACATCCGGTACATTTCATTCTCAGGCTTGAAGATTTCACGGACTATGGAAATATTTCTACGGTTATTCTTTCTCTACCGCTGATTTCAGATGAGCATTCGCCAGCACTGGCAAAAGAAATGTGCACTAAATACTGGTAATCTGCCCTTTTGAGACAAGAACAGTGTGGATATGATAACTGACCGTCCCGACATTACATTAGCTGTTTACCATGGACATTAACAATAAAACAAAGAAAATAAAAGTAAACATCACAATAATAAAATGTTCAGATTCAACGTTAGATAAAAATTGCACTTCAAGCTGCATTATGGCCTGTCAACAACATATAACTAGTCTCGGTCTCCCCATCAGCTTCGGCACATAAAAGGTAGTTTCCATATCAATTGTTTTCTCCTCGGTCGTGTTGTCCGTCTTAACCAGTAGTAGCATGGGTCGGTGCAGTGCGATCCACATCTGGACTTGCAACATTTCTGGACCCCCGCGCAGTCGATATCGCTATCACAGTTATCAGTACACTGGGTCGTCATGGAGGCGATGTGTCTCGGGCATGTCCCTGGCTTGTCGGGTATATCTACAAGAGAGTAAAGTCTAGTAAGAAATGACTATCCAAGAGAATCCGCGACTGATCATAGACTTTTAAAACAATAAGTCTTTTTCTAGATAAGAATAACCATTAACTGTCCTGGACATTTAGTGGCATTGCACTGTTGTGCTGCTGAAAACGCGTAGTTTGTACTGAATCTGAATGGCTTACTGGTGATACGCCAAATTGACAATACTTCACCAGGGTGTGCGACAGGAGGGAAATTAGTCCCTGGCACTCACAAGAGACGAACCACAGCAGTCCCTCTTTTTAACACACACAAAAAGTTATTATGCATATTATGTATATAATGCAACACAGCCACTTAGTTGGTGCCGTTATCGGGAATTATTTCAATGTTAAGCAGTATCAAATAAAGTGCAGTGTGCATCTTTGGAATGAGATTCTAATACATGTATACACGGATGTTTTGGCATTTATCTTTCAAAACTATATTAAAAGATTTGGTTGCCTGTCTTGACAAGGACCTTCTTGTATGTTCGCACAGCATACAAGACACAAGATGTTCATCAGGAAAACATGTCTGTGAAATGAATACCCCCTTATACCCAACTTTTACATGGTAGAACAGGGGTATACAGGGGTATAACTATTTTTTTTATTTTTTACTTTGATACAAAACATAGATTGTGGGTACTCGTTCGGCGAGGCGGTTCGAAAATGGACCCACAATCAATGTTTTGAACAAAATTTTAAAAATATCAAAATTTTCCCAATGAAATTTTCAGTTTTTACAGCTGAAAAAAATCTATGTAGTTTGCATCCATGGCAAGTTTTCGTAATGTTTACCTTCTGTCACAGATCTACACGTGTTTCCACAACCGTTAAAACAACATTTTCTATCTGAAGGACAGTCACCATCTGAGCGGCATGTTTGTAGGCAAGGACCAGCGGCGGTGATGACTGGACACTGACCAGGGTGTTCAACTTCTTCTAGTAATACTTGTTTAGATGGGTCAGCTATAAGTGAAAACAGATAACGTCTTGAGCAAACAGAAAACAAAAAAGACAATTTGTTATTAATATCATACACTTGAGCAAAGAGGTTCTAAGAGTGGCGTAAAGTACATTGTATGTTTTGATACTAATAGATAAAGTAGGTACTATGATACATTGTGCAATTGTCTGGTTGTTTTTATGAAAATACCCTGTTGATGCCACTGTTTGAAACGAGTTGTATTATTGCACATGCGTTCATTACGAAAACTTGTCTATGCAATATGCATGGATTTTTAGAAGAAAAAAATCATTGAAAAAAAATGTTGTTGTTTTTAATATTCTCGCTCAAAACATACATTGTGGGTACACATTAGAACCGCCTTGTCAGTCGGCTCTAACTAGTATCCACAATGTATGTTTTGGATCAAAAATAAGAAAAATAGGCATACCACTGCAAACCTCAGTTTTCTATATAAAAGTGGGGTTTAAGATGGACATATTTTCCCGATGAAATCAGAGATCGCAATCGTTTTTTGGCTAAGAATTTTGAGTACACCTAAACAATATTGTCATGACCTTGTTTTCAGTAACGATCATTTTATTTTAATATCAATTCATTGTATTTAAACGAAAACTTGTAATTATGTTTGAAAAAAGTTAGAAAAGGTGGTCCGACCCATCGTCATAATTCAGAGAAAGTCTTTTAAAAGTAAGAAAGGTCTTTATTCTCTTATACGAGTACAGTTTTAGTTATTGTTCTTGATTTCTTCTTTTTTAAATACATACGTGAAGTAACATATACGGTGATACGAATTTGACCCCAATTAAATGATAATTATATATAAGCGCCAAAGCTATTAATTAGGCTATTCAATTATTAACAAATGAGGTGGGAGAATATAAATGCCAACAGTGGCGAGTCAAAACACAAAACAACATATAAAATGCATAAAAGTGCAGCATGCAGTTTAAAATACCAAATGTGAATACAATGTTTTAACTTGAATTTAATTAAGCTACAGTATTATTCTACATAAGTCATGATTAACTCATTTAAGCCTGGCGTCCCTTTTATGGGACATAGGCAAACAGCATAGAGATTAGTTTTGTACTAAACGTGTCATTCTCTTTAAATAAAGACATTATTATTATTATTATTATTATTATTATTATTATTATTATTATTATTATTATTATAAAAGTATTATTAAGTGGACTTGCAGCTGCGATCTAACGTGAACATCACGAAAACATGTCCGTGTAATATATACCCCTTGAACCTCACTTTTATATAGCAAAACTGGGGTATGCAGGGGTAAACCTATTTTTCTTATTTTTGCTCCAAAACATAGATTGTGGGTACTCGTTAGAACCGCCTCGCCGAGGCGGTTCTAACGTGTACCCACAATCTATGTTTTGAGCAAAAATAAGAAAAAGATCAAATTTTTTTCAGCTAAATTTTTTTAATTTTAAAAGCTCAAAAATTCTCTGTATATTGCATGCGCAGTTGTCCGTTCATGTAAAATCGCTATTACATGTACCAGTCAACTAGCAGCAATATGTGCAATGTACACGGAATACTTCAGTGGAAATGATGTGTTCGCCTAGCCGATTCTCGAATCTTCCAAAAAAGTTTTTTTTTTTTTTTTTTTTTTTTTTTTTTTTGGTCCAGTTTAATTACCGTTCATTATTTCTTAGACACTTAAAAGTATAACAAAAGATGAAATTCGTAGCCAATTTTAAGTTTAGGCATTGGAGGAACTTGAATAGTGTCATCTAGTAGGCTTCGTCCGGCAAAATCTGTTAAGAAGCGTTCACTTCCAAACGGAATATGATAAATGGAAGTATGTATAATATTTTATGCGATTGATAAAGGATCGGCAAGTAAACATAAAATGATATACAATGTATCTAAAATAAACACTACTATCAAGCTCTTGACAAGTTATTTAGCAGCAAATAAACATGCTACTTTAAGCAACTAAACGCTCGCTTTAACAGAACAGCTCTCTGGTATAAGTCATTTTAATGTTAAATCTTTATTGCAAGGAACCAGACAATCCGAAAAATAAATCCTTATACGGTATATACAAAGGTTTTAAAAGCATCACACAGCCTTTCCAAGAATTGCACACCTTATTCATATGGAACTATATCAGCCAACAACGATATACTGCCGCCGACAAATCCTATTTCCGGAAAGAATAGAAATCAAATGTCAAGCCTATTTGGTGGATATTTATGTAGTCCCCTTTGCAAACGACATTTCATAATCGGACACTTTTAATCTTTGGTGATTCTATCCCATTAGTATTACATATAGCAACCTAATGCAATTTACTGGGTTAAAAGCCCTGTTAGCGTTTCTAATATTTTCCTAAAACGATTCCATATTGTTTCTAACATTTGCTGTGACTACCATAATCTGAAAGCTGGAAAAATCAGTGTAGCTCTTTCCAGTTTGCATGATCGGTATTATTACGAAAACACGCCCATATTATATACAGGTTCTTAGAAGTTATAAAAATTAAAAAAAAAATCAGTAGAAGAATTTCGAAATTTTTCGTATTTTTGCTCAAAACATAGATTGGGGGTACACGCTAGAACCGCCTCGCCGAGGCGGTTCTAACGAGTATCCATAAAATATGTTTTGGAGCAAAAATAAGAAAAATAGGTATGCCTCTGCAAACCCCATTGCAGTTTTGCTATATAAAAGTGGGGTTTAAGGGGGTATATATTACACGGACTTGTTGTTTATATTATTGCACATTCTCGTACAAGATTTGATTTTTCTTGGATTTGACTTTTATAATGTATCAATGCGCGGCTGAGTGGACAACGTTTGAGAAATAGTTTTATCTCCATTTTTTATAATTTATTTCTCCATTTAAATTTGTGGTCAGAATTAAACTTATTCCATATTTCTAGTACAAGTTAATGCTTTATTGTCTCTATATAATAATATATCTTACGCAGAATGGAATCAAAGAGGGTCGCATGTCTTCTTGTGGTAACATCGTCAGTATGTTTTCTGTGATGATGATGGTGGTGTTTTTTGTGTGCTAGAAAAAAGCAAACGGCAAAATACCTACAGTGTACCATTTACAAGACTAATTTGCTTTCAAATTTAAGTATACTCCGCTTACTTTAACATGTACCTATTTTTATTTACAACTTAAGCATGACTTTGGATCAAAAATAAGAAATTTAGGTATACCCCTGCAAGCCCCAGTTTTCCTTAATGAAAGTGGAGTATGAGGGGGTATACATGTTTTCCTGATGGCAGTTGTTCAATAGGATACATGTATACCGGTGTCAAAGATTCAAATGATGAATATACTCGAAGATTAAAATAGACGACTAAAACAACACAAAAAGCGATCAATCGTACTCAATATTGAATTGAAAAAAGAAGAAGACACAATTCTTTTAATAATATTTGTCTCATTTGAAAAAAAAAAATTGACTTAAACGATTAGAATTATATAAAACTGATAAGTGAGTGCATAAATTATTTGTCTGAGTTTAAACCAAACTATTTTAGTTCAATTTAACCATCGAGTGCATAAATGTCGCTATACAAATATTGTTCAAGAAATATGCTGCCTCCAAACAGACGGAAAAGAAACGAGAAGCCTTACACAAACAGAACAGACTGTAAAATTGCTGTGCAAATTATTTCTACGACGCCAAAAGTAGCATATGTTACGCCATAGCAGGCTTCGTAACATAATTGAGCCTGTGCATGAGAAAACCAACAATTTGGGTCTCAGACCAGGTCCGACACAAACCAGGCTGTACAGTCACAGAAGCAGGCTAGAAGCTTGAAATTTCGGATTTAAGTAGAAGAGGAATTGTACTATCCGAGTAGCGAAAACAAAGGCGCTGATCAGCTTCGCGGTTACCGCGAAGCTGATCTGCGTCTTTGTTTTCGCCTATGCAGATTGTTGGTTTTCCCATGCACAGGCTCATATGGTTTCATATCTGTTTCTTCCGTATCAACGACCGACGTCGCTTGCTAGCTCTTTACATTACCTGGTTATTTTAAAACTTGTCATGGTTAAAGCTTGTCTATTAAAAACAGGATTGGTGATTGCTGTATTGCATCATACGCACGTAAATATCAAATGTCTTTGTGAGTAAAATTGCCACCATAAGTGGACTCCGTAGAAGATATTGCCAGTCCTGGAATTCTAAAGGCTTGTTTTAAAAATGCGTATAAGGGAACAAAGTGCCATCACCATAAGCACAACACAATATATGATAGCGAAAAATAAAATAAAATAAAAATAAACGAATAATCCGTATACTTACGCACACACATAGGAAAATATGGACATGGTGGGTATTCGCACGTGCTCATTGTCATCTCACATCGGCTTCCAGCACCGCAGTTTAAAGCCTATAAACAAAACAAATGTTGCAAATAATGAGACAAACGTCTTCTAGACAAATGAAAGAATAAAATTGAGTTCTGATAACGCTGATACAGATATCATTGGCTTACTTATAAGGCAATAAACATTTATATTTTGCGATAAAAATAATTTGCGATTTAATTTACCCCATTTCATCTTTCATAGACTCAGTATTGTCGCCTACTTGACTCTAATTCTCGTTTTAAGAGATTTCTTTTATAATATCAAAATTATGGTAAGTAAGTAGTAAGTAAGAAAATACTTAATTTTACGAAGGTAGTCTGATTGGCAGAGCCAATCTACATTTGGGCCCTTAAAACATGGTTATAACAAACATAGTAAAGTAAAATATACTGAACAAAAAGAAATGCAACAATAGGTAACAGAGGATTTTCGAGTTTAAGGGTAAAACGAAGATTATTTCAGGGTTTTGCTGTATGATTCCTTTTCATGGGATATTAGGGTATAAAATATAAAAACTGATTTTCATTTCGGTTAAAACTGAATGAGAATTTTTTGTCGTCTTGGATAATGTAAATCGTGAAAGATTTGCTCTGCGCATGCGCAGAAAGGCTTTTTAATTTCCAGATCATCAAGAAAGAATGTCAGCTGCTTCCTCTCTAAAATTCAGGAAAAATAAATAAAGTTCTACGACAAACAAGCTCGTAATTAAAACCATCAAAATCCCTTTACATATATGTTTAATTGAAAGGGGGGGGGGGGGTATTGATTTTTCTTTAACGTGTGAGTTATCTGCTGAGCGGTACATGGTGATTTTGAACTTTTAAATCGTGCGATTATTTTCATGCTTGCGCATGCACACTGTACGATTTACTCAGGCTACTGTCAGCATGCTTGTGGTCGACATCAAATAACTCCGGAAATATTAAAATGAACATCGGTTTCTTGCATTTGGAAGTCTGATATCTAATGCAGCAGTAGAAAATGCAATGATTTCTGATTATAACATCGTTTGCTAAAATTTGGTGGAATATTATTTTTGAGTTTCTTTTTTGAACAGTATACAATCAAGCAATTATATGTAATTCAAATAAAAGTGAAAACAAGTCATCAGGAAAACATGTCCATGCAATGTATACCCCCTTTAACCTCACTTTTGTATAGCAAAACTGGGGTATGCAGGGGTATATCTATTTTTCTTATTTTTGCTCCAAACCATACAGTGTGGGTACTCGTTAGAACCGCCTCGCCAAGGCGGTTCTAACGTGTACTCACAATCTATGTTTTGAGCAAAAATAAGAAAACTATCAAAATTTTTCCAATGAAAATTTCATTTTTTTGCTAGTGAAAAAATTCTTTGTATATTCCATGGACAAGTTTTCGTAATGGTTGGTACTCACGCATGACTGTATTCTGTCCAGAATAGCAAATAATAATACAACAATCTGAAAATGAACAGAAAAAAGCATTATTTGCAATTATTGTTTTCATTCTAAATGCACCACTATAATACGATTTCTATGACATTGCCGGTTTACCCCGAACTTTCCCAAAGCAAATACAATATATGTTAGAGGTGAAGCGGCACGGTAAAATAAATAGAACTATACACTGTTATGTAATAATAATTTTATTTAAGAGGATAGCATATTTGGCAAACATGCAAGACTACTTCAAGGGTCATTTATAGGGGGGGGGGGCGTGGGCGGGGAATAAAGTAATAGCGTTTAACGTTTCATTTTTCAAAGCGCCCCTAAAAGCCCGGCACTGTGGGGTCAGATTTGTGGTAAAGTCCTTGCTTAAAGTCCCGCCTCCCCGGAGACGACTGACAACAATGTGGAACAACAGCTGCTAGTTGTTCTTATAAAAAATGAAATAGGGGCTTAAATTTCTACATGTAAATGTACAGATACTTTTGCAAACTAAATAACAGAATAGAATAGAATAGTTTATTAATGCAAAAAGCCATCACGGCCCATGAGCATATAAACACATACAACAACAATCATACAGGATAGCAAGTCGCATGCATAACAATACAAATAATGTAAACAATACATATGACACATGTAAATAGTACTTACATACTGTAACTATTTTGCAGCATATCCGTTTTTTAACGGGAGAGGTGCAAAAAAATCTTGGATTAAATGTTTTGAGATTTAACATATAATATATATTTTTTTTTTTTAGTTCTTGAGGCTATCCGATGACCCAGTCGGAATCATGAAAAATCTTTTTACATACTATCACATTAAATACATGAATCTAAAAATGCATATTACTGAAACAAATTTTCCTTATGAACCTGAAAAGCCTTGTAAATATAGATACTGAGATTCTTTAAAGTTTTAGTGTGATTACTATTTAACAGTTGTATAAATTTTATCATATTTGGATGACGCCAATAATACCTACTTATGTACATTTTTCGGAGATCTGTATACAAAGGGCATTCAAACAAGAAATGGAATTCATCCTCTAGAACATTACAATTTTTGCATTTTCTACGTTCATAAGGGGTTTTATTGGGCTTTGTCCACCGCCCTACTTCAACCTCGAGTCTATGTGAAGAGAGTCTTAATCGGCTTAAGCTTTTTCTGTATTTAACAATAGATATAATATCTAAATACTTTTGATATTGAAAATTGGCAAACGTCAAATATGATCGGGCCCTAGTTGAGTTTTCTAGCCTTGAGTGCCAATTTTGACTAAAATTATCTGTAATTCTTTGTTTAAAAATTTTCAAAAACGCATTCTCATTTCCCACACCTTGTGATTCCCAAACATGTAAAAATCCGAGTCTGCTTAGCAAGTTTTTAACGCAAGAAGCCCAATTTTGCTTTAATGGTTGTAATGTTATATCGTTTAACATAGTATTATATACTTGTTTTATATATTTTCTGTCACCACTACTAATAATTTTTAGCCAATACTTAATAATAATTATGTATCTCCGAGACTGATAATCAGTTCTTCCTAAATCTCCGTAGATAAAGTCATTTTGGGTTGACTGTTTCACCCCTATGATCCTTTTACAAAATTGTAAATGAACAGTTTCTATAGACGGAGATTTATAAAAACCCCATACCTCGCTTCCAAAATTTAAAATAGGTGACACAAGTTTATCGAATAGTTCAAGCTTATGTGATGGTGTTAATTCAGAGAAATTGTAAAGATATTTATTTAATGTAAAAACGGCCTTATGTGCTTGTCCCGCAAGAGTTTTCTGTGCCTCGAAATTTGAGCCTCCCGATGTAAAAACTATACCTAAATAACAAAATTTGCTAACTATTTCTATATTTATATTATTGTAAACAAAATTCAAGTCGTTTGGTAGACATCCCCCATTCCTAAACACCATTATTTTTGTTTTACTTGTATTAACTGTAAGCTTCCACTTTTTGCAATAATCTTCGAGAACATTTAATGCATTTTGTAAGTCAACAGGGTTTTTGCCAAAAAGTATTATGTCATCCGCGTACAGCAATATGTTTAAGTTAATAGTTCCAATATCAATACCCGCTACGCCTTTTACTGTTAATTCAGCTTCTAAATCGTTGACATACATTGCAAAAAGGAAGGGTGAGAGGCATTCGCCTTGTCTTACTCCAATATTACATGTAAATGGATCACTAAGTGTGTTATCGTGTTTTACCCTTGATTTTACGCAACTATATATAGATTTAATGATATTTAACATCCTTCCCCTTACCCCAAGCCTGATCAACTTAAACCACAATACATCCCTCACTACAAAATCAAACGCTTTTGTAAAGTCAATAAACGCGCAATATAGCATGTCGTTGTTATTAAGACAATGTGTTATTAAATTATTTAAAACAAAAATGTTATCTGACGTCCCCATACCTTTCCGAAAACCTGCTTGAGCCTCAACGTAAATGTTATATTCCTCTGACCAGTCGTTTAATCTATTATTTAAAATTCTCGTAAATAACTTGCCAATAGTACTTAATAAAGTTATGCCTCGATAGTTTGAAGCCTCATTCTTGTCTCCCTTTTTAAATATGGGTATAATATGTCCTTCTGCCCATCGTTCCGGAAAATAACCCATTTCAAAAACTTTATTAAATAAATTATGCAAATATGTTATTAATCCAGTAGTACCATTTTTCAAAAAATCATTTAAGAAAAGATCTGGCCCAGCACTTGCACCATTTCGTAACTGACGGACCCCCTTCATAATTTCTTCAACTGAAATAGGTAAATTCAGCTCTTCAAACATAACCTGAAGTTCCCCTTGCATATACCTTTCATTAAAATATAAAATGTCCTCATCTGCTTGATAAAATCTATCGTTTGGGTCACTTATTGCTTGAAAATATTCGGAGAATCTTTTGGCATCTATTGAGCATTTTTTATTTAAATTTGCCGATTGCTTCAATAATTTCCAGTATTGTTTAACATTTTTGCATTTTGACACTAATAATTTTTGAGTTTTCTCTTTCATGTAAGTGTACCGTTTATTGCGTAAAATTGTTTTATACTGTTTTCTAGTATTCACAAGCCTATTTTTATTTTCAGAAGATTTTTCGGCCCTATAGTGGTTCAATGACTCATAAAAAGACTTTCGAAAAGTTCTACATTCGTCATCAAACCAGGGTTGTTTAGGTGTCTGATCGAAATTGCTGTTGTCATCCATACATGTCGAGTGAACAGTTTTAGCAAATAATGGGTCACAAACATTTTCCATTAATAAAGTGAAAGTGTTTAAATTTTCTTCTATTTGCTCAATGTTTAACGCTTGAGCTAATTGTGCATTGAGATTTGTAAAACTTTTATCTTCTTTTTCTAAATTACTAAAATATTCAATGTTTTTCGATTCATTCCAAATATATTTCTTTGATACCTTTTCAAAAGTTAAATTTTGTCTCGCATCAACTGTTTCGTTTCTTACATTACGTCTCAATGAAAAATCAATCAGACAATGATCGGATAAAATATTCGGCTCACTCACGTGAAAAGTACTTATTATGGGTAATAATGATGGATTCACTAGTACATAATCAATAACACTTGAACCTGAACTGCCAACAAATGTATACTTTCCGATTCCTTTATCCGACCCAATACGGCCGTTTGCTATTCGAAGACTGTTTTCTTTACAAAATGCAAGTAATTTACGACCATTTGTGTTTATTTTTTTATCTTCTGAACAACGTGTAATGGCAGCATCAATTTGGTAATCTGGCGGAAGTATATCAATATTAGTATCGTTATCAAAAAATACATAGTCCCCTTCACTTCCCGTCCTACTGTTAAAATCTCCACATACCAGTAAATTGTAACAGCCATCAGTATCATTTGAAATTTTAAGTATATAATTCGAAATTCTATCAAGGACATCCATCTCAACTAGGCCTTCACGACTTGAAGTGACAGGGATTATGTAGCATAAACATAAGAATAAATCATGGCTTAAATTAAATAAGTTGCCCTGTATTTTTATCCACACAATGTCATCTGAATTTTTTGCTAATACTGTGCAATACCGATAAAGCGATTGTCTTATATCACGGCTAACAAACCTTTAAATGCGTAACCGCCGGTTAAGAAAGAAAATCCGATTCATGCCCTTCCGGTTGCGCATATGAAGACCAAGAAAAGGTAAACAAAACATACACTACTAGGATCGATTGATGATTATATTTTAGTACAGAAATATATCGATTATCTATGAATGCTATTTTGTCACTTATTTACTATTGTAAGTTAACACCAAAGTAGCTCGCAAAATAATTTGATGGTCTTTGAGTTATTTATTCCCTTCTTCGAACCTGGTGTTCCAACAAGGCCAAAGTCGGCGAAATACAACTAAAAATTGGACAATTTGCTGGTAAATAGCAAATTTTAGTGATTGTTCCAGGACAAATTTACAGATATGTATTAACTAAATTGCATCTGATGTCTGTGCCAGTATTTCGTTGTGTTAGTGCCCGGCATTATCGACTTGAAGGGTAGGAAAAGATGGGTACGCATTTAATCATTAAAATATGAAGGATATATTTCAAGATACGTTTGAAAACCTCAACCTGTTCAAGTTATGGTATTTATTTCCCTGTAAAGCGTTTTGAAATACATAAAACCAAGAAAAAAACAAATTAAAGTATACAGAATGCTGTAAAATCGTCTTCATGAACAGGAATATCATGCATGTGAACTATTGTATTACATGTATTTCATAGACAGTTTGTGTTATTTTATATCAAACATTTTCATTGCAAATATCACCAACACACCAAATTTGAGTCAGCACCTATTAAGAAAGGACGAGAGAATGTGACAATAATCTTCAGCGTAAAACAATTAACAAAAACAAAAACTTTAAAACATGTGTTCTATAATGATTATATTGCTATCATTCTAATGATTAAATTCGTAACCGAAATGTTGACACAGCTTTTAACCACATCTGCAAAGAATGCATTGGCCAGAGGCAACGAAACTGTCACCAGACCTCACACAATGTTAAAATCATCTGCGCACTGCATTGCTTTCCGTTAATATGGACGTAATGAGCGGAAATCTAAAAATATCCCTGCGACTGACCCACATTTTTGTCGTGTACAATTCAATCCCAACATGTGTTGTGGGGTAGGGAATAAAAATCATGATTATAAAGAAAAAATTCTGAAAATCCTTTGGTGTCCAAATATAGCAATGTCTAACTAATAAAATAGCATTGAGAGAATAATAATATTTGTCTTCGAATCGAAATATTTTACTCGGAAACACGAGCTGCAAAAGTTTGTTTACCTTTTGTTGGTCATCTGATGCGAAACCGGAAGGACATGAATCGGATTTCTTTTCTTAACCGCGGTTACGCATTTAAAGGTTTGTTAGCCGTGTATATATAATGCAATGCCGCCTGAGCAGCGTTTAGCTTTATGTCTTTGCTCAAGTCTGTTTAATTGAATTAAAATAAAATCGTCAACTGATAAGTCTGTAAATTCACTAGCCCAAGTTTCGGTCAGCAATACAAAGTCACTTTGACGGAAAATTAATCGTAGTTCATCAGAGAAAAGTTTATTTGTAGTTTTTGTCACGAGACCCTGCACGTTCAATAGACTGAAGCGTATATGCACGCCCTCCCTATTGTCCTACAGGTTTGTAAACGTTTGACTGTCACGTGGTCTTGTACCGTTACCACTAGAGTTCATTGATGAATTATAATTCATCGTATTAGTTGTAGCGTTCGTAGTATTTGTAGTGTGACCAGTAGTAGAAGCTGAAAGTTTATTGTTGAAGGCGAATCATACTTGGGTTTGCCTTAACAATTGCAAGTACGTGCTTTTTACGTACAATTGCACTTTAGTACAAATGAAAATAATATGAACAAAAGTACCTTCTAGATAATTAGATTTATATTTGGGCATTTCGGGAAAAAAAGTTTCACCTAACAAAATATAACAATGTAATGAATTGTACGTGTTCTATTATTGGCATTCTAATACCATCTTTAAGCGTTGACATTTATTTGTAAGCATGTTTGCAATGTCTTTTACGCAAGCCTCAAGTAATTGGATCACTGACTAAGCAATAATTAAGCCGCGACCGATGCTATTCTACACAATTGAGCCGCCTCATGGGAAAACCAAAAATTTGCATAGGCGAAAACAAAGGTGCAGATCAGCTTCGCAGTACCTGCGAAGCTGATCAGCGCCTTTGTTTTCGCTACTCGGATAGTACAATTCCTCTTCTACTTAAATCCGAAATTTCAAGCTTCTAACTGTCTTCTGTTAATATGCAGTCCGGTTTGTGTCGGACCTGGTCGGAAACTACAACATTGGTTTTCCCACGAGGTGGCTCAAATGTTGCTGGTGATTCCATCTACTTTAATGAACTCTGGCATTTTAAAATAAAACCGGTCATCTATACTTAAATCTGCAAAACAAAGCTTTTTATTGAGTTCCGACATTACTTAATTTTGATATTGGGTAATATTAACTTGGCTAACTGCGTGCAACATGGCGGACTTCTAATTGAGCAAGAATAAACGCTGCAATTATGAACTTCTAGTTAACTGAGGACGGTATATACCCCTTGAATTCCGTAGAACATTTCATTGCATACTAGAGTTCTATGTAAAACGTTCATGGAACAATACATTTTCAGCCATAGTCCTTTGTGTTTTATTTTTATCAGTTATGGACTATTTTGGCATGCTAGATCAAAAACGACTTTTCTGTGTTATTTTTCCTTCCCACTCTATTCTCAGCATGTTTGTAAAACACCACTATTGCGCTGTTTTCGCTATCCTACTTTTTTCGACAAGAAAAACAAATACATCAGTGTGCTATATAAAGGCATTGACAAAGAAACAATCTATGGCGCGCATTCAGATCATTTATTAGATGCTCTACATACCCTCGCGCCAGACTGTATAATTCAAACGTTGAAGAAGAGAAGCAATTGAAAGTGCTTTTTCAGCTTTTTTGTTTCTATTTTTGTACATCATGTTCACAGTAATCATTTTGGTCGTGCTGCATGACCATGGATCGTGTAGCAACATTTGATACTTTGCAATCACAAGTTATTGTCAAAATAAGCACATGACAATTACACGTGGAACTTTCTTTCAATCACTTTTACAATTACGTATCACGATTTGTATACTTTTACAATTCATTCGATAAAAGGGCATTTACGATCACAAATTCTGCGAATCACCAAAGAATCGAGATAAAGTACAAGCACGATTTTGAACTCCTCCCGTCCCCACTAATTTAACATCAGTAACCATGATTCTACATTTTACGTGAAAATAAATCTGCTTTCTTACTTCAGGTAAGAACGCACAGATATAAAACTTCAGGACATTTCTCAAATATGAGTATCGGTATCATAAACTTCAAAAAGCGTTTTTCAAGTTTTATCGACATTTCGAATTTGTTTCTAAATATAACTTTTGGTTTAAAAAGTGCCATCGGTACCCGTGTATTATGGCGGCTTGGTGTATAAGTTTGAGATAATTTTTCATAATTATAATGAAAGTATAAAATGAGTTAATCTTTCAACTATCGTTATGCCTCCTTTTTTCGCTATCTATCTATCTATCTATCCATCCATCCATCCATCCATCTATCCATCTATCCATCTATCTATCTATCAGATTGGCTGCAGGCGGTAAAAGTGGGGATGTAAATTGTATGTAATAACAAGGAGCCAGAGCTAGTGAGATATATACTTGCTCTACACATATTGTAGAAAAGGGACAAACAGTAATGTTTGTTCATGATAATAAGGAGTCTTGATGTGTGAATATTTGTAGAAAGTGAGAACCCGTGCAACACCTAAAATAAAATTGCATCGTGTAACACCCTTGCATTTCCTACTCATGAGTTTTACAAGTAATCGAATTCCAATTGTATAAGGTGCTCAATAAATATTGTTTAATTTTAACCAGTCGAACAAAACGTTTAATGTAATAGTAAACTGTTGAATGAGATTTTATCACAACTTCCATAACCAATGACGTCACTGGGCAAATATTGTGGAACGTTGTTGAAAGAAATATAGGTGTGGTTATTATAATAGGGTTAGTAGGGTTAGGATCGCATACCATTTTCTGAATGAAGTGAATATAGGACATAAAACTTTCCCTAGCATGAATATACAGGTCTTGTAAATCTGCCATCTATAGCATTGTTTAGATGTGTTGTGACAACGGGCCCAGACGCTTTGCTTATGCAACGTAATTTAAATTGGACTGATACATCTCGTAAGTATTGTCAGATAAAACATGCTCCACTCAAGTTAAATGTGAAAATATGCAACGACCAGGGATAGGTACTATCATAATAAACACAAACACCATGTAACCAATGTGAACTAACTAAAGCAAGACATATATAGTATGCATCAGGAAAACATGTCCGAGTAATATTTACCCCCTTATACAGCAAAACTGGGGTTTGCCTATTTTTCTTATTTTTGCTCCAAAACATAGATTGTGTGTACTCGTTAGAACCGCCTCACTCGGCTTACGATATGTTTCTTAGCATAAGTACCTAAGTGTCATTTTAGTTTTTTCCCACCCCTCGGTTTGTGGAGTGGGAATTTCTTTCTGATTGTATCATTTCCTGATCATTGCCTACTTGTACCTTTTTATGCATTCTAGACAGTGAAACGTTATTTCAGCCTCAGAGATACATGTATAATGACGTTTTAAAGTCACATTACGAAAACGTCCACATGTAATAAACAGAGAGATTTTTTTGAGCTTTAAAAATTGAAAATTTTCAGCTGAAAAAGTTTGATTTTTTTTCTTATTTTTGCTCAAAACATAGATTGTGGGTGCACGTTAGAACCGCCTCGCCGAGGCGGTTCTAACGAGTGCCCACAATCTATGTTTCGGAGCAAAAATAAGAAAAATAGGTATACCCCTGCATACCCCAGCTTTGCTATATAAAAGTGGGGTTTAAGGGGGTATGCATTATACGGACATGTTTTCATGATGATAAGTTAAGCAAAATGTTAAAGAAATTAAACAAAAATGCCAAAGGATCAAGTATAGTTATACATACGGTAGACCTACGGCTGTGGCCTACAATTCGGTTCAGGTCAAATTATCGTACGCTTGTACCCTTTCACCTTGACGGTGTTGGTTTTTCATATTACAATCAGGTATTAATGTCGTCATAGCTTAATAACATTTAATCAAAATTAAATATTTTATCATGACTTCTTAATATCATGATTGTTATACAATTGTTATAAGTAAACAAATGGTGTAACATTCAAACACTGGTAACCTCAATGAAAATATTGTAATTCTGTTCCCTTGTATCTATGCTGGTTTGGTTTAATAATCAAATCAAAACTTGTACAAACTTATAATCGCATTCTAGACTATATTCATGAAAGAAAAATGCATTACGCTTAAGCATGCTTTGGGTATACTTTGGTTAAACGGAAGATGTTGTGCAATATTTCTACTGAAATATGGAGAAAAGCACGCCTTTTTGTATTTTATTTTACATGAATATCTTTCTCATATTTCTGTACTGAGTAAACATTAAAACACACAGGCCTGGTTTTGTTTGTTAGATTTGATACTTTTAGTCCCAGTTCACAGCAATGGTCATGTCGGGACGTTGCCTCCATTTTATGGGACTTTCACCCAACATTAGGATGTCACGACACTCAAAATGTGGTTCATAAATATAACCACCACAAAATATGCTTCATAAATATAACCACCCAAGCAAACCAATCAGGCTCATATGTATGGATGGTTTGACTAAAGCAGGCCTGGTGTCCCCTTTGTACATAGGCAAAACATTTAGCACCGGGTATGACGTGTCATCTGAGAATTTTCTGTTGGCTTAAAAGAGAAATTTCATCGAAAAATGAAATAATCTAAAATCAATCCCGATACCTCTCATCAGGAAAACATGTCCGTGCAATAAATACCCCCTTAAACCCCACTTTTATATAGTAAAACTGGGGTTTGCAGGGGTATACCTATTTTTCTTATTTTTGCTCTAAAACATAGATTGTGGGTACTCGTTAGAACCGCCTCGGCGAGGCGGTTCTAACGTGTACCCACAATCTATGTTTTGAGCAAAAATAAGAAAAATATCAAAAATTTTGTACTGAAAATTTTCATTTTTAAAAACTTAAAAATGTCTCTGTATATTGTATGGGCGTGTTCTCGTAATGCTAAAATAAATGTGGACTCGTTTAAATGATAATGACGAGCAATTTCATTCATCATGAATGGGTCCACATTTTTATTCATATGATTTATGATGCCTGCAGGTACGCGGGGGTGTTTGGAATGTTCTTGAATTATTTATTAAACGATTACTCAGAAAACCAACGATTTACATGTGCGAAAACAAAGGCGCAGATCAGCTGAGCAGTAACTACACAGCTGATCAGTGCCTTTGTTTTCAATATACGGATAGTACAATTCCTCTTCTACTTATACCCAAATTGTCAAGCGTCTTGCTCATTTCTTTGACTTTACAGGCCGGGTTGTGTTGGACCTTGTCGAAACCATCATTTATTAAACGATGACTTCTTGTCACGGTATATTCACCTGGCAGCCAACGCAAAATTATTCAGAAATGCCTCAGAGACAATACAGTTAAGTTTCTAAATGTCACAGAAATAAATCTACTATTAATTGATATAATTATTCAAACAATTAGTGATAATATTAGAAAAATTGCAAATGAGTTATTAATAATTAGTCACAAGTTACTATTAAAATAACAATTAAATCAAACGGTCTCAACTTTAGCTTTCCATGTGTAGTTCTTGCATTGCATCAGTTCATAGAATTTTTTGGGGGGGGGGATTTGGGTTTCAGAAAAATAAAAACAGAAGGTCTAATTATTAACATCATTAAATTCAAATTCCCAACACAGACACATGACGGGAAAGAAAAGATGATATCGAAGATAAAAATTAAAACTGAGATCCTTTTAAAAAGAGCAGTGAACATATTAATGGGAATTTTTTTTGGGGGGGATTTGGGTTTCAGAAAAATAAAAACAGAAGGTCTAATTATTAACATCATTAAATTCAAATTCCCAACACAGACACATGACGGGAAAGAAAAGATGATATCGAAGATAAAAATTAAAACTGAGATCCTTTTAAAAAGAGCAGTGAACATATTAATGGGAAAGTCGATGGGCCATACCATGGTTTCGGCTACTTGACGACATGGAGAAATTTGAACAAAATGCTTGAGAAATTTTACCAGCGAGGAAGCCGTCTACGAAAACTTGCCCATGCAATATACAAAGATATTTTTTCAGAAGAAAAAAAAAATGAAAACTTCATTGAGAACTTTTTTGATTTTTTAAATAGCTTGGCTGAAAACATATATTGTGGGTACATGTTAGAACCGCCTCCCTGAGGCGGTTCTAACGAGTACCCACAATGTATCTTTTGGATCAAAGTTTTGCTATATAAAAGTGGGGTTTAAGGGGATATACATTTCAGGGACATGTTTTCCTGATGCGTGAGAGATACAACGTCAAATGCAACATCCTTAACTCGGGCGATCCTGTGGCAAGCTTATAATCATTTGTTTTTGTTATGGGATAGCTTTTATGATACTAATTAAGAAGCTGAAAATATCACTCTTCATTTGAAAAGATGGATTAGGTAATCTGTAGGGAAAGATACAGTTTCATTTCCTAGCAGAGCTTTTCCAAATTAGTGATATTGTATTGCTAACGGCATTTCACTCGAATGGTTCTCTCCATGTATTATCCGGAGACATAGTGAATTTCAGACCCATTAGAGACGGTATTTGAATGGAACTTGTCTTTGGGAATCTATCTCCGCCTCCGGGGTTTCTGGTACAGCAGCAATGACATATTTTCAGACACCCTATCATGGCGATGCGCGAACTCGTATAATTTTGATCTGTTCTGAGGTGGGGCAGAGAATTAGAAGAAATATCCCTCCATTCTCCAGTTTTGCACATTATGAACACATGCCCATGCAATATACAAAGATTTTGTCAGCAGTAAAAATTAAAAAAAAAATGTTTCATTTGTTCATATATTTTTCTTAAGTTTGCTCAAAACATAGATTGTGGGTACACGTTAGAACCGCCTCGGCGAATACCCACAATCTATGTTTTGGAGCTAAATAAGAAAATAGATATACCACTGCATACCCTAGTTTTGCTATATAAAAATGGAGCATAAGGGGGTATCCATTGCACGATCATGTTATTGTGATGTAAAGGTAGCACATCAGGAAAATATGTCCGTGACAAGTATACCCCCTTGAACCCCACTTTTATATAGCAAAACTGGGGTATGCAGGGGTATACCTATTTTTCTTATTTTTGCTCCAAAACATAGATTGTGGGTACTCGTTAGAACCGCCTCGGCGAGGCGGTTCTAACGTGTACCCACAATCTATATTTTGAGCAAAAATAAGGAAAATATCAAAACTTTTCTACTGAAAATTCATTTTTTACAATTTTAAAAATCACTGTATATTGCATGGGCATGTTTTCGTAATGAAGGGAGCTGAAACTGTTGTTAGCATTCGTAGGAGTGGCAGTCAATATATTTCACAATTATGCTAACGTAATTTTGGTTTGTTATATTCTCAGACTACCTTGCCCTCCATGAAGCCCTTGAAAAAGACAATGTTAATATATCCTCAACTTTATAATATGACTAAATTCTTAAAAAATAAGAAATTGTGTAATTTAAGCTTGGGCTGTCACGAATGGCACCAACACGCAATAGCAAGATTTGAGAGGGCTTCAGTATCATATAAGCAGCTACATGAAACATATTAAGCCATCCCTTGAAGGGTTTTACTCATGTACAGTAACAGTTTTTACTCATTGTATGCAAGGAAAGTGAATGGTCTGGTACCAATAGGAGGATCTGATCAGACAAGTTACATAACCTTTCTCTGTCTGTCAGTCCAAGCTCACTTGTATTTATGTTAAGAGCTTCATTCATGCACTGTCTAGAATTAGTATTTAGTAAGTAGGTTTCTATGTCAGGGTTACGCTTAGGACTGTATTTATCAAATAAAATACTTAATTACTAATGGTATTTCAGGGTGTGCCTTTACGCACAAAGTAGTCGTTGGTGCCACGTGTACGTTAAAATACGTGCAGACAAACATAATATTATACAAAATCGATTTTGGTAATATAGCAAGATGTTCTTAAGTCACAAATCAACTACGTATGTGATGGAGAAAACAATATTATAACATACTGAAAACTTATTTAATGGAAATGTCGACCATAAACTTTGGGGCTTAGCGAAGATTACAAGACTTCTTTATTATGATTTATTTGTTTGCCCTTGATGATTCATTGACTAGTTAGAGATTCACCACGAGGACCGAAGAACTAACTAAATGTTATGAACCACTGCAGAAGCTGAGAGTGAGGTTATAGCCATGTAAAATCGATTTAAGCCCGCCAGTAACTTTATATTATCTATAAATTATATATATCTATATATTATTTATATGATCGTTCCAAGGCGATACTTCTGTGGTGGTTCTTTTTGTTTTATGTCTTGGTGTTTAACATTTTTGTGCTGTTGGCGCCTTATGTATGTTTTCATATTTTTAGTTAAGTTTAGGTAACTGAGTGGCCACCTATTGGGAAAATAGCTGCCCATCGGCTTACGATATGTTTTCATTATATAAGTACCTGATTTTCAGGAGGGAAGTGTTTAACCGTAGTATTGACCTCTCCATATGTTTTCAGTATTCTGTCAATTATTTGACGTAATAAGGCTCCTTATGGGTTTATGCAGGTGCATTTTCATTACTGTTTCAATGCACGATATTGAATTCCCTTTCTTGGGCCTCATGCACTTCGAGGCTAGACTACATGTAGGCTAGAATTTGTTTTGTCGGCCATTTTTGTCCCTTTCATTTCGATAAATAAATTTATTTTTTCACGCTAACGAGATCAGTAAATTCGATGCTTATGATAAAATTAAACTGGAGATGTATTGTTTAATGATATTCAGTAGTGTTGCTTAGTTTCAAATGCTTTTAAATTATATTTGGACGAACTCTCTCGTTGACCTATTTATCGTTTTTTATCGGAAAACGATCCATATGAAATTATGTTGTTTCCAATACAGCGTTCTCTTTCACGTCCGCTGTCATAGATGATTGACATGCGGTATCACGATTTACCGAATTGGACCGAAACTATTCGAAACGAATCGATAGTGTCCGGAACGGACATAGAAAGCTATAAAAATACAAAGCTAATCATGGGTCACCACATAGTAGCATGTGAAGAATGTTTTATGTGCACAGCAGTATTGTGATTCACTTAGAACGCAGGAAAACCGTACCCGATGACTTATTGCACCCTGCATACATGTATACGTCACGCAACCAGATTTCTTATAGTACGGATTTATGTTACATCACACAACGCCAAGTTATTTAAAGATCAAGTCAACATTTTCAGACGTGGTGATGAAACCATTCACGGTTTAACACAGTATATGTTTTATTTAGTATCAAAATGCACTATACGTTACTAAAGGACTCATTCTTCTTGTCGGTGTATCACAATCTCATATTATTTTAAACTTCTAAATTTCTATGAACCCCTCCGTATAGCATGTTACTAAGAACATGCTATAATTTTCTTGTTAATTTACTTTTTCCTATCTCGGATTTTTGGAGTGGGAATCTTTTTTTGATTGCGCCTTTTCCTGATCGTTGCCTACTTGTACCTTTCTGTCTTGGGGATCTTTGTTCTGATTACGCCTTTTCCTGATCTTTGCCTACTTGTACCTTTCCAGAAGTGAGCCTTCGCGTTAGAAAAGAAACAATCTTGGTTTCCGAGCAGATCAGACACAAACTGGCCTGTGCAGTCACAGAATCTAGCTAGAAGTTTGAATTTTATAGAGAAAACGAACATGCTGTTCAGCTGTGCAGTTAATTTTTGTTAACCAATTTGGTTTCGCTTTAGCCAATGTTATTTATGCCAATTCATTTAGCCCTGTATATATATTTGCTAGTATCCCAGACTGGAAAGCTCGAAAGCTGGCAATAAAGTGCATTAGCAAGATCGTGATGGCTGGTGTAAATTGAATACGAGACGGGATTAAAATCGTGCCTGCCTTAGGGGTGATTCTCAGAAACTAATATTTGTTCTTTGTAATTTTGCAGGTGTGGTTCACGTGTTGTATGAAAATGACCGTTGGTGATGAATATAGGAAAAGTGATCAAAGGAAAATTGATATAGTCTACATGCAATTATTTGAATCTAGTATTTTTAGTGATTTGAACAATCACTCGCAATTGCAAAATATCAAATGCTGCCACGTTGCATGATCATGAATCTCTATCACAATGGTTGCTGTGAAAAATAGAAATAAAAATAAATCTGAGGCCTGGGAAAGAAAATAATTGACGTTTTCAGACTATTCAGACACTGACGCGAGGCTCCATGAATGATCCGGCTGAAATCTCGCCATAGATTACAGCAAGTGTATTAACAGCACAAAGAAATACTTACTAGTTTATTTTTTGATTATGTATCTACCAAAATACTGATCAGAGTAGGGAAGAAAAAAAGCGCAATGAAGTATTCGTCATTCTCCTGACATACAGAAAACAGTAGGTAAATAGCGCAACAAAAATTGTTTTTCTAGAAACATGCCAAAACGTAGGGTAGGAAAAAAAGCGCAGTAAAATAATTGATTTTCTACTGATGTGCAGAAAAAATAGGATATCTCTACTGACATGCAGAAAAAAGAAGGGTAGTAGGAAAGACTGCTGATTAAATTAGCTGTTTTGTTTTCTAGTAAAATGCCGAAACCATAAATATTAATCGGTAAGTCGGGGAAACTATACTTTTATTGTTGAAAACACAAAGGTTAAATGTAAGTTGGCAATAGAATCAGACAGGCAATGAAATTCCAAATATTGGAGAGTTAAAGAATATAATATTTAACTGTGCAATGACAAGCTTTTGACATTATAAAAATAGGTTCCATTTCCATTTTCCTAATAAGGATGAAAATCCTTTGATCTTTCCCTAAATGATTGAAACTGCAGAATTGGCGCAACACAGTGTGGTCGATCGTGCATGAGGACACTTATGTTCATAAGCGTATGGTGACGAGCAAACTTTGGGGATGGCCAAAACTAATTAATCCTTTCCGACAAAACTTTGTCTAGAAGAAGGCAAAATAAGGTTGACATGAAGTTTCAGATTTCTCTTTTTGTTATTTATTGTACCCTTGTCAATTAATAATAATTTTTTGACAGACTGCTGAGTTAACTCAAGTTCCGAGCATGGGGGTCGATGTAACAAACAGAACCAATTGTAATTAGATAATCTGATTTAAAATGTGTTGATTTTGGTTTCCGGCATCTTTAATAGGCTCACATTAGAGGTATCATCTTAGACACCAGGCGGGAAAGAAAGGGGCAACACCGGTTTTTCACAAAAATGTACATAATTATGCGAGAACAACGGCAATATGGTAGCTATTTTTCATTTAGAAGGATATCAAGGCTCACGCAAAGCTATCGTGTAGAAAGCAAATGTGGAAAGCAATGTTCACTATTTTTGCAACGTTTAGATTCATGTGATTTAGTTTGAATTTTGAACTTCAACACCAGCAATACCGATTCCACCGGCAAAGCCTCAAATTCACACAAAGATTAGATATAGTATAAGAAATGCTAAATTTATTCCCAACAGTGTTAGTATGAAAATAACACTGACCATCGTATTTTGTATAACGTTCACCTCAGGAAAGCATGTCCGTGAAAAGTACACCACCTTAAACCCCACTTTTCTATTTTTCTTATTATTGATCTAAAACATACATTGTGGGTACTCGGCGAGGCGATTCTAACGTGTACCCACAATGTATGTTTTGAGAGAAAATGTTAAAAACATTCGAAAGATTTCTTGGACTAATGAAACTTTCATTTTATACAATTGAAAAAATCTCTGTATATTGCATGGGCATGTTTTCGTAATGATAATCAGACTGACAGGAAAAATAAATTTCTCAACTTACCGTAGAAATGCTGATCAGATCTGTAGACATTTTGTAGAACACAAAGTGGAATAAATAGACAAATATTATACAAAAATAAAATAAATTAATATAGCACACAATTGGAGAGAATAATTCTTGCTCTCACTGTCAATGTGTCTCTGTTTTGAGAGATTTCTCTTTCTTTCTTTTTCTTCCTCTTTTAATGTCTCTCTGTAGATATTTTATCGAGTGTCACTGTCCTTTTTTGTTGTTTTATTCTTTTCTCAACCGTTTTCGTTTGATTGTTTAGTTGTTGTTTTTTCTTTTAGTATTATTCCCTAATATTTTACAGAAATCGTTTCTACTTCATTGAAAAGTTATGTTTCCAAATCAAAATGAAATTATTGGCTGTTAGTCGGTGTCTTTATTTAGCGTTTTCCAATAATTGTCCGGCGAGAAATTTTGTCGTGAAAGCCTCGGAAAGATACAGCGGTCAACTTATATACCGTTTAGACTGTATTATTAAGGGCATGTAGTATGTTTTGTTAATGTGGTCATTTTAGCTCCCTGGGCCTAAAGCTTGAGGTCAAAAACAAGGTTGTTTACAAAAAATATGGTTACGTGGTTCACTCGATATGTGCGAGTAGACCTATTCAAAAAGTTGGATACCCTAAGACAATGAAAAAGTATAGTACTCACTCCTCTGTAATTCATTTTGTGCGCGCGCGTGTGTGTGTGTGTGCGCGCTCGCGCGCGCGTGTGTATGTATGTTGCTGTTGTTATTGCTGCTGAATTTGATTGGTTACCTTGTTGTCATAAATGACACCCCAGACATTTTTGTTTCAGTAGAAACGATAAACTGTTTGGTTGACTTCGTGTTTTATGTCTATCTCAACAACAAAGGTCATATGGAGACAGGGCTTCGGTTTAAAAGCTCATTCAAAAGGCAAGTAGAGCCCGGGGTCGATTGAACAATCGACCCCTGTTTTACACTTGGCGTGTGGCTAAAACACTATGCCACAGTGGCATCTAATACCTTTTTTCTCTGTAAAT
The DNA here is from genome assembly GCA_964017185.1 of Rugalucina vietnamica. Classification (NCBI taxonomy): domain Eukaryota; kingdom Metazoa; phylum Mollusca; class Bivalvia; order Lucinida; family Lucinidae; genus Rugalucina; species Rugalucina vietnamica. Next base: position 71,146,343 of record OZ024870.1, on the reverse strand, counting down.
GTAATATTTCATTTTGTAAATTATTTGCAGTTTTCACTCATATTTGTGTATGTAGGCTGTTAACATTTTTGTAGATGTTTTGTGGTTTAAGTTAGAATAGACGGCACAGAGACTGTTCAACCAAATTCTGAATCTCACCACAGACACATCAATGCATTACGAAATTTGAAAAATTTTCAGCTGAAAAAAAAAATTAATGTTTTTCTTATTTTTGCTCAAAACATAGATTGTGGGTACACGTTAGAACCGCCTCGGTGAGGCCACAATCTATGTTTTGGAGCAAAAATAAGAAAAATAGGTATACCCCTGCATACCCGAGTTTTGCTATATAAAAGTGGGGTTTAAGGGGGTATACTTTTCATGGGCATGTTTTCCTGATGGAGAGTGAAAAAAAATATTTGTAGTTGTATAATAAATGCTTATAGCATTACACGTAAGAAATGATATCTTTCCGAGCTTCCCTCAATAAACGTCTACAATACGAAAGTGAACTGCAACCCATGATACCCATTTTTGGACTTAAAATCCTTTGAATATACGTGGGCCATATCATAATAAAAATATATTAATTGTGCTTTATGATCGAAGTTCTTTTTATTGCCTGCTCGAACAGTGTAAGCCTACGACAAATTCTCTGTCAAAGATAAAAAATACCGGAACTCAAAGAATACACTATTTTTGGACCAACTCATGAATCCGTGAGTCGATGAGATTTTTTTTATTTAACTGCATGCGGGTTATACAGAGAAATGCTACCGTGGAAAAGTGTGTTTTAGATGTGATTTCTCAAGTTTGAAATTCTGTTGTTCTTTCTCGATACTTTAGACTGTCCTTTGGATTCCTTAAACAAATGAACCGGCTCATAAATTGCAGAATATTACGTATCGATAAAGGCATCGGTTTTATTTCGCTGACTTTTATAATGTTATGTTGTGTTTTATGTATTTTCTTTCCCAGCTGGTGTCAATGTTGGGGGACTTTAAATTTAATTGCATCGATTCCTGATCACTCTATTCTTACTTTAATAGTTTTGTATAAATTCTCACCCGTGTTGGCCTTGGGACGGAGGTACTGAATTAGAACCCTACCATGCTGACGCTTTGTGTTCTAGAGTAAATCACGTTCAGCTCGCCAAAACACAGATTAAATACCCAGATAGCTGTAGTTTTGTCCCATGATGTCTGAAATTGTTGACTGGGATGTTAACTATAAACCTTTTCAGGCAAATAACGAAGCGGTATGAACCAATCGGTGGACAATGACGTAACAAGTGCGTCCTTTCTGTGACTTAAATGATAACTTATTAGGTGAACGACCAAAAGTTTTCAGTTATAGATTTTGTGGTTTCTGTGAGCGACGTTAACTTTGTCAAAATTTCTAAAGTCAAGGGTAATAATCATGACAGTTTGGTGACGCAGCAAAAACGTGATGAAAACGTGGTAGATGAGTCTGGTTCATTAAACTTCCCACTCCCAGGGTTGTTTTTGTATACCGAAACAAAGGAAACAATAATTTGTTTTTATTTGATAATGTTTCATGGTTGTAAATGTTTAAGTATGTAAGATGGTATTACTTCGTACATGGAAGACCTAATTACGATATGTGCTTACATCACCGTGATGTAAATTTTCAGTCTGATTTTGTAAAATACATTTTAAAGTGGCGCTAAAAGCCCAGATAAGTCACAAACGAAGGTTGCAGTTCCTGCACTAGGCATTACGAAAACACGTCCATGCAATATACAGAGATTTTTAAATTTGTAAAATATGAACATTTTCGATAGAAAAATTTTGATTTTTTTTCTTATTTTTGCTCAAAACATAAATTGTGGGTACACGTTAGAACCGCCTCGGCGAGGCGGTTCTAACGAGTACACACAATCTGTGTTTTAGAGCAAAAAAAAAAAAAAAAGAAAAATAGGGATACCCCTGCACATCCCAGTTTTACTATATAAAAGTGGGGTATAAGGGGGTATTCGTTTCACGGACATTTTTTCCTGATGGGTAGGAACTAACAACATGGCTGTAAAGAACATTTTTTATTACAAAATTGAATAACATACTGGTTGAATAACACACATGTATATACTACTGGCACCAAATGATATGAATTTAAGGACATGTGCTGTCTGAGCAAAAGCCAAAGTGATCTTCAAATGCAGTCGCAAAACTCCTTTTCGCCAGGACAAGAGTCCAATTTTCAATGACGCGACTGAATCGGTTTCCTCATTTAAACCGTTCGTTCATTCTACTTAATAACGAACGTAATAAAGGACAAAAGTACTGTCCGCCTACAACTTAGTTTAAGTGCATTTCATATCTACGATATACACGGCAACCTTGAAAGCAAGGTTATGTGCAGGTTCAAATGATACATGTACCGACCACAACGTTTCATAGTCTTAACGTGTCTATTTTGATGATTATTGATGCTACTTGAATGGTAAGCATTGCTTATTCTTCATAAATCTTCACATCACGAAAACATGTCCATGTAATGTATACCCCCTCGAACCCCACTTTTATATAGCAAAACTGGGGTATACAGGGGTATACCTATTTTTCTTATTCTTGCTCCAAAACATAGATTGTGGGTACTCGTTAGAGGCGGTTCTAACGTGTACCCACAATCTATGTTTACAGCAAAAATAAGAAAAATATCAAATTTTTTCCGTTTAAAATTTTCAATTTTTAAAGCTAAAAAAATCTCTGTTTATTGTATGGGCAAGTTTTCGTAATGATTTGAATAGGCTCGCTTTTAGTAAAACCTCTGTTGTGGGTGCTGGACTAGGCGATTATAATAAGCACCCGCAACGCAGTTTTCTATCAAGAAATAAGCAAAATAATCGCTTCATTATCCTCAAATAAATCCTTTGTTGAGCAAATCAACAAGAATAAGAACAGTAGTGACGTCGCTGGACAAGAATGACCTATGATTTCCTCACTAATAGAGCCCAAAGACAGAAATGAAAACAAGATACATGTACAATCATTTATCCTGGATATAGGACAAAAAAGCAACTTGAAAAATTATCAAGGCCGATTGGCAATGCATGTAAGTGCGTGCTGCATTAAAGAAGCACAACTTAACAATAATTAATTACAGTATACAATATTATACTAGGTAATCATTATAAACATTGCTGGTGCATGTTACAACACACAAGTATGGAAGTATAAAGCATATTTTTGGCTACCCAATTTTATATTTAGAACGTTACAACGTTAAGAGACTAAATAAGTAACAAATTTTGTTTCTAAAACTATTTTTGTCTTACATAATTAGTCAGTTTTAATTAAAAACAGCTTTGTTTCAATGTCGCGCAAAATGAAATCTAGTAATGATAACCAAAGTTAAGTAGACAGTTGCGTAAGAGAAATTATGTTGCAATAATGAAAACAGCGCATATCACAACAGCAGGAAAACATGTCCGTGCAACGTATACCCCCTCAAACCCCACTTTTATATAGCAAAACTGGGGTATGCAGGGGTATACCTATTTTTCTTATTTTTGCTCCAAAACATAGATTGTGGGTACTCGTTAGAACCGCCTCGCCGAGGCGGTTCTAACGTGTACCCACAATCTATGTTTTGAGCAAAAATAAGAAAAATATCAAAAATTTTCAGCTAAAAATTTTCAATTTTTAAAGCTAAAAAATCTCTGTATATTGCATGGGCAAGTTTTCGTAATGGTCACAGTCACAGTCAGATTACGTACGAGTACTAGCTGCTTAGCATTAATTAATTATAAGGATAACACATTTATTGCTTACTTGTTATGCTAAACTTTAATTTGTTAATGAATAGATCTGCTGTCAGACTCTTTCGTCTTAAATATTTATATATATATATATTTGTGATGCTTTATATTTGCATCTACAATGTATTTTTATGCTAGTTAGTCGACATAAAGAAAATGTAACAGACAACAATGTAAACAGAAATGGTGCAATCAGAACAAAAGTCCATCTCCCACTCCAAAAGCCATGATGGACAATCACAAGATCAGGTACTAATTCAACATATCGTTGAACATATCGTAGGCTGAGTGATACGCTATTCCCCAGTAGGTGGTTACTTAACCACACATATTTTCAAAGGCATTATTGAACATGGAATGACCTCATTTTTTACAAATTGCAATATTTTGCGACTTCGAAAAGAAAAGTTTATACGCTTACGAGCACGTATGTTCTGTTGTGGGTAACCGTTCTGTTTTTAGTTTTACGTTCTCAGTTTGGACTGTTTGTGTATGTCTCCATATATTTAGTTACGTTCATGTAACTGAGTTGCTACCATTTGGGGAAATAGCTTATCACTATGATTTACTGTATGTTCTCTTCGTATCAGTACCTATTTGAAATTTCGTGTTTTTTTTTTCTTTAAAGGTGAGACTGTAGCTCTGATTACTCCAGTTCCTGGTCACTGCTTAACTGTAAACATGTAAAGACACGGATTCAGAAATTTCATTACTTTAATTAACGAATAGGTGAACCCACCAAATCTAAGAAAAACGCATATATGTCATTCGTTAAGGCATACGTTCTCCTCAGTAACATCAAGTATGGACTTGCGTGGGTTGGGTGTGGATTAGAAAACGCATCATTATGGCGACAAATATTTGTGAAGTGTTTACAAACACAGAATCGGCTTAATATGATATTAATGAACTGTTGGCTGCAACAATATAACAAGCAGCGTTCAGTCGTTTCCTGACTAGTAAGGTCGAAACCACTGATTTAATAAGGATTAGGTTCAATCTAGGAAACTTTATTAAGACAATCAAGGGGCAAGTAGAGGTTGGAAGAATTAAACGAGTTTCTTATAATTAGATATAATCTGATAATGCAAATGAAAGGTGGAATTCTAGATATAGGGAAAAACAAACAGTTCCCGAGTAAGGGGTTTGCCTTGCAAACACTGCAAATTGGAAGTTGTAATTTAACGCCTCGGACTTTGGAGTGGGAGTCTCTTTCTGATTGCGGCTTCTCCAGATCATTGCCTAATTTTACCCTTCTGTTAGTTCTAGACCATTGTTTATTTCATTTTCACAGATAGGGAGAATTATTATGTCTGTTGAATTTTTAAGTGTCTAGAAAAGCAAAAACATACAAACAAACAAACAAAAAATAAACTGGCGTTCAAACACTTTCATCTGGTATACATGTAGCCTCGGCTACATATGTGATTCTTGTAGAGATTTTTCCGTGATGTAGAGAAAACAACATTGTAACTTTCTGTCTCAGTGGTAGACATCCAGACTAGACATTCAGTCTGGATGTCTGACACTGAGGCAGAAACTTACATAGTTGTTTTCTTCAGTATGTGCTAAGAGACCATACACTCCTGTATCCATCGCCAAAAATTTATTGCCGCTCCAATGGAGCCGGCAATAAATCACAGAAAATATCTTGTATCTCTCATATTTTATCACCATTATCATCATACTGTGAAATTTACAAGAGTAACAGTCTCCTGATGTCCAATATCAGATTTATACATGTTCCATTTTTTTTTTTTTTTTTTTATTTTCTTTTTTCTCACCGACCATTTTGTGTTATGCAGGAACGTGATACATAGAGTCTGTGAGTATTATATATTTGTATTCAAATTGTGCGGGCACTTACAAATCTTTTAAAACTATACTTTTTATTTTCTCGAATTTTGGGCACTCAAAAATTGTGGGTCTTCAAATTTGTTGGTACTCAAAATATGTGGGTATTCGAAAGTGTGTACTCGTAAACTTAGAAAACATATCGTAAGCCGTGTGAGCGGCTATTTCCCAATGGTCGTTCGTCTCTCATCATCGTTACTTCTTGAATAGGTTCGTGTGTGTTGGTGAGTTCTTGAATGGCTGGCTATGCCAATTCTGGCTCTAAACTGTCGGTTGCAAGTAGAGCAAGTCAATGTCATAGAATCAGCTGGTGGCCCATTGGTATTGGCTTTGCGTTCTCTGCGCTTTCTTTCAGCTTCACAGATTCTCTTTTATTCATAGAGAGCTGCTCCTTTGTTGATGAGACCTCGCCACTTTGCTCACTCCTGTGCAGTACGTTCCCAAGACCCAACTGGTATGTCGAAATCCTTCAGAGAGGCGTTGAAGGTGTCTTTGTTGCGTTTCTTCTGGCCACATTGAGAGCGCTTTCCCACTCTTGTAGTTCTCCATGATAGAAGACTTCCTTTGAAATTCGCTCATCAGGCATTCTTATAACATGGCCATTGCACCTTAGCTGTGCTAGCCTTAAGGCAGTATGCATGCTTTACACCCCTGATTTCTGCAGGACCTCCGTGTCTGGAATCTTGTCTTGCCACTTGATTTTTTGCAGCTTTCTCAAACAGCTTAAATGGAAATGGTTAAGTCTCTTTGCATGATGCTGGTATACTGTCCAGGTCTAACATGCATACAAGAGGGTTTGCAGTACCACAGCCTTGTAGACTTTCAGCTTGGTGTCAAGCTTGATTCCATTTCGCTACCAGACATTTGCACGGAGTCTTCCAAAGCCATACTGGCTTTTGCAATTCCGGCAGTGACCTCATCATCAATGTGCACTGCTCTGGAAAGAGTGCTTCCCAGGTAGGTGAATCTATCAACAACTTTCAGTTTTTGTCCTTTAAAGTGATGGTTGGTTCATTGTACGATTTTCCAGGTGCTGGTTGGTGTATAACCTCTGTCTTTTTTGTGCTGATTGTGAGATTATAGTTACCACATGACTGTGAGACTTGATCCATGGCTCTTTGCATTTTTGCCTCTGAGCTGGCAGTCTTATCCATATCATCTGCATAAAGGAGCTCATCTAGCACATCAGTCTGCAACTAAATTTTGGCTTGCAACCTTCTAATGTTGAATATATTGCCATCAAAACGGTACCTGATTGAAAAACCAGTGTCACTGTCCAGAAAAGCATCCATGAGCATGGTAGAAAACATCATGCTGAACAGTGTTGGTGCCATAACAGAGCTCTGTTTGACCCTATTCGTTACCTCAAAGGGTTCAGAGAATTCTCCATCATCTTGCACACGTGCTTGCATGCCATCATGAAATTGCCGCACCATTGCTATGAAACTGGGTGGACAGCCAAACTTGGCCATGATTTTCCAGGGTCCATCACGACTTACTGTGTCAAAAGCTTTGGTGAGGTCGACACACGTCATGTAAAGATTTACATTCTGTTCTTCGCATTTCTCCTGAAGCTGTCTTGCTGTGAAGATCATGTCTATTTCTGAATCCACATTGACTTTCTGAATGAACATTCAGGCGGTTCAACAGAATGTTTGCCAGTATCTTACCAGCAATGCATAGGAGATGCTCCTGTGGTTGTCACAGACTTGTGGATTTCCTTTCCGCTTGTATAGGTGGATTATGGATGCATCCTTAAATTCTTGTGGGATAGCCTCCTTCCTCCACATACAGTAGAACAACTCTGTCAATTTATCTGTCATGGGTAGCCCCCCCCCCCCCCCCCCGGCCTTATAAACCTCTGCAGGAATTGCATCTGCACCTGGAGCTTTGCCAGAGGATGGTTGTTGAACTGCTTTTCTTGTTTCCATGATGGTTGAAAATTCATCTAACATACCATTGGACTCTATCTTTGGAAGTCTGTCGATTGCATCCTCATTGATGCTTGATGGTCGATTCAGCACACTATTGAAATGTTCTGCCCACCTTTTCAAGAAAGCCTCTTTATCTGTGAGAAGAGTGCTTCCATCTGCACTGAGCAATGCTGTGGCTCCAGAACTCTTTGGGCCATGCACTTTCAGTGCATCATGAAATTTCTTCATGTCCTTTCTGTCCGCAAAAGACTGGATTTTTTCTGTTTTCTTCCTCAGTCAGGAATCTTGCTGTCCCTACGCTTGGTCTGGACTGTCTTACAAATGTTGCTGTAGACTGCTTTCTTGGATACTGAGCTATTATCATCTTGATGTGCCTTGTGCAATCGGCGTTTTTCTTCAAGAAGCCTCTGACTTTCATCACCATTCTCATCAAACCAGTCTTGATGTTTGCGAGATGGATGTCCTAAAGTAGTAGCACCTGAAGAATGAACTGTTTTATGGAAACATGTCCAGTTTTGTTCGGGGTTCTCTGAACTGAGACTGATTGCATCCAGTTGGTAGCAAATGTCCGCTAAGAAAGCTTGTCTCATGCTATTTTGATTCAGCTATTGAGACATCCAGTCTTTTAGGAGCTTTCTTGCGTTGAGGTCGCCTCGCAGGCTTGTTTCTTAAGTTGAGTTTGCCGACAACCAGTCTATGATCTGTCCAGCAGTCTGCATCACACATAGTCTTTGTCTCTCTGACATCCTGCCTGTCTGTTCTCCGCACTATGACATAGTCTATGAGATACCTAGTCCAGATATGCAAATTTCTCAATCGGCGGCCACTCAAATACCCGAACTTAACTTAAAGTATAAAAGCGTACATAAGGTCCAAACAACACAAAAATTCTCCAAATATGCATATGAATCGAAATTTTCAATAGAAAAAAATGCCACCTGAAAATACATTGTGTATCTCTATAGACTCAGATCAGTGTTTCATTTAATCTGATTTGACATCGCATCGCTGTATAATATTCAGACAAATGGTTTAATGCAAGTCTTGAAACAAACAGGTGGTTAGAGTCAAGCAATTATCTTCTTTACATTATTTAATGACTAAGAAAAACCGGTAACAACTCTGGAAAGATGCGATGGATATAGTTCGTGTATGGCGAAATCTTTGCAGAATAACTGAGGAGGGAAGGCTATAGGAGACGCTGCAAAGACATCCTTAAAACAAAGTCAGGGTGAATTGTCGATTTACTAAGGAAGTAAGTAGCTGCCAAGCGAACTAAGTATTTAACGGTCTGTATTTAGGTCACAGGCTACAAGTATTTCTGAAAAAAAAAAAAAACAAAAACAAAAAAAAAAACAACAAAATGTTTACAGCTTAAATTTGAATGTGCTGCAAAATGGGTCAAGGACAACCCAAGATAATGGTTTAAACAAACTATGATAGGCCATAGTCCTCTATGCTACATACCAAGTTTCGTTCACATCTGTTCACTGTTCCCAAGAGTAAGAATTTTAATGATATAAGATGACCATAAATTGAGAACGGCAACTCGTAGTATAGACGTAGTACTATATGATGACTACTCAAAGTATGTCACTGAAATAAGTAATCACTAAGCCTCTTAAATTGTGTTAAAGTCACATGAATGGAATATAAACTACTTCAATAAGTTTATTGATGTCTGCATCAGGATAACATTTCTGTGTAATGTAGCCACATATACATATAGATCCCGAACGCTCGTAGTAGAATTTCGTCACAGATTTACCGTTATAAATATGAATGACACGACTGCTACTATTGGTCAAATACATTCTTTCATTCATATGTATAACTGTAAACCTGTGACGTACGTCTAGGATCTATACCCCGCCTTTGATATAGGAAGAATGTGGTGTAACTGACTAAGCAATAAGTTTCCTTTTTTGCATAAAACCTTTAGAACCCCCTATTCCTAAAAGAAAGATAGTTATTTCCGAGTAACAATCAACCCAGAGCAAAATATAATGATAATAACAAAGTTATATAAAATAATTATGATCTTTTTAACTGAGAATTATATTTAATTTACAATCAAATGTATCGATGTTTATTGCATACTTGCATTTTCATGATGTGCATTATAAAATCATTAAAATATAATAATTATTATTTGATTTGTTTTTTGCAAATCTTACTTAGCAGTAAGTATTTCAGCCTTGGGCAGTGAATAAAATATTTATGCAGGTCAACGTAACTTTCGGTAGCCAAAAACAACAAAATAACATTATACCACCATAAACGTGGCGTACCGATAACCGTAAAAATGTATTTAAACTAATTGCGTAAATTTTACGTTACACTGTCATGCAAAGTTGACGGCCTCTTTTCAGTCACTGGATATATTTATTCGCCACTTTCAAACTGGCCACCAAAAACAGAAACTTTTAAGGTCAGTGGCTCGTTTCACAAAGCGTTTTAAGACATATTTTATCCTAAGTTTAAACTTAGTACTAATTTCGGTTAAGATACATCTCATCCTTAAGATGTCCTAACTTTATTCCTAACAATAGGACATAACTTATGATTGATCTTATTTAATAGTAAACTAAAAAATGGCGAACGTGTTTATGTGAGGGCAAAAAACAACAAAATATTACCTAGACTGGATTCGAACTCGGATCGCCTGGACAGAATACAACATTTCTTACATGTACCACTGAGCCACCGAGTCATATTTTTTATTCATTGGTTCAGTATTGATAAACGTCAATATTAGTCAGTTTGAGTTAATGTTTAACGCCCCAGTCAACAGCTATGTTCATGCAGAGACGTTGCCTTCATTTCATTAGACGTTCATACAAAATTAGGATGTCATGGCATCCAAAACGTGCTTCAAAGTATACTCGGCCAAACTTATAACGCAACATCGGTTTATTTGTTATATTATACAAATAAACTTTATTTCCACTGGATGAGATTGCCGGGCGATTTGACACATCTAACAACATCTGGTTGTAACATTCTGTGTTTTCCGTCTCAACAAATTAATCATTTTCACGATCCAAAAGAAAGCAATTTGCATTAAAACTGACTTCCAGAATCTCTCAGAAGGAGCATGCCACCAAAATAACCGCTTTGGCCAATCTCATTCGAGCTCTATGGTCCATACTATGAAAATCAAACACTTCTATACCTTATTAATTCATAGGCGATTGCTGACCAGCATATGTATGGTAGACTGTCTTACATTTCATTAAAATGCGAAAACATGCCATGATCGTGATGCGTTGTGTTTGGCTCAGTATAAAGTACCAAAGTAAGGCTTATGTGTATTTATGGTTTGACTTTACCACGGTTTCTAGGCAGGCTCAGACCTGAGCGGTTAACCAGTAGCCTGATCAGATGACAAGTCAGTAGCGTATAAGCTTTGTTTGGAGCGGTACAAGCAGCCATCTATTATTACTCAGGACCCCAATTGGTCCAATTTTATTTTAACTGCAAACATCATGAGCTGTGCATATAATTGCGAGTATAACTAGACCTAAGTTCAATATGGCAAATTGACTATATTTTCCCAAATCAGAACAGGGCTTTGATAAACAGACCGGCCGCTTGATGCATCAGGTTTATCATACAGTGTATAAGGCAAACACTGGTGTTAAAGAGATTTGGTTTCGATTTGCAGACGAAATAGTCTAAAGCATTACAATAAAACAGTTTATATTGAAACAGAAAGAAAAAAAGAAAAGAAAAATGAGAGAAAAATGGATTCGATCTCGGATCGCCTGGTTCATATTATGGCAAAAATGCTAATTTGCATAAATCCACTGAGCTATCACCTGCAGCATTTTACATCTTGTAAAATGCCTTAATTATGAAGATTCCAATATATTGTTACCTCCCTTTGACCGCTATTTCCCTTTTAACATAGACTGTCGCATTGCGGTGGAGCTTATTGTTACAGCTTGATTGGTCACATGACTGATCTATTCGCTCACTTGAATCATTTATGTGGACAAAGGCATGTGTTTTTGCATCAGCACAGTCGATCAGAAATTACTTGAATGGGGTAAAACTTTATCACCTTTTGAATGATGCGGAATTTCCTAGCCTACAAGATTTTCAAATCAAGTTGACGTTGCGTGGTCTAAGCAAAGTTTTATTCCACTCCCCTAAACAAGCAGCGCCTTTTACTCCTGAGATTTTGCTTGAAATTTGGCGTGATGTCGATTTTTTTCTAAACCAACTATGTCATCAATTTGGTGTGCTTTTGTGTTTGCATTTTTTATGATGGCTAGGAAGTCCAGCATTGTTCAAAATTCTGTGCTTAATTTTGATCTTGTTAAATATTTGTGCCGAAGAGATGTGCGATTAACTTCCTATGGACTTGAAGTGCAACTGAAAATTTCGAAGACTAATCAATTTGGTGACAAAAACATTATTTCACCGATGTATGAGTTACACGACTCTCCCTTATGCCCTGTCCGGGCTTTTAAGTTGATGTGTCAATTAGTACCTGCTCCACCCGATGCTCCAGCCTTTAAAGATTCTCTGATTCCCATCCACACCCCACTTCTAGACCGTTATCCCAAATGTTCCTTGAAAGCTGCCGAGGTCCCTAACGCTGAGTGCTTAACTATGCATTCTTTTAGACGTAGTGGCGCGTCATTTTATTTTAATTCTGGCGTTCCTGGTGAAATCATTCAGCTTTTCGGAAACTGGGCTTCCGATTGTTATCTTAGATATTTGAGATTTACTCGAGAATCTCTCCTAGATGCCGCTTACATTGTTTCCCGCAGCGTTCCTCGTTTTTAATTTGGCCGGTTTTTGGCGGGTATGAGGCTGCACGCCGTGTTTTCATGCTTATTTATGTGTTTGTTGACTATTATTACATGTTTATATTCTCATATGCTCGCAAACTCCATTTGGCCAAATTATATGTTTTCAATTACTTCATTTTAATTGTTATTTCCCCCTCCTTTTAAAGTGGACTCGAACATAATTTGCAGCATTTTACATCTTGTAAAATGCCTTAATTATGAAGATTCCAATATATTGTTACCTCCCTTTGACCGCTATTTCCCTTTTAACATAGACTGTCGCATTGCGGTGGAGCTTATTGTTACAGCTTGATTGGTCACATGACTGATCTATTCGCTCACTTGAATTATTTATGTGGACAAAGGAATGTGTTTTTGCATCCCTCCCACCCTCCCTATACTTGCGTTTGTAGTTAGAATAATTTCGCTTATAGGGTGGGTATGAGGCTGCGCGCCGTTTTTTCATGCTTATTTATGTGTTTGTTGACTATAATTACATGTATATATTCTCATATGCTCGCAGCCTCCATTTGGCCAAATTATATGTTTTCAATTACTTCATTTTAATTGTTATTTCCCCCTCCTTTTAAAGGGGACTCGCACATAATTAATATTAAATCAATTCTATGATTTAACATACTTGAAACTAACTGTTTAGTGTATTTGACCTTGAAACGAGATAAATCTTATGAACAAGTCACAACTTCAAACATAAGATAAGTCTTACCGGTAAGATATATCATAAGTCACTCCTAAGATTAGTCTCGATCATAAGATAAGATATGTCCTAAGAGAGCTTCCTGAAACGAGCTACAGGCCTTGAGATGGCGTGACGTTTTCCCAGCTTTAGCGCAAAATAACTAACAGGTCATTTTAGAGTAAATGATCGCAGCTTGTGGCTCAATACATGTATATGTTTTGAATCGTACGTAGCCAGATATTTTCTATTGTATTTGAGTTAGGGGACTGTGCAGGCCATTCTGTTTGATTGATATTAATTATTGGTTTCTCAGTATTCACGTAAAACATGGGCTCTATGGACCAATGTGGACAGGGGCCTTGTTATCCATAGATTTGTAGTTTCCATCAGGGAAATAACGGGTATGTTTAATTATCAAAAATGTAAATATATTTCGGCCTATTTTATTGCATTGTTCTTTTTCTAAACAGTTGTTGTACAAAAAGTAATCTGGCAAGTGTCCCTGTCGCTGAATAGTCTCTCCCTACCCCTCCAACTTCTACTTTCTAAAGAGCCAGTCTCATGATTTTTTTATCACTGACCTTATTGCTCTTCTAGGTTTTCCAAATAATCTTGACAATTCAAATATAATTTATTGGCTTTGTAGCTTTCTAATGTCATTTGCCTAATGTCGCCTCCTATGTGTTTACTTTTTCTGTACATCTTTTTCTGTGAAAAAAAAATGCTTAGATTTGAAGCGGACTATCAAGAACTGTGCATGATGCCATCAAAATATGTTTTGTGTACGTGAATATTTACATTATAATGATTGACCGTTTCTATAGCTAAACTTAATTAAGTAGCAAAGTAAAATGCAAATGAAGCCATTTTGTATTGGACTGGCGAATAGTTATGTCACTTATATGTACATGTAGCAATGTTTTTCACGATCACGCTCTAACCCGACCGACTCTGAGTTTTTGGGCCGACCCTGCAGTTTTTATTGCCAATAAAAATAAAATAAAAATATTTTCATGCCGACCGACCCTCAACATTTGAAGTGGAAAACAGACAATGATTTAAAAACTGCTATAATTTCAACAATACTATGTCAACTCGCATTCTTTAGCTTCCTACTGGTTTTAAACGTCATCGCATGTTTGTTTCGAGTACTTATGATTAATTTTAGCACACTTCTACCTTTTTTACTCATTTTTCAAGAAAGAAAAAATACACGAAAAATAAAAAGATTTTCCGACCTACCGACTCTACCCCGTCTTTGGCATGTTAGCGGAAACAACCGGCTATTTTTATTTTACGCCTCATGTGATAACTATGATCTTACAATCAGCACAAAAAGACAGAGGTTATACACCAATTAGCACATGGAAAACCGTACAATGAACCAACTATCACTGTAAATGGACAAAAACTGAAAGTTGTTGATAAATTCTCCTGGGGAAACACTCCATCCAGAGCATTGATGATGAGGTAACAGCCAAAATTACAAAAGCCAGTGTGGCATTTGGAAGACTCCGTGTAAATGTCTGATTTCCACTTAAGCTGTTTGAGAAAGCTATTAAAATCAAGAGGCGAGACAAGATTCCAGACACAGAGGTCCTGAAGAAGGCACTTACAGTCGTAAAGCTAGCACAACTAAGATGGACTGGCAATGTTATAAGAATGGCTGGTGAGCGACTGCTAAACAAAGTTTTCTATGGAGAATTACGGGAGAGAAAGCGCTATGAAGGTGACCAAACGAAACGTTACAAAGGCACCCTCAAAGCCTCTCTTACCAATACAGTCTTAAGAACAGGCTGTGTGGTAGCGGTCAAAGTGACGCGGTCTCATAAACAAAGGAGCAGCTCATTATGAAGAAAAGGGAATCTGTGAAGCTGAAAGAAAGTGCACAAAATACAAAGCCAAGACCAGCAGATTCCTTACCCTTGCAACCAACAATTCAGAACTACCATTGGCTAGTCACAGCAACCCGCATAAACATCATTCTTATTACTGAGAGACGATCCGACTACTGACTTATACAAGAGAAGTATGATCTAGTCCACGCATGAGGCTCTTTATGGTCATAAAGCCTCTAGTCCTTCACCCACGATGTTGTAAAATGGATAACTGACTCGTAAAAGGTTAAAAGAAATACGTTTTTGAATTTGCATTAAAACATTATTTTGTTTGTTTCTGGTATGTAAATATTTCATTCGATGTTTAATTTGTCTTCATCTATGTTTTCTTTGTTGTTATAATATTGCTATGTTTTGAGGGCCCCATGGAATATTGGTGAAAGCCAAATGGGTAACCTTCTTAAAAAGAACTTACATGCCTGCTTCCTTGCTTGCTTGCATACATACATACATACATACATACATACATACATACATACATACATACATACATACATACATACATACATACATACATACATACATACATCATTTTATCAAAGTTAAACTATGAGTTGACTTTCTCGTGGTGATACAGATCTGTAAATATAGCGTTATCTATATGTGTAAAATGTATGTGACGATTCGGTTGGCTGATTCAATGTTAACGATTCTACAGATTATGTCCAATGATTCGTGATTATTTACAAGTTCGCTTAATATGTAGATATGTGTTTGAGAATATTTTGCAAAGTAAATTTTAAGAACCTAGTGTAGTATTGTCAATTTGACGTTTCACCAGGCAAATACATGTATTCTGCTTTCGAACCTCTGAGACCCCTTTTTTCTATAGGTTTGAATTCACACTTGAGCATGTGTACAGTATATCGACCTACATTTTTTACGATTTTCCGAAACCGCATGACGGAGCCGATCAAAATGTCGTATAAGATTGCTTGACGAAAATACTGAAATGTGACAGCCGAACAAGGCTTGTGGTCATCTATAGCTCCTAACATACGACTAAATGCTGGATTAGACCCAGACCAAATGTCATATTCATGAGATTAGTTTGAGAGCATAAATATATACTAAATCTTGACCATATAGAAATGCTCCGCTGACGCATAGAATCGTCAGTTGTGTCATGTAAGATGTAAAGCAACTTTAGTCAAGGTCACCTTTGATGACATTGACTTAAAACCTTCAGGGCAAATTGACATATGGTGAAAAAAGAATTGGAGCACATGTGTTACACGTAGGCCATTCATGCAGAATAATGATTAAAAAAAATGTTAAACTGTTCGTGTGAATGACAAGAATAACAAAAGCATTTCACAATTTAATATCCATTAAATGATAAGTATTTTAATTATTACATTATGTCAACATGCGTAAGCCGTCAATGGCCTGTCGAAGTGCTATATATAATGCATCACGTGTAACATACTACAACTGATATCGAGTTGTAGGAGGACTGTGGTGCAAACAAACCACCACCTCTTTAATTTCAAGGTGGAATGAAATAATATCAGAGCAAGCAGCCATCGAAACCTGAGGTCGATTTCATATACCCCATAGTCAGAAAAGATAAGCATATTCATGAACGAAAACTTGCCCATGCATTAAACAAAAACAAAAAAATAACTGTTAAAAATTGAAAATTTCATTAGAATATTTTGATATTTTAAATATTTTTGCTCAAAACATTGACTGTGCGTACACGTTTCCACGAGTACCTAGATTTATAATCAGTCTCTAATTCTGTATATAATTCTATCTTCACAACACCTTACAGCATATATGTATGCCTCTCTGAGAGCTTCAGAATCCTGCTTTAGTCTAAAGGAGAGAACATTTCATTAGATTTAGCAAAATAATAGTAGATGTTAAAACAAAAAATAAATAATAATAAAAATTAGTAGGAGACTTGTACAAGTCTAACGAGTACCCACAGTCTATGTTTAGGAACAAAAAATAGAAAAATGGTATACCCCTTAAAACTCCAGTTCTGTTATATAAAAGTGGGGTTTTCCTGATGAATACTCTTTCTGTTCTCGATTTACTACTATCCTCTCTCTAGGTGTTGTGCAAGTAGAACGCTTTTATTTTTGAATATTATGATTTTATTTGCATTCATGCATTTAAATTTTGGTTCGATATAATACCCATTTATGCCAAATGAAGTATATCACGTTTCACTACTATCCTACATCCATTACCTATGTTACAATATTTACTTTGTTATTTTTTCAAACCCAATTATCAAGTTCCCTAACACCCATACCCATGGCGATCTCTATTCCCAGAAAAGTATTACTAAACATTCCTGGACTTGTTCTATTTTGTCTTGTTCTTACCTGTGTGTTAAATACATGTAACTGAAGGCTGATCTTTTTACGGCTACTCGTCTAATCTAAAATTTCAAGACAACAAAAGGCAATATACAAGTAGAGAGTGGCTTTCTATTTGTATCTTGCCTATTGCTGTTTTAATCCGTTTCAATAATTTATTTTAACTCTTGTCGTACAAGTGTTGGATGCACTTTTTGTTTCTTTTTCTTATAATTTTATTCGTATTCATGCGATAATTTAACTTTTGATTTTACTGTATTTAACAAATCGTATATTGTCCTTGTGGGCATAGAACTTAAGAGGTATGGAATACAGAAAGCTGCACTGAGTGGGACTTGGTTCGCAAATGTTGGGGAGATCAAAGAAGTTGGTGCTGGATACACCTTTTTCTGGAGTGAAGAGAGGCGTGAAGCAAGAGCTGGCTTTGCCATTAAAACAGAGATAGTTGATAAGCTTTCAGGATTGCCAAAAGGCATCAATGACCGCCTAATGACATTGAGACTTCCTCTGTCAATCCAATAAACATGCAACTATTGTCAGTGTCTGACAAGCAAATAAACATGCAACTATTGTCAGTGTCTGCAACCACGATGGCCAATCCAGTTGAGGTTAAATAAAATATAAATAAAAATTTAAACTGAGATCCTTTAAGAGCAGTGAACACATTAATGAGAAAGGGGATGGGCCATACCGCGGTTTCGACTTTTAAAGTCTCGTCAGTGACCCTTTAGGTTTGGCAACGTGAAGCCAAAGAGAATTACTGAAATTTTGCAACTCGATACAAAGACTAGTATTATCTAAAGGGACCAAATATATTAAAAATTGTAAGAAAATGAATCTTAACAAAATGAACGTGTAGAGCCATCTTCTAAACAATGTACACTTAGAGCCATCTTCTAAACAATGTTTTAATTATTTGACCCCGTTTAGACATGTGTCTTTGATTTAGACTTACCTTGTGTAAATGTTTGAAATTGCAGGATATTTATCTGGCTATTGTCGTCAGTTTATAAAGGGTCACTGATGAGGGTTCAGTACCCGAAATTGCGCAATATGGCCCTTACAATATCCCTTTGAACGTTATCACTGCTTACAAAAGATCGAGCTTTTGGAACATCATCGTACATCATCCATAGTGCAGGTTATATTTTCTTTTGGGCCTTTGAGATCAAACGATATTTTGAGAAAGCAGAAACTTATTATACGAATCCAGCTTGCGAGGCGACCTCAAGGCAAGAAAGCTAGTAAGAGACTGGATGTCTCAAAGCTGAATCAAGACAGCATGAGACAAACTGGACAGTTTTCCATCAAACAGTTTATTCTTCAGCTGCTTCTACTTTAGGACAGCCATCTCGCAAACATCAAGACTGATTTGATGAGAATCATGGCAAAATTCAGAGGCTTCTTGAAGAAAAACACCGATTGCACAATACTAGCTTAGTATCAGAGAAAGCAGCCTACAGCAACATTTGTAAGACAGTCCAGACCAAGCTTAGGGACATGCAAGATTCCTGGTTAAGGAAAAAACAGAAGAAATTCAGTCTTTTGCGGACAGAAAGGGCATAAAAGAAATTTCATGATGCAAAGAGTTCTGGAGCCACCACATTAATCAGTGCAGATGGAAGTACTCTTCTCACAGATAAAGGGGCTATCTTGGAAAGATGGGCAGAGCATTTCAATAGTGTGCTGAATCAACCATGGAAGCAGTTGACAGACTTCCACAGATAGAGTGCAATGTTCTATTAGATGAATTTCCAGCCGTCATGGAAAAAACAAAATCAATTCGACAACTGTCATCTGGCAAAGCTCCAGGTTCAGATGCTCGTCTGCAGAGGTTTATAAGGCCGGGGATCTACCCATGTGGAGGAAGGAGGCTATCCCACAAGAATTTAAGGATGCATCCATAATCCACCTATACAAGGAAATCCTCACGTCTGTGACAACCACAGAGGCATCTGGCAAAACTCTGTTGAATCGCCTGAATGTTCATCTTGATCAGAAGGGACTTATCCAAGAAAGTCAATCTGGAATCAGAAAAAAAAAAACAGAGGGACAATAGACATGATTTTTTTACAGCAAGACAGCTTCAGGAGAAATTCCAATAAATATCAGAATGTAGATCTATACATGACGTTTGTCAACCTTACCAAAACTTTTGACACAGTCGCGATGGACTGGAAAATCATGACCAAGTTTGGCTGTCCGCCCAGATTCATAACAATGGCGCGGCAATTTCATGATGGCATATAGGCACATGAGAGTTTTCTGAACCTTTTGATGTAAAGAATGGGGTCAAACAGGACTGTGTTATGGCACCAACACTGCTCAAGATGATGCTTTCTGCCAAGCTCATGGATGCTTTTCAGGACAGTGACACTGGTTTTTCAATCAGGTACCGTTTTGATGGCTATATATTCAACCTTAGACGGTTGCAAGCCAAACCTTAGGTGCAGACAGATGTGCTAGATGAGCTACTGTATACAGATGATATGGATAAGAATACCAGCTCAAAGGCAAAAATGCAAAGAGCCATGAATCAAGTCTCACAGTCATGTGATAACTATGATCTCACAATCGGCACAAAACGACAAAGGTTGTACACCAACCAGCACCTGGAAAACCGTACAATGAATAAACCATCACTGTGAATAGACAAAAACTGAAAGTTGTTGATAAATTCACTCTGTCTAGAGTAGTGCACACTGATGGTGAGGTCACTGCCAGAATTCCAAAGCCAGTGTGGTATTCGGAAGACTCCGTGCTAATGTCTGGGAGCGTAATGGAATCAAGCTTGACACCAAGCTGAAAGTCCATAAGGCGGTGGCACTGCCAACCCTCTTGTATGCATGTGAGACCTGGACAGTATACCAGCGTCATGCACCATGTCCACTTAAGCTGTTTGAAGAAGCTGTTAAAATCAAGTGGCAAGATAAGATTCCAGACACAGGTCCCGAAGAAAGCAGGCATGCAAAAAGGTACAAGTAGGCAAAGATCAGGAAAAGGCGCAACCAGAAAGAGATTCCCACTCCAAAAACCGAGGTGGGAAAAAACCAAACTAACAATCAGGCACTTATACCATGAAACATATCGTAAGCCGAATGAGCAGCTATTTTCCCAATAGGTGGCCACTCAGTTACCTTAACTTAATTAAAAATATGAAAACATACATAAGGCGCCAACAACACAAAAAAAAATTAAACACCAAGACATAAAACAAAAAGAACCACCACAGAAGTATCGCCTTGGAACGATCAGTAACACAAAGTTACTGGCGGGCTTAAACCGGTATTACAGGATCCTAACCTCACCCTCAGCTTCTGCAGTGGTTCATAACATTTAGTAAGTTCTTCGGTCCTCGTGGTGAATCTCTAACTAGTCAATGAATCATCAAGAACAAACAAATAAATCATGATAAACATCCTGATGAATCAAAAACAAGGACTCACAGATTGAGTAAGCTGCCCGACGATGGAGATCCCTGGGCGCCGAATAACCTACTAACTCCAGAGCAAAAGAAAAACACCAGTTGGACCCCGGTGGGCCAAGCAACAGACAAGAAGCTCCAGCCCCAACCAACTAAAATGAATAGCTTTAAGTCGGGGCCATCATAGAGTCTGGCGCCCGACCCACCGGCGTGCAATTAAAGAAGGCAGCATAGTTATCAACCATGATTGGGTTAAAAACTAAGCATGCAGACTGTCGCATAACATTCAAGTTATAAACTATACGTCTGTAACGTGTTATGATTTTTCTGAACTGAAAAGAAAAATCATTAATTCCTATAAGTTTCTTAAATTTGTAAACTAAGTCACCATAAAATTCAGGTTCCGAAAGGCCCTCACTTAAAAGCGTCTTTAACCCAACATTATATTTGGAAATCAATTCATAGTGTCTACGATAAAATTTAGAAAAGGGTTTTCGAAGTTTATGATACCGATAGCCCTGTTGGAGAAGTTTGGCCGTTAAACATTTATTTCGAGCGTTGAAGTCTGTAACATGATTGCAGACTCTAGCAAACCTAATAAGTTGCGAAATGTAACCACCATAAGAAGCACGAGGAACGTCACCATCCAAAAAAGGAAAATTTACTATATCAAAATCAAAGTCATCGCGCTTATCATAAAGTTTAGAAGAAACAAATCCATTTGCAACAGAAAGATGCATACTGACTTAAAGCTAGCACAGCTAAGGTGGAGTGGCCATGTTATAAGAATGCCTGATGGGCGACTTCCAGAGAAAGTATTATAGGGAGAACTACAGGAGAAAAAGCGCTCTCAAGGTGGCCAGAAGAAACGCTACAAAGACACCCTCGAAACCTCTCTGAAGGATTTCAACATACCAATGGGGTCTTGGGAACATACTGTACAGGAGCGATCAAAGTGACGAGGTCTAATCAACAAAGGAGCAGCTCTCTATGAAAAAGGAGAATCTGTGAAGCTGAAAGAAAGCGCAGGGAAAGCAAAGCCAATTATTGATACAAATGGGCCACCAGCTGATTCCATGACATTGACTTGCTCTTCTTGCAACCGTCAGTTTAGAGCTAGAATGGCCAAGTCAGCCATCAAAGTACTCATCCACGAACCTATTCAAGAAATAATTATGGTCTTTCTCATTAGTGAGAGACGAACGACCAATGTATATTGAGTTTAGGTCAGGGGGAACGAATTTATGTAATTTACAATCTGAGCAGATATCAAGGCTTATTCTATTGTTGTGCAGATCTTGATGTTTGACATACAGCTGCACAAATAAAGACACCTCGCAATTTATCATTGTCTTAAACGCTGACCTTCTTGAACCACATTAGAAAACTTAAATGGTGGGGTCAACGCTTTTGCACAAGCTATTTATGATTACATGTACGTCATTTGCGAAACCGCAAACTATTTTCTTGTAATATTTCCATTTCCGAGTAAAAGATAGTGAAAAAAATAATTATTTTCGAGAAGAAAACCAACAGTTCAACAATGTGACTATACCACTATAAATCGCTTTATTCATAGACAATGATTAGAATCACCATAGACATATTTTCGCAATCAGTGCCAATACATGGGTGGTAGACATTCAGGTACTATCCGACAATTGTTAGAACTTAGCATATTATGCTGAAGGTTTTTGAACAGTCACAATCGCTCAGTCATGGTCTAACTAAGAAGTTTTGGCAACTTTATTTTTGTCGACTATATAAAATTTCGAAAGGAACTTATTACATAAATTGGCCCCATCGACATCTCACCCGCTTTCGTACGTTGTTTTCTATTGAGCTTTTAGGGAACAAAATGAAATCGAAGCAAATGCATAAGAAAAACATCGTGGATGATCGTGTGATGTGCTTTAATGAAAAGACTGGCCCGTGAAAGAAAAGATCGGCACGTACAATCTTTTCTTTGGCCAGTCTTTCATTAAAACACATTACTTATTAATCATGTATCTTTAATTGCATTTGTAGTTGTTTTCCAGCCCGCCGCGGTTTTGATACAGGGCTTTGATTTACATGAAGTCAGCTTCTGTTTATTTCTTCATATTATCGGCTGAATTGAATTTTTTTGTTTGAATTTTTGATGCGTTACGTCCCAGTCAACAGCAATGGTCATGTCGGGACGTTGCCTCCATTTTATTGGGCTTTTACCCAACATTAGGATGTCATGACACTCAAAATGTGCTTCATAAATGTAACCACCCACGCAAACAATAAGGCTTATATGTATTGATGGTTTGACTAGACCACTTTTCCAGGGCAGGCTCAGACTTGAGCGGTTAACCAGTAATCAGATGGTCGGTTAAGAAGCTTTGCCTGGAGACACAAGCAACCTATCTATTTCTCCTAGGTTCAAATGGGCAGGGGCCCTTGGCTGAATTGAGAACCAATTAATGGTTGTCATGAAATGTATAGGGCTTCTTATGTTTGACATGGCATTAGAAGATTATGTATTTTAACATGCATGCACAACGTCACTTCCCAGAAAATCTCATTAGAGGGAGGGGTCAGATATTTAGTGGTTTGAATGACTTGACGAGTTTCGCCTTGCATAAGCCAAAACACCTCTAAATCGAATATGAACCGTGTCATGAGAAAACCAACATTGTGGTTTCTGACCAGGTCTTGCGCTAACAGAAGATAGCTAGAGGCTTGAAATTTCGGATATATGAAGTTGAGTGGTTGTACCACCTGTAGAGCGAAAACAAAAGCGATGACCAGCTCCAAATTTGGACTTTGCGGTGACAGCGAAGCTGATCTGCGTCTTTGATTTTGCATATGCATAAAGTTTGTTTTCTAAAGACGCAGCTCATTTTCATGAAATGTTAATGTGTGAGCGGTGAAGTTCAAGGGTAGTTTAACATAGCGTGGGACAGTTGTTTTGCTCATTATTAATAACAATGCACTTTTAAATGTAAGTACACTATTTGACCCGATTTGACACGAAATGTACATGTAACTAGGCAAAAGTGAATGTTTCCATTAAATCTGACCATATCTAAAAATGTTACCCATTTTTGCACGTACACTTCAATGAATTCATACTTGTTAGGTGCCCTACCTTTACATTTCATAATAAAACCACAAAACAAACAAAGAGATAATGATAATGATTTTATTATAAAACGAACAAATCTCGATATTCGACTCTTAAAACACTCATTATTGCTTTTTCTTTTCTACACCTCCAATTCATGATTATTATTATAAAAAGAGGAGGGATGTCAATCTTGTATTACATCTACATTCGGATTCAGTAGCCCGTTTTCAGCTGTTGCGGTCCATTATTTTATTCGCGCAACTCGTTCTAGACCAATCAAAGAACAATAATTTTGTAGCAAAAACCAAAATTGCTAAAACTGTGTAAAAGATCAACAGATGTATATGATACAACTACTTATTAACCTACATGTACATAGTTAATTCACAAAGCTTCCGGGCTTTCAAAGATATATAATATATAAAATTTAATTACTGTGGCGGGAAAGAACGATCTTTGTCGACTATATATCCTCCTAAGATCAAAACAATACACCCCGGGGTTTTATTATGACGTAGAAAGTTTTAATTAAAATAACTGCAAAAGTTCAGTATCCCAATGAAATATTTTCGACAAATAATGTCAAAATAGAGTACCATTTTCGATTTTCGAAGGGAAGAAACATTACTTGTATACGAAATTCAAGTTTAACACAGAAACGATGTTCCTCAGGTAGGAATTACTTAAAATATATTTTTCGCAGAATTTAATAAAATATTGATACATGTATAGTAGTCATAATAATTATTATAAAATAGATAATTTTATTGGTTGAAATGTGTGTGGCTGTAGGTTGCCAGGCAGTAAATCCCTTATCCACTCCTGTATCCATCGCCAAAAAATAGCCAAATGAGCCGGTAATAAATCTCAGAAAATATATTGTAGCTTTCAGCTTTTATCGCCATTATCAGTAAACTGTGAAAAGAGCAATCAAAAGTCCCCAGATGTCCGATATCAGACATTTTTGTTCAGTCATCTCTTGGTCCATTTTGTGTTTGAAGCCAGTGGGTACTAATATGTATGGGTACTAAAAATTGTTGGTATTGAAAATTTGGTAGCACTTTTTAAATTTTTGAAACTATAATTTTTATTTTCTCAAATTTTGGGCAGCTAAATTTGTGGTCTTCAAATTTGTTGGTACCGAAAACATTATGGTCTCAAAACTTGAATGTGAATATAATGTGGGTACCTAAAATAGTTTGATAAAAATGCAGAAAGTATGCACATGCATATGTATTAAAATTCTCAATATTGAAAAAAGCCACCTTAATATCTTTACAGACTCAGATCAGCGTTTCATTTGTCTGATCAGGCACTGTATCCACTGTTTAATTTTGAAACAAAATAGAAATCAGAAGCAAATGGTATATTAATTTTCATTTAATTCTTGAAACAAACAGGTGCCCACAGTCTAGAACTTTATTTTTTTCTTATTGCTACAAAAGCAATTATCGTCTTTATAAGAATTCATTGTGACAAGCTAAATGATTAAGAAAAACCAGCAAAAACTCTGGAAACTGGCGATGGATATAGAAGTACTATTATCAACTTACATAGAATAACTTTCAGGAAGACCAGATAATGGTCGCTGATCTCAGTCGCTGGGTCTTGAACTTATCAAGGGTAAAGCATGTAGACATCGTTTTAATACTGACCCAACTCGCAGTCTCAAATATTCCTTGTGGAATGAAAACGTTTAGAAATACGGGGGTGATCCAATAAAGAATGGGACTTTTTGAATTACTTCTATGAAAAAAAAAATTGCTTGTTGAGAGTAAATAATTATTGTTGCTCAATATAATGCAACCTCAAATCAACGCTAAAATTTGACATCTAGAAAACAACCTACCGTTGCCTAGCAACGAGAGAATGCTAGTCAACAGCCCATGGCCACGTATGTAATATGTACATAAATTTGGTTGCCATGGTAACGGGTGGCAAAGGATCCACAAAAGACACATTGTAGTTTATAAAGTGCATTGTTGGCTTTATGCGCTGCAAATATCACATATATACAGCTGAAACTTTACACTGGGTGAGCATTTCTATGAGAAAAGCTGGGTTTTGATTGCGAAAAAATACATCGAAACTGGGGGTAGGGGTGGGAAATGTATCATAGCCTGAGTATAAATGACATGATAAATGGTTCTTAACCTTGGAATTATAAGTTATAATGCAAATATTGCAAATGAATTACAAAAGAGACAATTGGCCATTTAGATTTATGTTGCTTAGCAACAACAGAACTCAGAAAATGCTTAAAGTCAGAATTCATAGAGTAGAACGGTTGCTAGGCAACCACATCTTGATCACTAACACTAGATCCAAATTAACTGTAGGAAAATCTTTCAGAGATAATGTTTTATACAGACAATACTCAACTATGATCAGTTATCTCTTTTAAACTGTGTGGCATAGCTCTATTTTAATATACTATATTAGTTCAAAGGACAAATCGTGGCCATGGATACTGCACGAGTAGTTCTCAAATAACCATAGCAACCAAAGTTGTTGGGCAAATCAGATAAAATGTGCTCTATAGAGAGATCAGATGTGTATCTAGTAAATGAAAGTAGTAAACTTGAGTCAGTCAATAGGGTTCATGAAATAGGAGAAAAGTCCTAATTATTGGATCACCCTCGTAGATCAGCTAACCATGATTCGTGTAATTTTGTGAATCTGAACTTGAATATTTTCAGTAAAAAAATAAAAGAGGTTATGAGAAAATCATGAATTTAATGAGAAAATCAAATGTTAATATTAATACATGTTCTTCAACATAAATGTTATCACATCAAGCGTATTCATTCGTCATTTATATCCGCAATATTCACTATACAATTATTTTGTTCTTTTCATTTTCATACTTGCTTCATGCTAGTACTTAGTTTAACACTCACATTTTACAGAATTTCCCTCCTGCTAGCAGCCCTCGTAGTGGTATTGGTGAATAGCGACCCTGTTGATATATTCATCCAACAAATAAAGGCCTCTGGAAAGACGTACCTTAAGTATAAACTAACCGCCAAATGTGAGTTCCGAGATGCGGTACCGGACACACCGCCCGAGGGTGTGAGATTCCAAATCCAACTCGACACACCTTCGACAAAGTTTAGTGTAAGTAAGACATGATTAATAAACATAACAAACACTTGCCCATGTAATATATAGAGTTTTTTTGAGCTGTACATACTGAAAAAATTCATTGGAAACAAATGATATTTTTAATATTCTTGCTAAAACATTGATTGTGGGTACTGCCTCGGCGAGGCGGTTCTAACGAGTATCCACAATCTATGTTTTGGAGCAAACATTAGAAAAAAGAGTTTACCCCTGCAATCCCCGGGGGTAAAAAGCGGGGTATCAGGGTGTATATATTACACGGAAATGTTATCCTAATAATCAAGCCGTATAAGCTATAAAGTTTGTCTTCCGGACATCATGTGTCCTTATTAGATTCCATTTGGCGTCGATATTTAACGTACCAATTCATTTAATGAATGTGTTTCTACATTTTGCACTCAATTCGCAAAAGGGTTTTGCAATAAAAAGTTCAATGTAAAAAAACGTTGTGTAATTGCCCAAACTTGAGATCAGTACTGGTCAATCTTAAGCGCTGCATATACCTTCACGTTTATCATTTCCGTCGTCTTTCAGTCAAAGCATGTGAGCGTTTTATCAAGCAACGGGTCTCATTACACAGTGACTAACAAAGCCCTGATTACAAAGTCCAAGTTTTCTGTCACGTTTTCTGTTGTTTACGAGTATGAAGCTGAAGCTGAGCAATGTTTCCCAGAGGGAATCTGTACATCACTGGAGCCAAGTAAGTCGACATTATTATATTAATAAACATAATAATAAAACAGATTTTGTTTACAAGAAAATGAATTAAATTGAAATTTGATATACTGTAAAAATATCAGAGGTATATTGTATACTGTTTTTCCATACGTGAAGATTACAAAGATCCTTGATGTCATCCTTTTAACTGTGACCCAATGTCCGCTGCCTCCTTACCTCCGCTGCTTCCTTAAAGTTCATGGACCATTTTAGATCAAAGTTTGATTTGTCAAAAGTTTTTGTCTTTCAACCTAGCCTTCAACGGAACTGTTGCAAAGCAGTTGGGTATCATGTCATATGGTACTTCAGAATACTGCCGTTTGAACATCAAGCAGCATCTACACAGTTATATTTAAGAAAAGTGTCATGTATTTCTCATTTTCAGACTGACTGGTTATGTGGTAGACAAAGGAGTAAACTGAAATAAATTGTAGAATAATTTCGAAATAAAACATTCCAAAAGATGTCATTGACTCATATTTAAAATACTTTGGTGTGGGGAAGGATGCGCAACTATTTTAAATTTGGTCGAACATATGTTCCTTTGGTTTGAAATACGCATGGAAGATATACGCCAACTTTGGAACATGTGAACATTTTCATAGTGCTATATTCTTTATCTAATTTCCCTATACCAAAAAGTCTGTGATGTTACCAGTATTAACAATATTTGCTGTAATCATGCATGCTAGATTGATAGCCTTGGTTTAATATTTTCGGTTATTTCTTATCGGTAAGTTACTGTCTTTTACGTGTAGCAGAATAATTTTTTATTTACTTTTATTTCGGTTATGGGTCTGGACATGCACCTCTCTCCAATAATGCTTTGTATCGCTTCTTTTCACATTTATTTTTTTGTTTAGAATACCGAACCGCACAGCCTAGTTACATGTAGCACTGACAGTTCCGCGTGTAGCTCAGTTCACTTCGGACTGTTCTAGTTCTTTCGATAAGATTGGTTATGGAATTCTGTCTACGACGCCATCGTATACCGAAAATAGTTGAGTGACAATTCCAGATTACTAGTAGTTGAATGACACTGCCAGATTTGCATCGAATACTTGTTAGCCGCTTAGCGAAATGTCAGAAAAAAATGGTCAACACGGATGTTGACCACGGAAAGGTTGCAAGTTATTACTGCGGATGTTTGCTGTGTTAGAAACTATCCAAATACTTAAATAAAACTATCAATACTATTGAATAAGTTTGGGCGTCTTGGAGACCAATAAACACTTTTATTGTCTTGGAGCAAAACCGCACTATACACTGTGTATAATGTACGAGTTCTTATGCGTAATCCATCAAACAGAGTGCGCAAGCAATACTAATCTGACAACCACTTTCCATTCAGCGACAACATCCAGTACCACTAGTACAACAACCACACCAGCTCCAACACCAGGTAAGAAATTAAAATAGTTTGTGTTTGCGGACATAGTGAGCATGTAGGCACCCTTCTGTGTCTGCTGACAATGCAGGTCTGCGAATATTCCGAACGTGTTGGCATTCCGTTAATATAATGCAGATTCTGTGGGTCTGATTACCGTGAATACGGGTTTGCGGACATAATGAGCCTGTGGAAAACATGTCTGGCCTGCAGGCATCGTTATGGGTCCGTAGACTGTTTGAGCACATTTTGGGACCCTATATATATAAGCATCTCTTGAAAGTTCAATTCTACTTTTCGTATATATGCCTGTTGCGCTATCAGCATATATGGTTTATTTTTTCTGTTCATGCGGTCATAGCAGCTCGCTCGAAAGCTTCATTTTACATTGTCGTATGTCATTGTGTAATCAGTGAAGGTGCCAGATGGAAAAAACCACCAAAATCACTTTAGGTGGCCACCTGTTTAGCAAAAATACTGGTATGCAAAATATGGCTCATGATTTTTGGCTTGTTCACCTTTATTACGGCATTTTAGTAATGTGATTACATCATTTTCAAATAGAATTACTGCAAAAAAAAGAAAACCAGAAGTCATGTAATATTGGCTATTTTACTTGAAGATCCTACCATTGGAACCGAAGAATATGTAGACAACGGCGGTATGGAGGACGGTTTCACGGACAATTGGAGTTGTGTGGGAGGGTGTACCCTAGAGACAAGCAGTGACAGTTATACTGGGGCTCTCAGTGCCAAAATATCAAACAGGTCAATTACCATATATCACATTTATTTACTCAGCTCCTTTATATATACACGAGACGTACTTAATGTATTTATAAAATTATTTATTTACTTATCTAGTTTTGCTCCCTGTGGTAAAATAAAAGTGGCGTAAGCTATCATCAGAAACACGACAGTCAGTTCTGCTCAAAATGCCAAGGTAGGAAACAACCAAAATCGCAAAAAACTAAGGACTTACGAACGAACAACTCTTGTCCAATGTTTGTCATTCAGTTACCTAAATATATGAATTTCTATTCTATCTATTTCTAGGGATCAACAATGGAATGGACTGTCCCAATTTGTCGATATTACTGGCGGGAGTAAATACATCGCATCTGGGTTTGTTAAACTTCTAAACACAGTCGATGGTGCAATGTATCATGCCATGCAGCTAATAGTCGCCTGCACAGATACCGAGGGTGAGTTTTGGCCAGTGTACAAAAATAATGATCTGATATCGATGCTTGAGTACGAAAATGCACGTACGTAGACCGCTGCTTAAAAATTACTAAATGGCACCAAGGAGAAAACGATATTTATTTATTTATCCATTTATTTATTTAGTGCTACACACTCGTGAAAAGTGGTGTTTTCGACACACCCGATGAACGATGAAATGTATTTGATCTTCACCTAAAAAAGTTAATATCCTCCATGTGGTCTGCTAAAATTGCAGCACTTAGGATTGTAACAAACATATCTATCACAACGGTAGGTCACAGACGCTTATGTACCCGTAGATCTATACATGTCTACGAAAAAACTGTTTCTCTTTTCGTTCTGGAACCAGATAATAATTTGGTAAGCATAATTTTTAATCATGTCATATCGGTAATCAGGTGATGACAATATAAAATTCAATTACTGTACAGTGATTTTTCAGGTAACCAGAAATATGTGAGGTTTGGTTCAAATGACATGATTCAGCCTGGCATTTGGACTGAGATTGGAGGCATTGTTGAAGTTCCATCAGGTTTGTTACTGTACCGTATTTTTCAGTAAGACGTTTTATAATTAGACAAAAATTCTAGCGTAGTTTGGGGAAAGCATATAATAAGAAATTGAATAGTATTCAGGCCCTTGTAGAAAGAATATAGTAATTCATACACATGGACTAATGTCAAATAGGATAGAACACAAGGCAGCCTGAATGAATTATATGTAACATAAAAATGTCAAATTTGTCTTTGCCAGCATCATACCTTTAATAATCATAGACTAACTGTTAGGTATATAATGATCATGTCACTCGCCCCAAAACTGACCTTCTTAATTAGGCTCCTGTACATGCAAAACAGCCATTAATTGACATACAAATCCGCAACGACTTCTTCAGCTGTCATTGCAGGCTACACCACATTTCGACTGTATATCCAGTGCTCCGGGGTAACGGCAGAGTATTTGGTTGACGACATCAGTTTGAGAGAATTTCTTGATGATCCAGACTGGTTGATGAAGGCAAATAACAGAATTGATGAACTGAGGAAGGCTGATATCAGTATCACGTGAGACATATAAATAGCATTGCGAAAACATACCCATATGTTTGTTTGTTTTTCGTCAGCGGTATGCTTTAGAGCAAATATAAGGGTAAATGTATTGGCCTGGAAACCCCATTTTCACTATATAAATGTGGAGGGTAAAGAGTAGACATCATTACATCCATGTCAACTTGATAATATTGTATGCGATTCCGTTAAGAACGATATGTCAGTTGCACCTTAGACTGATATCAGAACGATGTAAGGCAGATATCAACGTACAGAAAGGCGATATCAGTTTCATATAAGATCGTTACCAGTGTCAAAAAGGGTTGATGTCAATAATAATTATGATGAAGGGCCTAATCAGTATCGAGAAAATATGCAGCCACGCTAGGTGATAACCAAATGAAGAATTCAAAGTATAAGGACGAAGTCAGTTAAAAGAAAGGCTGATATCAGTGTCATGAAAATAAAAATATGTTTTTTAGAGTAACTGACCCAAACACCATGAGTTTGCCAGCCAACCTTACTCTTGAGGTAAGTACTAGTATATATATGATTATAAATTCTGTCTTTTATAATCAAATGCACTTTTCTAAATATATCATTTGAATTTATGTTAAAATGATATAATAAAAGTTCATCAAAATGTGTTTTATTCTATTTAGTACATTTTGCTTCCCGATTTTATCCCCTACTATGTTTACTTTGGTTTTTATACTTTCAATCGCATGTTGCATGTAATGCCATCCTAACAGTGGGATAAAGTCCCATAAAATGGCTAAAACTGGGATGTAAAGTATAATATAAAACAAACAATACTCTAATTGGTTATCAGGAAAACATGCCCATGTAATGAATACCCGCTTAAACCCCACTTTTATATAGTAAATGGCGCTATTTTTCTTATTTTTGGTACAAAACATAGGTTGTGGGTACTTGTTTGAACCGCCTCGGCGAGCGGTTCTAATGTGTACCTGCAATCTATGTTTTAAGCAAACGTATTTAAAATATCATTTATTCATTTCAATTTTTAATGCTGAAAAAAGTCTCTGTATATGGCATGGGCTAGTTTTCGAAATGTATTCAGATCAAACAAGTGTCCCACAAGTTCGCCTTTGGTAGCGTTGTTGGGGCTGAGGAGATTGTAAGCACGGATCCGATCTACGTCAAATACCAGGACTGGTTCTATGAGCACTTTGAATGGGGACTTACAGGGAACGCCCTGAAATGGAAACCAATGGAGGGAACTCAGGTGAGAAAATATGCTTCTTGTTCTACTGGAGTCAGTTTAAACGGCAAACAGAGCTCTTTTTGTGTATACAAATTAAAATATGGACAAGATAACTACACGTTTTGGCGTTCAGGCCGGATTGCGTATCTTTATTGTGATTTATTTACTCCATATGGCCATTTAGGCCCTAAAAGTGTTTCAAAAACAATACAAACAATTTCAATTTCACCAGCAGACAATTGTAGACATAATCGTTACCATGCTTTTTACAATTTTGAATGCACATAACACTTGTTGTCGTCAATTTCCTTTATCCACATCCGATAAATCATTGTTGTTTCTCTTTAATTGTAGGGTGTAATAGATTATAATACTCCGACCTTAGCAATCAATGCAATGCGTAGTAGGGGGTGAGTATGATATAATGTATCATAATTTTCAATAAATAGTTAGTGGTTTCATAGCAGAAAATCAGAAACTGGGTAACAATGCTGTAAACGAAGTTTATTTCCCTTTCTTGGACAAAGTAGATGCAAACTGTTTGGGACCGTAAATGAGGCGACAGTGGTAGTGCTCTCTGGATGGTGTCCAAGACAATTTAAACTACATATGTTTTCATTTAAAATAATTGCTGGTGTATGTTGGTTTGTTGTTGACATATTCATATTCAAAACAAATGTGTATTTACAAGATGGCAATCGAACGTTTTGAAAAGATACAAGTAGGCAAAGATCAGGAAAAGGCGCAATCAAAAAAAGATTCCCACTCCAAAAACCGAGATGGGAAAAAACCAAATTAACAATCAGGTACTTATACCATGAAAACATATCGTAAGCCGAATGTGCAGCTATTTTCCCCATTAGGTGGCCACTCAGTTACCTAAACTTAACTAAAAATATGAAAACATACATAAGGCGCCAACAGCACAAAATATTAAACATCAAGACATAAAACGAAAGAACCAGCCTTGGAACGATCAGTAATATAAAATTACTGGCGGGCTAAAATCGATTTTACAGGTACCTAACCTCACCCTCAGCTTCTGCAGTGGTTCATAACATTTAGTTAGTTCTTCGGTTCTCGTGGTGAATCTCTAACTAGTCAATGAAGAGTTTGTTATTTATTACAAAATGAAACTTTGCATTTCAAATGTATTATCAAGTTACATAGCGTGAGATGGTAATGCATATGTTTTTATGGGCAAAACGACTCACTGTTTTTTTTCTCAGGCTGGTATATTGTGCATAATATATTTCATTTTGGTTTTGTAGAATAAAGGTACGAGGCCACTGTGTATTCTGGAGTATAGACAAACATGTCCCTGACTGGGTGGAGCCACTAAATGAGACTGAGACGGAGGCAGCCATAGAAACAAGAATAAATGGAGTAATATCCAACACGTCCGGGTTGTGAGTATAAAACAGCAATCACACTTTGGCAAGTGGGTCAAGCGTGTGCCGGGCGAATGAAAACGCCTCAACACGATGCTGTTTTGGACATAAAGAACGGTCCTGCAAAATTAAATTACTAACGAATCGTTTCAATTATCTATACCACTATCTGCCACAAGATACAATCCATGTATACATATGACTCGGTCCTTTTTTGTTATACTGAGCAAAAGCTAAAACGAAGTCAATTTAGTTCAAGGTTGATGCCTTCGCACAACAAATTTATATTGTCTTTCGGATCAACTTCGTGATTTCGAATAACCATAACTGGAACAGAATTATTACCAAATTATTTACACATAAGTTAGATTATATATATATTATTCTTGTGTTTTTATCAGATTAGAACACTGGGATGTAAACAACGAAAATCTCCATGGTGATTTCTTCGAGAGAAACACGGGGGATGCGAATGTCACCATGGACATGTTCAGACAGATTAATGTGATAGATCCAGACGTTAAGCTGTTCCTCAATGACTATGGGATAGTGGAAAATACATACAACCAGAAAGCATGGGTGTGTAACTTTGTCATTATAAACAATCTGAGCATACTTAAATAGGACCTTCATCTTAATATGAAAATATGGATCCTGCAAATGTTTGAACACTGAATCAAAACATGGTTGATCGCTATTCTTGCATTTTCACACGAATTTACTTAAAATCTCTTGGAAATTACATTAACAATGCAAAAATTGGCCGAAAACGGGGAACTTCTTCAACATTGGCCATTTCATTTTGTTTCTACGGAACACAATTACGTCACGACACATTGACTTATGACGTCAGCCAAAACCCATGTTCAAACGGCACACGAAATTCATTATTTGAACATGGGTTTCGCTGTATGAACATGGCTTTTGGGCTTCAAACAGCTATGTTCATCGATATCTATGCAAGAATAGCTTATTGCTGACACTCAAGATTATTTGAGCCGCGACGCGAGAAGACCCGTCCGGGGTTTCCGACCAGTTCCGACATAAATCGGCCTGTACAGCCACAGAAGACGGCTAGAAGCTTGAAATTTCGGATATAAGAAGAGGAGAAATTGTACTATCCGTGAAGCGAAAACAAACGCGCCATCTGCGAAGCTGATCTGCGCCTTTGTTTTCGCATAGGCCGAAATCCGGTTTCCTCACAATGCGGCTCATTTGATGTTGAGCAATATATTTTACACAGTAACGTTATTTTGCTTATTTCGACATGGTTTGTCTTCTGAAGTCTAAGATTTAGACTCCCATGATGTAAGTTTAAGAAGTTACATTAAATGCCTTTTTTCCCAATTTGTAAAGAGTCACTGACGAGGGTTCATTACTCTTTTTAAGACCATATCTCAAAGAAACAATAGACTTGACATAAACGTAACGCAACTACTTTAACTCATTTAAGCCTGGCGTCCCTTTTATGGGACATAAGCAAACAGAATAGCCCCAGATGTGACGCCGCAGAACGCGGCGTCCCATCTGGGGCTATTCTGTTTGCTTACAGGAATTTCATCGAAAAATGAAATAAAATTTTAAAATCACATCTGCGGCCCCTAAAAATGAAAGTGGACTCGCCCAAATGAAAACGATGGGAGAATCTATTCGTCAAATATGGGTTAATGTCTCATAAATTCTGTAGGCGATGAAATCCCAGGCCGAGTTGTTTCGAGAAGCAGGAGTACCTATCTACGGCGTAGGGATACAGAGTCATATTTCCGCGGACTTCCATGTTACTGTCGTGAAGGTCGGTAAACATAACTGGTGCAATTATCAAAGAAAAATGAGCCTGTGCGTGAGAAAATCAACAATTTGGGATCCGACCAGGTCCGACACAAACCGGGCTGTACGGTCATAGAAGATGGTAATAGGCTGGAAATTTTGTATTTAGAAAGTAGAGGAATTGTACTATCCGTGTAGCGAAAACAAAGGCGCTGATCAGCTTCGCAGTTACTGCGAAGCTGATCTGCGCCTTTGTTTTCGCCTATGCAGATTGTTTGTTTTCCCATGCGGCGGCTCAAATGTAAGTTTCAGTTGTTACATCTTTCAAACCATTCGAAAGGAATGGTTTATGTTTGCGGGTTTCAAAGTTAAGAAGAAGAAATTTATTCGTAATACAGGCCACCGGCCCAAAATACAAACATGGTTTTACAATACAATGACAAAAACATAATGACGATCAAACATATGGAAAAACATCAATATCGTACACGTGAGTTACATAACTATAAACTATATATAGTTAAATGCCTATTTAAAAACAGAACTGCTCATATAATTTGATTGGTAGTCTTTATAAAAGCCTCCCTGTGTTTCATTGCAACAATAACATATCTCGCTATATTAAGTAATGTAGCTATATTTTTCTTATTCATTAATAATTTAAACTTATTATGTGAAGGATGAGTATAATAAAAAGCAGGAATGAAATTACTTCGAATATCGTCATAAATATTGCATTCCAAAAGAAAATGGTACTCATCTTCTATTGAATCATTACACATTTTACATATTCTATCGTTGTAGTTAATATTTTCATATCTACCAGTATTAGCCCGTAAATCTAACAATCCCCCTCTAAGTTTTGTTAAAGCTTTCCTATATGAAATTATATTTATTTCGTTAAGATAATTTTCACAAATTAGGTTCTCTTTAAATAATCTGTATGTTCTAAGCTTGTTCATTTCTTCAATATCATTTCTCCAACAGAGTATATCAATATCTTTCAGCCTTTGCAAAATTTTCGAAATAAAATGGCACTCGTTCGCTACACTTTGGTTATACCATGCATAACCAAACCCCAGGCTTTCTAGTAACTCTTTAACGTCTCGTGCCCAACAATCTGTTCTTTTATTATGATTTAACCATTTGCACTGTAATTTATAACAAATTTTTGGATATCTGTTTTCATTCATGTTAAGAATTCTGAGCCAATACTTGATAGTTTTTATAATTCTGTTATTTGTAATACTATATCTACCAAGTTCACCCAAGGCAAAAATATTTGGTGATTGTTTTGATATACACAAAATATATTTACAAAAGCTATGTTGAACATTTTCTATATCGTTGCCTTTATGCGAAATCCAAATTTCAGCACCATATGTCAAAATTGATAGGATTTTTGTGTCAAAAATCTTTAATAAAACATTTGCCGAAAGTGTTTCAAATTTACTTAGGTTTGCTTTAATGGCGAAAAGTGCCTTGGAAGCTTGCTCTGCGAGTGTTTTTTGACACATATACCACGACAGTCTTGAAGAAATAATCAGTCCAAGATATTTATAATATGTTACAACTTTTAGCCTAATATTTCCATAGAACCATTTTTCATAATGCCGAAGATAGCCCCCATTACGGAAGACAATGATTTTCGTTTTTTCTATATTGACTTTCAAGTTCCATCGACTGCAGTACTCAAACAGCTTATTTAACAATCTTTGTAGCTCGATTTTGGTTTCTGCGAACATTACTAAATCATCAGCAAAAAGTAAAAGAAAAATTTTACAAACATCAAGACTAATACCGTAACTATCAGTGGATACATAATCTTTTAAGTCATTTAGGAAAAAGGAAAAAAGTATAGGTGAAATACAACATCCTTGACGTACACCAGCAGGGCAGTTGAAAACAGTCGTTAATCCAGTTTGAGTTTTTACACATGCTTTCACAGAAGAGTAAATTGACCTAAGCATTTTATTCATTTTAGAACTTACATGCAATGATTGTAACTTTTTCCAAAGTGCATTTCTATCAACACAGTCAAATGCCTTTTCGAAATCTACAAAAACAGCATAACATCGACCACCCTGTTTGCGTAGGTATTTAGAGACTATGGTTTGAAGACAAAACAAGTTATCAATAGTGGAATAAGAACTGCGGAACCCTGCACGTTCTTCTCAAATTACATTATTAACATTGCTCCAGTTTGATAATCGATTAGTTAAAATAGCCGTATATATCTTACTAATAACGGGTTGTAGACTAATGCCTCTATAGTTATCAGGTATGTTTTTATTGCCTTTCTTGTGAATAGGAGTTATGATCGAAATTGCCCAATCATCTGGAAAATATGCACTATTATACAATTTGTTGAATAAAATCTCAAAGAAAGGTATAAATTTGTCACATGCAACCTTGTAAAACTCAGCTGTTAAGTCACACTTACAAAAAAGCTATGATTGACCTAGTATGTAGCCCAAATCAGATACTTAGCCCTCTGCATTTTACTTGTTCTGTGCAAGCTAGCACTGTGACCACTTCACCTTCAATAGCTGCTCACCCTGCTTATCGTTATACGTGTTTCATGTTGGTACCTATGTATAAAAATTTCCTATCATGATTTCCTTATTTCTTGTTTGTGTATAACTGTACCGGTTATTTTATATTACTGATCGTTCCAAGGCGATACTTCTGTTGTGGTTCTTATTGTTCTTTTTCTGATTGTGCCTTTTCCTGTTCGTTGCCTACTTGTACCTTTTATATTTGCGGGTTTCAATGTTTATTTCTAGCACAAGTTTAGTCATACAAAAAAGCTATGCCGGTTGACCTAGCCACTATTGTCTTTTATGTAGCCCAAAGCAGATTTATGTGTATGTTTTCTTCCATATCAGGCAAGGCTTGATAAAGTTGCAGAAGCTGGGCTCCCAATGTGGATCACCGAGTTGTCTTTGATAGAAGCAAATGTAACGAAGAAAGGTATCACTGCGAAAACATGCCAATGCAATATACAGAATTCTTTTTTGGTTGTAAAAAAAATCTAAAATGTCATTAGAAATGTTTTTATATTTTTCATATTTTTGCTCAAAACAGACATCGTGAGTACACGTTAGAACCGCCTCGGCGAGGCGTTTCTAACGAGTAACCACAATCTATATTTTGGAGTTAAAATAAGAAACAATGGGCGTAACCCTACATATCACAGTATATAAAAGTGGGGTTTAAAAGGGGTATATATTGCACGAAAATGTATTCCTGATGCGTATGCATGTCTTCAACTTTGTGTTTAAGGCAAATTCATTTACTTGACCTACATGTAAATAAGGATCACTTAAATCCTCTAACCGTAATTTCATGTGGCTGATGGTTCCAATTTTGGCACTTTATAATATTTTCATAATATTTGAATATGTATCAGTTTCATCACTTAATTACTCTTAACGAATAAACGATTGCTGCCTTTTCGCATTAGAATCTGTTCGCTACCTACATTTTCTCTAGTATTTTATCCCTACAGCTAAAGCATTAGAAGACTTGATGACGATGTACTTCAGCCATCCATCTATTGAGGGTATTATCCTGTGGGGGTTCTGGGATGGAAGAATCTGGAAGGAAAATGCTACGCTAGTAGAAGGAGATGATTTAACGGTATGTCGTGATACTTCTACTACTTTGCAGAACTGACACTGGCTTAAATAAATTGATGGCATTTTGTTTACGAGACAATTGAGCTGGTGCTTTTCTATTTTGACCGTTAAGGTTTAAATCAGGGAAACATGTCCATGCATTGTATACCCCCTTAAACCCCACTTTTATATAGCAAAAATGGGGGTGTGTAAGTGTATTTTTCTTATTTTTCATCCAAAACAAAGACTGTGGGTACTCGTTAGATTCGCCTCGCGGTTCTAACGAGTTAGCACCATCTATGTTTTGAGCCAAAATAAGAAAAATATTTAAAATTTTCAGCTATTTTTTTTTTTTTTTTTTTTTTTTTTTTTTTTTTTTTTTTTCAAGAAAAAAATCTCTGGTTTTCGTAATGATATGTTGATTCCTATCTTAATTAATGAAACGCCTTCCGCATATGTTTTCACATCTGATCATTGTCTCAGTGACATACTAATTGATTGTATTGAGTTCCTAGTTTAATCCCTACTTTCTTTAAATCAAAAGTCACGTTGCTCACAGTGATACTTCCTGGGTTATATTATGAATCCATAGTAACTTAAAATGAAAGAAAAAAAAAAACAACAAAAACAACAACAACAACAACAAAACATAATGATCTAGATTCGAAAGTCCCCCGTGTTGCTGGCAAATAAAGGCGAGTAGAAAAAAATGTCTGGGTCAAAACATTTCTGTGGGATACACCCAGATACCCATTAAACTGGAAAACAGGTATCTCGGTGAAAATTTGAAATACTACACTCAGAAAGAAATATGTCCATGTAAAATCGATTTAAACCCGCCAGTAATTCTATATTACTGATCGTTCCAAGGCGATACTTCTGTGGCGTTTCTTATTGTTTTGTTTTCGTCTTGGTGCTAGCACCTTATGTACGTTTTCATAGTTTTAGTCGAGTCTGTGTAACTGAGTGGCCACCCTGTATTGGGAAAATAGCTGCTCATTCGGTTTACCATATATTGTTATAGTATAAGTACCTGATTGTTATTTATCTAGTGTTTTCCCACCTCGGTTTTTGGAATGGAAATTTCTCTCTGATTGCGCCATTTCCTGATCATTGCCTAATTTTATCTTTTTACTCAGGACTATGTTCGTGTCACAGTTTCATTGGTTACTTCATTATTGTTGTGCGTTAATGGTGTTGTTAATGCTGACTACAAATATTTCGGCTCTGGGTCGTAATTCATTAGTTTAATGACTCAACAATATTTTCATATTTTCAGTTTTTAAATTTGTTGCACATACATATTCACATGTCGGGAGCGTTGGCTCACAACCTACAAAATTTTACTACACATTCTACTACTATTACTACTTATATCGTAATAAAGGTACTATCTTTATATAAGAGGATTACATATTTAGCAAGAATGTGAGTCTAGCCACTAGCAATTACAAGTAAGTCTCTTTTAGTACTTACAATGTGAAATGTAGGTTAAGTCACAGTAGATGGACAGCTGCGTGCTAGCTCCCTAACATTACGAAAACTTGTTCACGCAATATAGTGAGATTTATTTCTAGTTGTAAACATTAAAAAATTCATTCAATTGTTTTACAGTTTCAATATTTTGTTCAAAACATTGATTGAATACCGATCAGGCCGTTCTAACGAGTATCGTCAATCTAATAAGATAAATAGGTATACCCATGTAACTCCCATTTTACTATGTAAAAATGGGATTTAAGGTGTATGTTTTACACGGACATGTTTGCGTGATGTTATGTTGTTGGTTTATTTTTTCAGTGCGTAAGACCATGTGGTAACACGCAATCGGCAGTTCATATGTTATGTATCGTTCGTTTATATTGTTCATCAGTACTACGGGGACGGAGTAAAGTGTCTTGCTCAAGGACTAACAACACGCCGTGGACCGAACGTTTGCTCCGAATGAACTCTAAAACTGAGATCCTTTAAGAATAAAACTTAAAACTGAGATCCTTTAAGTTTAAGAATAAAACTTAAAACCGAGATCCTTTAAGAATAAAACTTAACACTGAGATCCTTTAAGAATAAAACTTAAAACTGAGATACTTTAAGAGTGTTATTTAGCTTCGACCCATATTTGACGAGTGGAGTTTCCCATCACTATCATTTGGGCGAATCCACTTTCATTTTTAGGGGCATCAGGAGTGATTTTTATATTGTATACATTTTTTCGATGAGAATTCTCTAAGCAAACAGATAGCCCAAGATGGGACGCCGCGTTCTGCGGCGTCACATCTGGAATTATTCTGTTTGCCTATGTCCCATAGAAGGGACGCCAGGCTAAAATGAGTTAACGTTGTAGCAACGGTGATAATGATTCCATGAGAGTTTCATTCTGAAGCACTAGTGGCAGGGAATCTGACAGATTTGTTGAAAAAAAAAACAACTGATATTTTGAGGCTGGAAATCCTTACATCGGTACGCCAGATAAAAAGGGCCAATATATCAAACATATAAAAATAGATCTACATAAAACACATCGTTTTACTTCCCCTATTAGTAGCTGGGGGTACGCAGTCTCGGGAGATCAAAAGAATATCTTTTCTTTTTTCATTGATTTATTTTCAGCCGAATGAAGCAGGAGAAGTCTATCAGCGTCTCTTCAAAACAACATGGCGTACTAACGAGGTCCATGACGTCATAGACAGCCAACCAATCAGAGTCCGTGGTTTCAAGGGAGATTATGAAGTATACGTAAAACAGGACGGCGTACAGGTGGCAATGGATAGCTTTACGTTGGATGATGAAAATGTTGTGCACCAGATCAACTTAATGTAAAAACATGAAAACTGTCGAAGTTGGTTGAAAAATCTCCATGTTACCTTAACTCATTTATGCCTGGCGTCCTTTTTATGGGACATAGGCAAACAGTATAGCCCCAGATGTGACGACGCAGAACGCGGCGTCCCATCTGGGGCTATTCTGTTTGCACAGAGAAATTTCATCGAAAAATCAGATAAAAAAAAATAAAAAAATACTCCAAACATCCCTAAATATG
This sequence comes from Rugalucina vietnamica, assembly GCA_964017185.1. NCBI lineage: Eukaryota > Metazoa > Mollusca > Bivalvia > Lucinida > Lucinidae > Rugalucina > Rugalucina vietnamica. The sequence goes on along the minus strand of OZ024870.1, from coordinate 71,103,993 downwards.
AAAGTGGACTCGCCCAATTGATTATGATGGGAAAACCCATGCGTCAAATAGAGTTTAATGTAAAGCTTGATATTTCTATTTATGATCGTGTCAAATGTGTTTAAAGTATATCCACTGTAAGGACAACACCACGAACCTGCCAGGGATACAATTTAACTTTTTATACTGAACTGTGAGCAAAATGGCACAAAATTGAAACGTATTTCTTGTCTGTTGCTTGGCCCACCGGGGTCCAACTGATGTTTTTCTTTTGCTCCGGAGTTAGTAAGTTACTCGGCGCCCAGGGATCTCCATCGTCGGGTTGCTTACTCAATCTGTGAGTCCTGGTTTTGATTCATCAGGATGTTTATCATGATTTATTTGTTTGTTCTTGATGATTCATTGACTAGTTAGAGATTCACCACGAGGACCGAAGAACTAACTAAATGTTATGAACCACTGCAGAAGCTGAGGGTGAGGTTATGGCCATGTAAAATCGATTTAAACCCGCCAGTAACTTTGTGTTACTGATCGTTCCAAGTCGATACTTCTGTGGTGATTCTTTTTGTTTTATGTCTTGGAGTTTAAAATATTTTTGTGCTGTTGTTTGGCGCCTTATGTATGTTTTCATAGTTTTAGTTAAGTTAAGGTAACTGAGTGGCCACCTATTGGGAAAATAGCTGCTCATTCGGCTTACGAAATGTTTTCATGGTATAAGTACCAGATTGTTAGTTTGGTTTTTTCCCACCTCGGCTTTTGGAGTGGGAATCTTTTTCTGATTGCGCCTTTTCCTGATCTTTGCCTACTTGTACCTTTTTATTTATTCATACCGTATGTAACACATGCAGTTGATATAACATTGTAATAAGTAAACTTGAATAAACTACCAGCATATCCAAATTGTCGTACACACTTTTGATTTTCAAACCAAAAGATAGCAAAGTTAAGATTACACACCAAAGAGGCTTTACTGTATGTATAAAATCATTTCTCATCATAACCAACGGTATCCGAGATATATAGCCTTATTATTTCTTCAGCAGGGCAGATGGAAATTGTGATCCAAGTGATTCATTGGCCTGAATCATATTCATCATATTAAGGTTATATACTATATAATTGTTGAAGCTTCGAATTAAATCAATGAAAGTTCGAGGCAGTCCCGTAATAAAACATCGTATCCCAAACATCAGAAGAACCAAGAATACAATACAAGTACTCAGTGGTATAGTATACGTGCGAAATACATTGTATGGAGCTTTTCATCATACATACATGTGACAAGACTTCGAAACACAATTAAACAAGCAAAATATATTTGGTTAATGATACAAAATAGATAATAAATCTTCACTTGGTCTTTTGTTTTAATACTGACTTTGGGGGACTAGAGATTTTTCAAACATCATTCGTTTTGTCATCTGTTTGTGCCACAACCGCTTTTGTATACCCAAATCCAGCATAACTTTATCCACGATATCAAAAGGGAAGTCTTCATCAACAAACACGAAGACACTGGTCGGCTCACATGTTTTCTCTTTGAGACGAAGTAAATGTTTCACTATATGGTGTCGGACGTTTTCTACGCTATCTGAGCCGTATAGCTCTATATTATATGCATGTGCGGCATTATGTACGGGAAACGAAGTGCCGAAAGACAACATGCCTCTAGGAACTTTCAGAAAATTAAATCTAACATCAGAATATATAACAGTAAGGTCCTTTTGTTCTCTGATCACTGGGATATTAGACTCCATAACTTTGTATGGTACCGAGTTGACCACAATTCTATCCTTTGGGAACAAATACTGACGACTTGACTCTAAGTTAATGTAGGCGGCTAACTGGCTGTCGGTTACTTCAAACAGTTGTCGCGTCTTCTCTACATCATTTTTTGGAAGAACCACGTTTGCGGGAGTGTCGAGCTGGTACTGCAAACACTCCTAAAATCAAAACAAGAAAGTTTATTTTCGTTACGATTCATTGACAATATGCAGAATCTGTATATGACAATGATAAATAAACGCAGTAATTGCCCACGTTGTGTGTAAAGAATGCGTGCTACATGCACACACCGTTCATCCAGATACAACAAACGCGGAAAGGTCTTCCAAACGCGGATATAAATACAACTGTATCGCGGGAATACACAAGGTAAGAAAACATAAACAAACAGCGTTTAAATTGTTCTTATATAAAATGTGTTTATGCAGAGCTGATGCAAAATGGTTTATCTTGAGAATGGTACAGTATCATAACAAAAGATTTGTGTAAACTATAGATACGAGCGAATTTAATACGTAAATCATGATTTTCTCGCCTACTTCCCGATTCTTTTCATATTTGTAGAATTGATTTATTTGGTTTCGTGCAAATATCTCTTCAAAACTAATTTTCGATATCTATGGAATATATTAATACCATGCATCAAACTGGAAAAGTTTTTTTGGGTGTCGATATCCATGTTTAAAAATCAGCCTTGTTTACTTCAAGGTACAAGTTACCACGGACGTTGATACTACACAACGCGGTTGATCCACATAATTTGGGTAAAACAAACACGGATTCGAAAATCTGGTTTTAACGTGTAAAACACTGACAGAACGATTTCTAATTAAAATACAACAAAGAATTCTAGATTTTTATAAAGTAAACGTGCAATAAATGCATGTTGTTGGCTTTTTAGTCGGTTATTCACTTGATATATGGTCGAATTCGGGGGTGGCATATAACATATAACACCGCATTTTATAACATATCTGCTAACAGCTTTTTTTTCTATGGATAATTATTTCGTAGAATCAGAGAAATGATATATACACCTGTAAAGGTATTTGTTTGTACGAGGGGTGATCGGAAAGTACGTATAAAAATGCTGTAAAATAAGTTTGCGTCAACCGATTGATATGAAATTTAGTACGAATAAACATTGGTCCTTTTGTAATTAAATGCCATTCTCATTTTAAAACAATGATGTCAGACGTTCATGCACGAGGCAGCGTAATGACGTCACTTCACGTGACCCGGCGCACCTGTACCCCTCGGTTGACTTTGTTAGTGTATTTGATGGGGTTGGGAAAGTTGGTAGACATGTTTTAATGGAAACTAATTTTCTAACATTAATTGACCATTTTTCGAAAATATATGGCATTCTGATGCTTTATCTACTAATACGATGAAATTGAATGCAACAGGTTAGCGTAAAATATGCAAGAACGTCGATTTCATTTTGTAAACTTAAATTCAATACCTTGTTTTCTGGTCGATGTTTAATGAAATGATAAAATACTGGCATAAACTATAAGTAGTAGAGACAATGTCAAGAATAGATATGTTTCAAGCTTGCAGTAAATATATACTTATAAAATAATGACTTCCCGAAAATGCAACATTTTCGAAAATCTCAACAGTTTTGTCTATTTGACACAGTCGGTATTTGCAAGACTCTACAGACAAATCCATTCGATAAACAACCTTGTAACTTTACAAATATAAGCCGTGTACGTTGCAGTTAATGAGTACTAAATAAAATGTGGGCATACGCAATCAAAACGGGTGTTACAATACTTTGAACTAAGATGTATTTTGAAAAAAGAATAAAATTTCGACGTTACGTTGCGCCGCATAACGTTAGGTGGTGTTTCCATAACGACAGCTGCAACGCACGTGCGCGTTTTATGCATGCGTTATTGCAATGGATTAATTGCATATATGTTGCTGCATTATTTGATGAAATTTCATTTCGAAATAACAAAATATAAAATGACAACATTTTTATACGTACTTTCCGATCACCCCACGTATGTTTGTGTTGTGAATAAACATCCCAGTTAACGACTCTTCAGTCGTGTCAGGAATGAGCCGCCGCTTCCTGGATACTAACCAATTCTACGGAAATTAAAATGTCTGCTCAAAGACAAAACACTGGTGCCAGCATGCCCCCAACCCCGACCTCGCCGGATAAGTTTAAGCTCACCTGAGCCTAAGGTGAGCTTATAGGATGGCCATGCTCCGTCGTCCGTCCGTCCGTCGTCCACCATTTCAGAGATCTTCTGCTCTGAAACCGCTTGGCCAATCAAGGGGAATCAATCCTTAGGAAGGGGGAAAGAAAGTTTATATAAATGGTCCAGGTCACATGACAAAGATGGCCGCAATGGCTGTAAATAGTAAAAACCTTTAAAAATCTACTCCAGAACCAGAAGTCCTATGATTTTAAAACTTGACATGGAACATCAGAGAGAGGAGCTTTACAAAGTTTATATAAATCATGACCTTGGGATGACCTTGGCCTATTTTACGGCAAGGTCAACATAGGTGGCCCATGCATTTGAATGGGAAAAATTGTCAAAATGTCATTTTAAGGGAAAAACTAATAGAAAATGGGTAAATGGTCTGAAGATTTATGATTCTGAAAAATTTTGGACCGTGACTAGGAGCTGGTCTGCCACCAACATGTATATTACCAAGATATTCAAAGGCCTTCTTCTCTGAAACCGCCTGGCCAATCAAAGCCAAACGTCAGGTAGAGCATCCTTATAGTTTATACATGTATAAATGGTCCAGGTCATATAACCAATATGGCCGCCATGGCTATAACTAGCAAAAACCTTTAAAAATCTTCTTCTCCAGAACCAGAAGGCCTATGATTTTGAAACTTGACATGAAGCATCAGGGAGAGGAGCTCTACAAAATTCATATAAATGACCCTGTGATTAACCTGTTTTACGGCAAGGTCAACATAGGTGCCCTATGCATTTGAATGGGGAAAATTGTCAAAAACTTGAAGAAAATGGGCAAATGGACTGAAGAGTTATGATTCTGAAAAAAAAATGGACCACAGGGGCTGGTCTGACCATTTCCCTGGGTAATATACACGTATATCACATAATATTGAAAGATCTTCTTCTCTGAAACCGCTTGGCTTTATATGAAGCAGCTATAGGAAGGGGGAACCAGTGTATTACGAAAACACGTTGATGCAAAAATACTGCGCTTTTTTCACATAAAAATGAAAATATCAGTGGAAAAGTTATGATATTCTATGATATTTTCCCTATTTTTGCTCAAAACATAGGTTGTGGGTACACTTTAGAACCGCCTCACCGAGGCTAGAACAGACTCACCGAGTCGGTTCTAACGAGTACCCACAATCTAAGTTTTGGACCAAAAATAAGAAAAAAATCGTATACCCCTGCATACCCCAGTTTTACTATATAACAGTAGGGTTGAAGGGGGTATTCATTGCACGGACATGTTTTCCTGATGGTATACTTAAATAATCCGGGTCACAGGACAAAGATGGCCGCCATTTCCATATATGGTAAAAACCCTTCAAAAATCTTCTTCTCCGGAAACGGTGGATCAATTTCAACAAACTTGACACGTAGAATTGTGGACTAGAGTACTACAATGTATATATAAATTATGACCCTGTGATGACCTTGACCTATTTGACGGCAAGTTCAAAATAGGTCGCCCATGACCATAATAGTCAAACAAGTTTATTGGTATATATCCCAATTCTCAGGTGAGCGTTTACAGGGCCATTGGTCCTCTAGTTGTTCTTTCATTACGTACAGAATCAACATTTGCATGGAGAAGAACTCTATAAGCTCTGCTTTCGTTCTAATCATTTTCGTCATGTACCTTTAGCCATGTATGTAGATATGTTATTTGTGAACCTGAATAAAAATGTTTAAACTAAAACTACAGGATCAACAGCCAAGGTCATATAAAGACGGTCAGTCATTATCATTTTCACACCAAAAGCCTCCCAGAGGCATGGTAACGAGTTTGTTGTGCACATGTCTTTCACCACTAATAAATGCTCTTCTTGAATTTACGCTACAAGTCTATGTACGTTTGTATTCATAATTTGTTTTACATGTTGTCATAGAGGACCTTTTACAAAGGATTTCACTTCGCCACACTTGAGAGTGAGAGAGACAATCATGATAAATATATTCTTGGCCATATATTCATGAAAGAAATGCATCCATACATTACACCATATGTTTTACATGTAATAATCTACAAACATGCGTAATTTACTGGGGTCTTTACTTGGTGTTTGAATATGAAAGGCGATTTGGAGCTCTGCCTATATCTGACACCATCAAACTTCATAAAGCTAGCTAAGGCTTTTAATTGTCGAATTTAAAGAACGGAAACAAAGACATGGACAGTTTCTCGGTTAACATGCACCTGATATGGACCTTTCGCTCTATAAAACATGTTAACAAGGTTTCCTAATGTCGTGGCCAAAGCGTAGAACCAACGTTCTTTGTGGTTTTATCACGCCATAATAAGCCATAATTGGTCTTCAACCAACCATCTTTGGACTCTAAACCATACAAGATTGGCTTTAACAATGACTGCATCCAGTTTTCCTTAAAATAAGGCGATACTTGTTTTTTATTATCCGTGTTCGTTGCACCGAATGGTCCGAGTTTGTTTCACCTGCTTGAGAATTTGAACCGTGGTATGTTGCACCATATCAAATGAGAGTACCCAATTTCAAATAGTTATTATTCTCTTTCTATAATTTTGTGTGGGTTCTTGTAACGGCAACACTTGAAGCGATCCCTGATCCTCCGAAAAACATCAATTTGATCATATTATCGTGCTTTAATAATGATTTACAGACATTCTTACCAAGATTTTTCTCTTTTCGTGCATCCAAGTCAGATTTAGAAGCCTATATTTCTTCAACTAAAAGAATTTATTAGACAGGATTTTAGGTAAACATTTGCAAAGTTATGTACTTTTTCATTGTATGTCAAACAAAAATCAACTCAGCCGATATTAATTATAATCAAAGATTATAAATACCCACTCCTTTTTCCCCGCCGTTCAAAATACTATTGTTTATACCCGCGTTTAGAAGACCATTTCGCGTTTGTTGTATCTGGATGAACGGTGTGATGTAGTCCAGTTGCCAAACATGGATTTGGCCTGTGACCTGGAAATATGATACGTGCCGCATAAAATATTTTTATGGTTTTCACTTTTTGATACCTTTCAGATGAAGAATCCGAGTGATGCCACCTTGGCATCTTTGAGCATTTTGAAATATTCAAAATGGGCGACATATAGCGGAAAATATTGCAAAAATCAACATAATATATGTATGTGAAGCAAAATGTTTCAGTTCTCTTGTTGTCTTTGTCCTTGTTGTCCCTTTGGTACACCTGACCATGCCAGTTTAAAAAGATAGAAGGCAAAGATAATCTTTATATATAAATCCATTACGAAAACACGCCCATGTAATATACTGAATTTTCTTGAAAATCTTCACTAGAATTTTTTTTATGTTTTTCATATTTTTGCTCAAAACATTGACTTTGGATACACGTTAGAACCGCCTCGCCGAGGCGGTTCTAACGAGTACCCAAAATCTAATGTATGTTTTAGAGCAAAACTGAGAAAAATAGGTATACCCCTGCGTACCCCAGTTTTGCTATATAAAAGTGGGGTATAAGGGGGAATTCATCGCATGGACATGTTTTCCTGATGTGATAATGATAAAGGAGGAGACACATTGATATATCCTCTGTTCCAATAGTTAAAGGGAAGGAACGCAAACTGGCAAAGGCTGTTAACGATTCATTAAGTTGTTCAATCACTTCAGATGTTAGTAGTACGCTACTTATAACTTACCAACTTCCTGGCTAACAATTCTATGTTCATGAATACCTTCCATTGTCTGATTTAATTCTTACGTACATTTACATGTAAATTGCGTTGTCATAAAAATGACTTATTCCCAACAAACACAGTGCCTGGCACTCATCACCAAGGCCAACATGTCCCGCCCATTGGTGCCTAGGAGAAATGGATGGGCTGCTTGTGCCTCCAAGAAAAGCTTCTAATGCACTGACTGACCATCTGATCTGCCCAAGGAAAAGTGGTTTAGTCAAACCATCCATACATATAAGCCTTATAGGCTTAGTTGGGTGGTTACAAGTATTTATGAAGCACATTTTGAGTGTCATGCCATCCTAATGTTGGGTAAAAGTCTTACAAAATGGAGGCAACGTCCCGACATGGCCATTACTGTTGATTGGGACGTAAATCATCGATTCAAGAAACAAAAGCATGCAGTCCAAGGCCCAGAAAAGACAAACAATACTTCTAATAGTTGTTGAAGTATGCATATACATGTACTACGATAAAGGTTTCCCTACCTTGGTTAAGATGTGCTTATGTAGCATCGTAAAAGACGGTTTGGTAACATCAGCTAAATTAGTTTCAGATGCAACATTCGCTTTCCTGTAAATCCCCCTTTGCTTTGCCCATGCCTCCATGTGTTCTGTGTTTATCCTTGAGAACCCCATCCCCTCACATTCCTTACAGACCCTCCCGGCGCGGGAAGCAAACGTTTCGCCTCCGTCGATGATAGTAGCACAGGCAAAATGCACCTGAAATATGTTGAGCCATCTAAACATTGAAACACGCACCTGATAACTGGTACTACATCAAACTCTCATGTACAAAATGCATGATAGAGCGGACCAAAAATAATGCTAGCATGTGTTTGCTTTCTTCATGTGAATTCGGTGTTCCACAGCTGGTTTTGATCGGACAACCAGGTTTGCAAATAATGTGACATCTAGCGGATGCTCATCAGTCGAGCTGCAAACCGTTGAAAAAACTCAGGTGACCTAATTAAGTGGTGAAACAATGTGCTCTATATAGAAAAATATATTATAATGTTTTAACCTGTGAGTATTTAAGTATTCTCGAGTTATTTTGCACGCGTGTCTATGGAATATTTGCGTGAGTGTGCATTAATTATTTACAAAACTTAAAGTACCTTATGTGCGTGAGTGTGCTTTAAGTCCAGAATACATATATGGAAGATCACGAAACCAATGGTGAAACAAAAATAAGGTTGTTTTGTGAAGCTTTGAACTCACAATTTTTCCTTTATACAAGAAAACAAAACCAGTGGTAAATGGTGACGTCATGAAGTTGTCATAGAACGCCGGTAGATAGTCCCGCCCACTGTACACGTCATCACGGATACTGAGCACCGCTTTCTTGTCAGCCGTGGTTGCTTCTCTAATCTGGATGTCCTGCATCATGACTTCTATTGCATTATCATTCAGTGGTTAGTCTCGGGGTGCCTATAAATCAGTATAAAGTTAAGAGTTGTACAGCTTTTACAGTGGTAAAATAACTTAAAGACAAAAGTACGAGCAGCCTCCGAACAGCTTGTCTGTAGTAGCAAGAAATCAAATTAGCATAGCTGTTTACCGTGGATAAAGAAACTAAACAAAAAACAAAATTATAATGCGTTGTTGAAGAAAATACAATATTGATCAATAAATCGTAGTCTTACCGCTTGAGTTGAGGCAACATCTGATGATAACATATTGGTTTATGGCAACACACGACCTTTTATGTAGGTCATATGGAGATTACCGTGTGTAAATTGTTAGTTTGATCGTTATTTCAACCTCTAACGGTAAGATTTACCTTTACTTGCCTTGTCTACCAATCCATATATATAGATACTGCTTATCATTTGGTTTTACATTAATGTTCTGTAGTAGTATACTGCACTGAGGCACATGTCTATCATATTAATAGTGCTTTAAGGTCCATACATTTTTTTTTTTCATTTGTGGGTATGACGTACATGTAACTCATAGCACAACCAAAACTTATATTACATGAACCACAAGATGCCATCATTCTCTGACGGCTATAGGCGGACCGGAGGCAATGCCATGACCTAGCTATCCCGACATTTTAATAATCTGTGCGAAAATTAAGCGACAGCAGTAGCTATACGTAGTTGTTGCAGGATCATATATTGTCCTATATTAGTTATCTTTTATTAATATATCCAGGGTCGTTCGTGCCATTTGAAAAGTTAATACACATTTATAGTATTCACCTCAACGCACAGGGAATTGTACTGATGGATGAATATTCGATACGACTAGCAACACCAGAGGACAAGGAAGCAGTGCTGAACATAAGGAGGAATGTGTATGGTGGGCGTGACTACCTACCAGATTACTACGACGACTTCATGACGTCACCAAATGTAACGCCGTTTGTTTTATGTCACAAAGACAAAATAGTAAGTATAGTTTTCCTTTTATCGAAGAAACTATGTTTTAGGCAACTCGCCAAGTTAATGCATCTGACTCATTTAGTGCACGTTGTGTTACTGTTTTCATACAAAATTTGCGTTGAGAATATTATAAGTCACTCTTTATGCATTGGTGTATGCGTCTCCATTTTAGGTATTTTAAACAGCAGTCACACTGTAGCGTATAACCCAAACGCGCGCCGGGCGTATGAAAAATCTCAACACGCTGAAGACTTTGGGCGTATAAAAATTAATTTGTTCCTTTTACACGCTTTAGCAGTCACACTGTAGCGCGCAACTGGGGCGTGTGCCGGACGTATAAAAAATTTCAAAGTTTTGGAGAACGGTTGTGATACGTCCCAGACACGCTAAGCACGCGCTACATGCGCGCATCGAACGTTCAACGCGCGTTTCACACACGCTTGGGGCACGCTACTGAAGCAACATCTAATAAAATCGGAACGCGCATGGAACGTACACTGGCGTGCTTCAAACGCGCGCCAAACGCGTTCAGAGCGTATTCAACGCGCCCGTAGCGCGCGTGGAACTTATTCGGGACGTACAAGTCACACGCCCGGGACACGCCGAGCTTTTAGAAAATTTTTAAGCATGTTTAAAATTTTTTTTAGCCCAAACGCGCGCGAAACGCGCAGAGACTTTTAGCGACGTACAGCGACGCGCGCCGGACGTACACCAAGCGTACCCAACGCGCTTGTAGCGAGTTTTGAACGTGTTTCCGACGTGCGTCTGGCGTGTGAGGAATTTTGCTAATTTTTCAACACGCCCGGCGCGCGTTTCACTTATACGCTGATGTGTGACTGCTCTTTTACGTTTGTGCTCTATTTTTATGACGTACCATTTCTGTATTCCAAATTTAGGTTGGATTTAATGCAGCTGATTTAGTCGATAATGGAGAAACTCTGGTGTCAAGAGCGGCGAGGATCAGTCCTGATTATGAAGGGCAAAATCTTTATGGTTTCCTTGACAACCATGTAATCCAATGGGCAAAGACCAAAGGTGTTCGAGTTAAAGCGTTCACGGCATCTGCGATGAATAAGAATATTGAAAAAGATACTTTTAGAGCCCAAAATCAGTTGATACTTTCAAAGGTGAGGTATTATGGGAGCTGCATATTTATACGCTGGCTTCAACCTGCTATTACACACTAATTTGACATTTGCTTTGTTTTCTAAGATTCGGAGTGATTTCACTTAAGCCTTAGACTGGCTCCAGTCCTTAAAACATTTTTTCATTATGTGTTTTAGTGCTAGTCTATTTCAAGTACTTGTAGCTAATCTACTTCTGATGGCTCAGTTTTAAGGAAACAGCATTTGTTGATATATGAAGGAATTTCACTATAAATGATTATGCATTATTTTATTATCATTGTTTTTTCTCAAAACAACAATGTTTCAGACTGTATGTAGCCAGTCTACTTGAGCCTATACATGAGAAAACCAACACTTTGGGTTACCGACCAGGTCCGACACAAACCAGGCTGTACAGTCGCAGCATAAAGGTAGAAGCTTGAAACGTTGGATATAAGTAGAAGAGGAATAGTACTATCCATGTGGCGAAAACAAAGGCGCTGATCAGCTGTGCAGTTACTGCACAGCTGATCTGCGTCTTTGTTTTCGCATATGCAAAGTTGGTTTTTTTCATGCAAAGGATCACTTAGTTTTTTAAATAACGCATGAAGTGCAATACAGAGGACCAGATGCTCTCTGGTGGTACGGACTTTGTCTTATGACAAGGTACAAGTAGACAATGATCAGGAAAAGGCGCAATCCGAAAGAAATTCCCACTCCAAAAACCGAGGTGGGAAAAACAATATTGACAATTATGTACTTAATTATACTTAGAAAACATATCGTATGTCGAGTGAGCAGCTGTTTCCCAACAGGCGGCCACTCAAATACCCAAACTTAAATAAAAATAAGAAAACGCACATAAGGTTCAAACAACACAAAAGTCGAAAATGCAAACTGAATCCAAGCAATTCCTGAGTATTGGAAATCTTTCGATGATTTGGCGAACGCACAGATCAAATATCATGATCAGTCAAATTTTTGTCGTTTCAGTCACATTTGATCTTCATTGTTGAAACCGAAAACATCGACATTACCGACAATCATATGATAGAAGGACTAGAGGATGTCACTTCAGAGCTCCTTAAAACTTGCTTACAATCAGAGTACAGGAAATCCCATCTCTTCCCAGGGAAGAGAATCAGCATCAACAGTGTGCCATATAAACTTATGGAATCAAACATCCCCTTGATCATGAATGATAGTCACACAACCGCTTTCTCAAATGTTGACTTTGAATCTGGATCATGTAAAGGATTGTTGTCATTTGGAACTCTGTTCAGGGTGCAGAAATTTTCATACCAGTATACTGTTGACATATATGGGAATGATAGAGACAGTGTCAGACGGCATGTGCTGAGGCATTTGTCAGAACTAAATCGCAAAGCTAGCGGTAGCGTCTGTGTGTTGTTTCCGTTCCAGAAAGAATTATCACCAGAGCATGTTGATAAAATATTTCTGGAGTTTGGTAGTAAAAGAGCAAATATGCCTGGATCAGAGGACGCCAACACATGGATTACTTGCGACTTTCTATTTGAGAAGACACGTTCATAAACAGGTGCCTTACTTTCTGGGACATGCAATTATGCTCAAATGGAGTGTTTGAGCAATCTTTAGTTGCGACCTCTTCTAGAACTTTCTAAGTCCTTTACAATGAAATCACTTCTCACAATACCCTCAAATCCTTGTTTTGAGATTTAAAGGAATAAAAAAAATCAGTATATATAACAAAAGTAAAAGTTGAATTTATTTCAATAAAAATAAAATCTGGTTACAAAGATGTAGAATTGTGTGCTTTCATAGTTTACTGTTTGCTAGCGGAATGCCCTCATATGCGTGTATCTGCCTTGATTTCAACGTTTTGTCTACAGATGTGTGTGGATGTCTTAATATTCCGAATTCTGCAAATATATTGTCAAGCTTATCTAGATTGAAATTTTCTGGAACATACACTAGCATTGCAGTTACCCCTGTTGTGTTCGCCTTAAGTCTTATTAAGTGTTTCACAATATGCAATCTCAAGGATTTATAATCTGTCCCAAATATATCCAACATGTATTTATATTGCGGCTTGGCTATTGGGTATACCAGTCCGAAAGACAGAAGTCCTGAACACGCATCTCCTGTTTGTTTGATGTCCGAATACGCTTCCATGTATTGCCTCGGTTGCATCATTAGAGGAATGTTGGCTTCTATCATTTTATATGGAACAACATCAACTAGCATTCTACCCTCAGGTGCAATATAGTCACACAGGGTTTTAGATTTGAAATAATTCGAAAGGTTGCTTTCTGAAATAGTTGGTAATTGTGATGCTTGCATAATGTCCGTGTCTGTGAACACTAAACCTTGCCCGGCGATCCAGTACCACGGGTATTGCTGTAATGGAGCAAAAAGTGAATCACATCAGGAAAACATGTCCGTGAAATGTACACCCCTCATACCCCACTTTTATAAAGTAAAACTGGGATATGCAGGGGTATACATGTACCTATTTTTCTTATTTTTCTTATTTTTGCTCTAAAACATAGATTGTGGGTACTCGTTAGATCTATGTTTTGAGCAAAAGTAAGAAAAATTCAAAATTTTTCTGCTGAAAATTTTCAATTTTTACAGCTCAAAAAACTATGTTTGTTGCATGGACATGTTTTTTCGTAATCAAAATAGAGAAGGAAAAGATTTTTTCTTTTATTCGTTATATTTCAAACTAAAGTAACTCTCATAAAATTGCGATGGACATATGTAAACAAAAATCAACATTCATCATAGTGGACACAATGATAATGACAGCTCGGGTTTCTATCAAATGAACTTGAATATATATCATGTCTAAGAACTGGCACAACCTTATAATAAACGTGCTCTGTTATGTACATGTATTGAGGTTATTTCAACGTAAAAGATCTAGAAAAAGAAATACTAAACCTTTGTAAAGAGGTAGGTTGTCGTTTTCCGAAAGTAAGCATTATCTCTGAACGGATAACCATCCGATATTGCAAAGATGTTCCTAATTGCTCCTCTAGACGCTGCCCAGCTGTGTAAATGCTGTCCTAGAATTTTCATCAGACCTCTTGACTCGTACTCTGGGTTCGTTCGACCAGCTCGAGACGCGAATGATTCTCCATTGTCGATCAGTTGTGCGAGTCCATAACAAATCTGTAATGATAATCACTGACGCTTGTTCAAAACAAAACACACATCTACATAATCAAGTAGGTATAGACAATATATAGGAAGGGTACAAGTAGGCAACGATCAGGAAAAGGCGCAATCAGAAAAAGATTCCCAGTCCAAAAACCGAGGCGCGAAAAAACCAAACTAACAATAAGGTATTTATACCATGAAAACATTTCGTAAGCCGAATGAGCAGCTATTTCCCCAATAAGTGGCCACTCAGTTACCTAAACTTAACTAAAAATATAATAACATACATAAGGCGCCAACAGCACAAAACATTTAAACACCAAGACATAAAACAATAAGAACCACCACAGAAGTATCGCCTTGGAACGAACAGTAATATAAAATTACTGGCGGCATTAAATCGGTTTTACAGGTACCTGACCTCACCCTCAGTTTCCACAGTGGTTCAAAACACATTAGTTGTTCGGTCCTCGTGGTGAATCTCTAACTAGTCAATGACTCATCATGGACATATAAATAAATCATGATAAATTCCATGATAAATCAAAAACGAGGACTCACAGATTGAGTATATAAAGATTGACAAATTGACAATTTAAAGCTTGTCATGCTGATAAATTTTACAGTCGGGCATTGTAAACGTGTATAACAAGAACTGATAAGCACAATAAGATTATTTCATTTCTGAAATAGAAATATGCCCAGAAAAAGTTGCTAAAAGCGATCTTACGATTAGCCTATCGAAAATGCCACACGCATAAAAGCATAAAAACAGTAAACGTAATTTTAAATGCATATTTCAAAAATGGAGAGAATCAAAACTGATCAGCCATAGTGAAAATACAAGACTTGACATATAGACTAGATCATGTTACAGGGTTATTATTGCTCAGAAATAACATATGAGAAAATCGCCAGTTCAACCACAATTGGTGAGATTTTCCTCCTATTTTGCCAGTTTCAATGAGATTTTTGGCAAAAAATGAGCAAATTTCACAAATTTCTCCAGAAAATAATCCTGCATGTATAGTTCGGCAAATGGGTCACTGTATAGGCGGCAACTTTAATATTCATATCTGGGCGTGGTCGGCTAGTCCATCTGTTCAAGTAGGGAGATAATAGAAAAGTCGAATTCAGTCAGCCTAGAGCGCTGTCACATATTTTACCGTTAAAGATCAGCTACCTATTTTGTCCAATCCAGTAAACTAGACAAACTCGGATTTTCGTTCTAACAGACAACATGTGAATTGAGTCTTTCAACTGTATACCTTTAGCTTTTACCTAGGTCAAAAGTAGACCATACCCAATAATTACGTATTCATAAGGTAACGCCCATACAGTGACCTATTTGCCGAGCTATCTGAGACGGGTATCAAGGTGTCGCGAATTCCTAATTGAATACCACCGGCAATATTACACTCATTTGTGAGAAAAGCGACAAAATAAATCAGACATTAATAATAAACTTCAGATATATGTGTTTCATCCGGTTGACGTATAATTGATTATTGGTTATTATTTTCAGTTTATTTAACTGTTTAAAATAATGAAAAAAGACTTACGATTTTGTCATCATATAACAAGACAGGTGCTTCTATATCAGGAGACTTGCAAAAGTGGTCGTAATATGCAGGCAGATAGTCCCGACCTTCAAACACAGTGGTTATCTTTAGGACAGCTTCCCTGTCTTCTGGTCGAGCCTTTCTGATTGTTACCTTGCCCATATCTGAAGTAAACCGACCAAAACATCTACATGTATAAAATTAATCCATTCCACAAACTTGCAAAACTATGTTTTTATTTCACATGAAAACAATAATTACCTGTTTGGTCGCTGCTTTGTGTCGTCATTATTCGCCTTTCAGTACGGTGGATGCTAAGCAAAACGCTTGTCTTTAAGCGCCTACAAAATGATACCCATTTCATGACCTTTAATCATGTACACAAAGTTAAAGGTTAATTATAGGAAAAGTTTAAATCCAATACGAACACACATGCTGTATCACCAATACACACGTTATGCCGATCAGTATTTGTGTCAATACAGTGTAGGTTGAATACAGTGTAGGTCGAAGGTAAAGAATAAATGTACACAAACCTTGCTAATGGTAGTATATGTCTGCAATGGGAATAAAATAGAAAGCCCGGTATATTATTTGGTGAGTTCTAATTTTGGTTTTGTTTTAGAGCGATACACCAGCGAAACGAATGCATGTTTGCTGTAACTGCCCTCAAAATACTGGTCCTCCACTGATCTGTGCTGTATGTAGCATGCATACTGAACAACTTCAAATGTCGGCGCGATCACAAACGGTATACTTTGATAAACGAGAATTCAGAATATGTTCGTAAATTCAGCGGCAATTTTCCAGGGATGGACAAAGAGCTAGAGATAAGAAGAGCCACGGCAGAAGACAAGGAAGATGTTCTGAAGATACACGATCATGTTTATGACGGCCATGATTATCTACCTGCCTATTACGACCACTTTCTGTCGTCTACAGACTTCAACCCGTTTGTTTTGATTCTGGACGGAAAAATCGTAAGTTTAACCATTGTATTTTATGAAACAAGTTTTCAATTTTACGACTCTAAAATTGGTCTTTTAGCAGATCAAACATCTGAATCTGAAAATCTCAAATGGTAGTAAATATTGCTTTAGAACTTGTTGCAATCCGTGTTTAAATCGATCATGTTATGAATTTTTTCACAGATAGGATATGAAGTTTATCAGAAAGTAGACGATGGTGAAACACTTGTAGGAAGAGCTAAACGTATAAACCCAAAACTCGAGGGGCAGGGATTTTTCAAGAAGTTTGGAGCCGCAATGGCTGGATGGAGAAAACAGAACAACATCATACGTACAGCGTTTACAGCCTCGGATGCTAATCCTGCTTTAAACAGGGCGACTTTTAAAGCAAAGAACAGGCTCATTTTGACACAGGTGATTTGGTTTAATAATGGCGTGTTTGACGTTAACTTCTGGTGTTAAAACCACTTCTAATTTGCAGTGAATGAAAATAAAAATTAAGCAGCGAGGTGCAGGTAAGATGCATATAGAAGAGTGCACCCTGTAGTGTAGAGGTACAGAGTACAAAGCACTTTATTGTGCGGGGTTGTTGACTCGGCCATATGTACGTTAAAATATCAAAAATTATCAAACTAGCAAGCAGGCTCACACTTTGACTTACAAAGAACCGCAACATTAATACGTTAGAGCAAATTACTGGTGTTATTCTTGTTGGACACGAAACGGATCACGTCAGTAGCAAACTAGCTTTAGTTTACAGCTTAGCTTCACGGCAGAAGCTGAGGGTGAGGTTAGGCCTGTAAAACAGTTAAAGGCCACCGCTTATATATTACTGTTCGTTCCGAGGCGATATTTCTGTTGTGGTTCTTATTGTTTTATGTCTTGGTGTTTTGTTTTGTGCTGTTAGCACCTTTTGTACGTTTTCATATTTTAGTTAAGTTTTTTTAATTGATTGGAAATAGCTGCTCACTCAGCTTACTATGTGTTTTCTTAGTATAAGTATCTTATTGTTAATTTATTTTTTCCCACCTCGATTTTTGGAGAGTTCTTGATCATTGCCTTCTTTTACCTTTTCACACTTCAGAATGTTTGCTTTCACCAAGAAGTACTTTC
This sequence comes from Rugalucina vietnamica, assembly GCA_964017185.1. Lineage (NCBI taxonomy): Eukaryota > Metazoa > Mollusca > Bivalvia > Lucinida > Lucinidae > Rugalucina > Rugalucina vietnamica. Next base: position 71,086,034 of record OZ024870.1, on the reverse strand, counting down.
ATTTCCTCCTTACGCCTATGACCATCTGTGGCTGTTTCATCAGATTAAGTAAAGGTTTTACCCTGTACATTTCGATCTTCAATTGCAACAATTCATATTAAACGTCCAGCGTCAATGTATTCAAGCGAATGCTAAACGATACACCATGAATGTATTTTTTCCACATTACTTTAATTTTCAGCAAATGCCACTATATTGTGTAGATGTGCCGAACACTGTTATAAGCGACTCGGACCAAAGTGGTGCTATGACTCTTCAAGCTGCTACAGAAGCGGACATTTCCTCCTATTTCTCATCAGAAAAGATAAGAACTTATCTATCAGCAGAAGGACATATGATAATCGACATGGTGCCACTCAGGATGATTCAATCCAATATTAAATACATGACGGGACCAAAAGGGCTCACTGCGATTTACACAGATTTAAGAATTGAAAACGACCAGTGTCGGGGGTTACTGTCCTTTGGTACCGTATTTCCAGTAATAAATCCACCTTTTCACTATAATTTGGATATATTTGGCAGTGACACTTCAACGCTCAAGGAACATATAGTCAGACATTTGATGTTTATGCAACCAAAAGTAACAGACGTAGTTGGTGTTTTAATTATGGCACAAGAAGACTTTGACATGCAACAATTAGACAAAGTGTTCGAAGATTTCGGAGTTCAAAGGAAAATTTGGTTCGATTCTACATACCCAACGTTGAAATATTCAAAGCTATTTTTGTACGAAAGTGATATATTGGATGGAAGTGCCGATAACTAGGGTATTGTAAAGGACTTCATATTTTCGCAACGCAATTTGCAAAAGTATTATAATATGGTGCAGTAGATAAGCTACTAGATATATTTAATTGCAGATCACGACTTTGATTAGCATTAACTATATTAACATTAATATTACCACTTATACTTAAACATTTGGTACATGTTTTCAGTCGAAACAACGCTTCAGTGGGATCTGTGTACGAATAATAGAAATGAAACTTTGCTTTATTTTACCTTTTAACCTTATTACAACATGCGATTTGTTTCCTCACTCATACCAATGTGTCTGTAAGACAAACATTTTCTTGGTAGTCTGGTTACTATATTTTATCTGATGACCATTTGCAGGTTTATTATCTGGTTACTCAGTCAGTATTGTCTAATATCGACTTTTCGGCCCAATTATTGTTTCAAACATGATTCGTTTGGCAACTTCTGTACGCCAATGGTTTCGGCGTATCCCCAACTCTAACATTACTGTATCCACCAAGTCACACGGGAATTCTTCATCTACGAACACAACGAAACTAGTAATCTCTGATGTGTTCGCTTTAAGTCTTAGTAAATGTTTGATGATGTGTGCTTTCATACTTTTGAAGTCAGAACCATAAATTTCCAAATCGTATGCAAATGCTGGCTTTGGAACGGCTACCAAACTTCCGATTGACAAAAGGCCCGACGGGAGGTTCTCGTTCATGTGACTGACGTCAGAAAATACTTCAGTGACATCGTTTCCTTCTTTTATAATGGGAATGTTGGCCTCCATTACTCTGTACGGCACATTCATGACAATTATTCTTTCTTTCGGGAATAAATACCGACACAGAGATGGTGAACGAATGTAGCTGGCTAGTTCTGCGTCGGTTTTCTGAGAGATGCGCTGAGCATTGCTGACTTCAGATGTCTGTAGTTGCAAGGTTGCCGGTTCAACTAAATACTGCAAGCATTCCTGCAATTATGATAAAGTGAAATGGTTAGTATTGGAGACAACCCAAAATACGAATCTTGCGATTACATGTTAATAGTAATGTCTTTGCTGAAAAACTAATCAAAATCTGCTAGCCAAATTAACAAGGTACAAGTGATCAGGAAAAGGCGCAATCAGAAAGAAAGTGTCACTCCAAAAACCAGGGTGGGAAAAACTATATTGACATTGGGTACTTATACATATACTTAAAAAAACACATCGTAAGCCGAGTTAGCAGCTACTTCCAAATAGGCGGCCACTCAGTTGCCCAAACTTAGATAAAAACGTACATAAGGTTCAAACAGCGCAAAAATTCGACTCCAAAACATAAAAAATAGAACCCCACCATAAGTATCGCCTTGGAACGATCAGCAATATAAACTACTGGGGGGCTCAAACAGGTTTTACATGCGATTTTACTCTGTGTGTGTGTGTGTGCGCGCGCGCTTCCGAATTGCTTTATGAACACCAGACACACATCATTGATACCGCGTCTATGGCATCACATTATATTTGTCAATTATGCTAAAAGAACATCAACTCTGAAATTACGTGATATGCTGAAATCGTTCAATTTCTAGCCTGGAGTCTGGGTTGGGATTTTAAATATATAGATTAAAACCCTTGCCTGTGATAATGGTTTTTCGCAGTATTTATTTTTGTGGTGGACGATACGAAAATTATTTTCTTGTCAAAATTTTGATCTTAGTTTGTCCTTATAGGACCTGCAAACATTTTTAAATTGGTCAGCAGATACAGATTTTATGAGTTTTGAATAGGGATTTTCGCAATAGCAAGGGAGTAAATCAATGATCATGAAAATGGGTACTTTTTTGAAAATTGTTAGCCTTATCCTATCTCCTTGATAATATTTATATTAGATTTGGGACCAAGTTATACAGACAAATTGTTGGAATTCCGATGGGTACAAATTGCGCACCTCTCGTAGCTGATTTATTTTTATACTGCTACGAAAGAGATTTCATGGATTCTCTTAACCATGATAATCAAGCTGATGTTATCGAGGCTTTTAATTCCACATCTAGGTACCTCGATGACCTTTTGAACATTGACAACCCTTATTTTGAAGGTATGGTCAATCAAATTTATCCACCTGAACTTCAGTTGAACAAAGCCAATATCTCAGATACTGAAGTCCCCTTTTTAGATCTACATCTTTCTGTTGCAAATGGATTTGTTTCTTCTAAAATTTATGATAAGCGCGATGACTTTGATTTTGATATAGTAAATTTTCCTTTTTTGGATGGTGACGTTCCTCGTCGTGCTTCTTATGGTGTATACATTTCGCAACTTATTAGGTTTGCTAGAGTCTGCAATCATGTTACAGACTTCAACGCTCGAAATAAATGTTTAACGGCAAAACTTCTCCAACAGGGCTATCGGTATCATAAACTTCGAAAAACATTTTCTAAATTTTATCGTAGACACTATGAATTGATTTCCAAATATAATGTTGGGTTAAAGACGCTTTTAAGTGAGGGCCTTTCGGAACCTGAATTATATGGTGACTTGGTTTACAAATTTAAGAAACTTAAAGGAATTAATGATTTTTCTTTTCAGTTCAGAAAAATCATAACACGTTACAGACGTATAGGTTATAACTTGAATGTTATGCGACAGTCTGCATGCTTAGTTTTTAACCCAATCATGGTTGATAACTATGCTGCCTTCTTTAATTGCACGCCGGTGGGTCGGGCGTCAGACTCTATGATGGCCCCGACATAAAGCTATTCATTTTAGTTGGTTGGGGCCGGAGCTTCTTGTCTGTTGCTTGGCCCACCGGGGTCCAACTGGTGTTTTTCTTTTGCTCCGGAGTTAGTAGGTTATTCGGCGCCCAGGGATCTCCATCGTCGGGCAGCTTACTCAGTCTGTGAGTCTTGGTTTTTGATTCATCAGGATGTTTATCATGATTTATTTGTTTGTTCTTGATGATTCATTGACTAGTTTGAGATTCACCACGAGGACCGAATAACTAACTAAATGTTATGAACCACTGCAGAAGCTGAGGGTGAGGTTATGGCCATGTAAAACCGGTTTAAGCCCGCCAGTAATTTTGTGTTACTGATCGTTCCAAGTCGATACTTCTGTGGTGGTTCTTTTTGTTTTATGTCTTAGTGTTTAAAATTTTTTTTGTGCTGTTGGCGCCTTATGTATGTTTTCATATTTTTAGTTAAGTTAAGGTAACTGAGTGGCCACCTATTGGGAAAATAGCTGCTCATTCGGCTTACGATATGTTTCATGGTATAAGTACCTGATTGTTAGTTTGGTTTTTTCCCACCTCGGTTTTTGGAGTGGGAATCTTTTTCTGATTGCGCCTTTTCCTGATCTTTGCCTACTTGTACCTTACTTGATTATGTAGATTTCATCTCGAGAAGGTCAATTATGTTGAAAAACTAAGAATTTTTGCGGGAACATGTTAACCTCCCTTACATGCGATTTTGTACAGAAAATTCCTATTCAAAGATATTTTTGACCAGAACTGTTTAATTTGTCAATCGATTTTCAAAATTTTAGCTGCATATATTGCGACAAACTGAATGCTCATTTGTGCCTAAAAATATTTTATCTCCATCTAAACAGTAGCAAAATATCAGCGAAACAACATTATCAGACACTAGGAAAAACGTACATTAATTGTGTCAATTCCTGTGCCTCCTGTCCCTACTTCACGGGACATTTGCGAGCGGTTAACCAATGACAGTCGATACGAGGTTTTGACAAAAGGAACAATCTACTACTGATATATCCTGTTGGCAACAAGCTAAAAATCATAAATAAGTAACTGCGAAGCTAATCAGCACCGTTGTTTTCGCTACACGGATAGTACATTTCCTCCTCTACATATATCCCAAATTTCAAGCTTCAAACATTCTTCTGTGACTCTACAGGCTAGTTAGTGTCGGACCTGGTCGGAACTCCCGAAGACCGGTTTTCTTACGTCGCGGCATCTATGTACCTGTGTAAGAATATGTTTGCCCCATTTGGCACTGGAAAGCCTAGTTATGCCGTCTACTTGTTGTTCTGTAGCAAGAGTAATTTTCTTGTGAATTTGCCTTGCCTTAGTCCATTGATCCACATGATTTTGTAATAGACGATATAACCCTGCCCCTTCGAGTTCTTTTGCTACCCTGAAACCGCGGGTAACCATGGTTTCATTGCCATCAATTTGTGTTGCAGAACAGAATGCTACCTGAAAAGATACCAAAAGAAAAACAAAACAATAACAATTTGAATTATTTTAACAATTTGGCCTACGATAGAGTCTTTCTGGTACATCTTAGTGGAATTCCGTCCTAATTTTAATAATTAGTATGTGTGTGATTTGGATAATTTGCAATCCTTCTTCAACCATTGACCCACTGGCAGACAATAAAAGAATTCAAGTTTCATTTTTATCGCGCCTGCTTATAGCAGGGTGCGATATAGGAGTCCAAATTTCTGTCAGTCCGTCCGTCCGTCAACATTTACGTCGAAGTTTGGTTTTCTCGACATCAGAGATAGCTGCAAGTCTGAAACCTTGCGTAGTAATTGTCCTTGACATACGTTTCAAGCACGCACCTTAACCCGGTGCCCTTGACCTATATTTCACGGTCCACTGACTTTGAAAATTTTTACGTCGAAATTTGGTTTTCTCGACATCAGAGATAGCTGCGAGTCTGAAACCTTGCATAGTAATTGTCCTTGACATACCCTTCAAGCACACACCTTAACTCGGTGCCCTTGACCTATATTTCACGGTCCACTGACTTTGCCCGATGCAGGTGCGATATTGACCTCCGCGGAGTTCTTGTTTCACTTCAGCTCGGTATGCTGCAATGGAGTTGCAGTGGGGTCTTGTAACGTTTTTGAAAAAATGGACTGATCTACAGTTAGATTACGTGTTTTCGTACATACAACGTGCATTTATAATGCGTTTGTGTTTGAATCATAACTCACATTAAAACTATTGTTATTTCATTTTAAGGACAGAACAAAAAATACGTACAACTTTACTCTTTAACACCAAGACAAAAGATGTAGTATATCTCGACGTCATGAAAATATCATAGAACGTCAATAAATAGTCCCTCCCTTCGAAGATGTCGTCACGGATGTTAAGCACTGCCTCCTTGTCCGCTAGAGTTGCCTCCCTTATCTCAACGTCTTGGATCATTTCTGTGCCGTTTCTTACTTTGTCTCTGAAAAGAAATATAAACATTTATACATGCAGACAACGTGGTCAATTCAAAACATAGTCTTGGTCGAATCCATGTCATGGATTGCCTAACCCTAAGCTATCCTTGTCATCCTTGGGTCTCTTAAATATGGATGTCTTGATTCTGAACATTTCAGTCAACAGCTGTGTTCATGTCGACACCTCGCGTCATAACACTTTCAATATGCTGCGATATATCACCACCAAAATAAACAACTAAGACCTGCATGTTTAGATTATTTGACTTGATCATTTTTCAAGGACATGCTTAGACATTCTAGTCGCTGTTCATGTACGTTACCACCATGCTTTTATCACTGTTAATTGTCATAACAACATGCATTCATATATCTTAAACAATGTCAGATAATGTCTGATATTTATATTTCGAAAAATTCATTATTAAACGCAAGACTTACCTAAGACTTTACCTTTTGGACTGGTTGTTAAAACATATAACACGAAATATTAGATTTCTATACACATTAAGACTAATTATACACACGGGCATATTATGTAACAGGCCACTGAATAAATATCGCGGATTATGATTTTCATGATGTTCAATAGGTTTTAAGAATTACAACCTTACCGTGTTAGCGCAAGTCAAACCTATAACAAGGAGGGATATGATTATTGACATGAGGCCACTCAGGGTGATTCATTCTAATATTAAATACTTAAATTTCTGCTGTTTACTCAGATCGACCAGTGACGTGGACTTTTGTCCTTTGGTAGCGTATTTCCAGTTATAAATACCACCTTTCCACTATAATTTGAATATTTTTAAGTGACACCTCAATACTCAAGGAACATATTTTTCAGGCCTTTGATATTTATGCAACAACTGATGTAGTTGGTGTTTTGATTGTGGTACAAGAAAGCTTTGACATGCAACAATTACATTGAAAATAAAAAAGGAAGGTTTCGGTGTTCAACGGAAAATTTGGTTCGATTCTACATACCCGTCTTTGAAATATTCAAAGCTATTTTTGTTCGAAAATGATATAGTGGATCAAAGTACTAATAGATAAGGTATTTTAACGGACTTCATCATTTGCATTACGAAAACTTGCCCATGCAATATACAAAGATATTTTTCAGAAGCAAAACTTGAAAACTTCATTAGAAAAATTTTCATTTTTTATATATATTGGCTCTAAACATAATTGTGGGTACACATTAGAACCGCCTTGGCGAGGCGGTTCTAACGAGTACCCACAATGTATGTTTTGGTTCAAAAATAAGCACGGACATATTTTCTTGATGCAAAACAATCCACAACTGCATTATGATACGGTGTAATGGATAGGCTACTAGGTCCCATGTTGCCAACTCTATAGGGGCGCTGAATAGCCGATACCGCGGTATGACCCATTCCTTTTCTCATTAATATGTTTATCTCAGTTTTATTTTATAGATTATATATCACGACTTTGGCCCGGACATAAAATTGATTTAAACTATTACAACATGATCATTTCCACTTCTACTAAAACAATTGGTATGCAGTTGAAGGAACGCTTAAGTGGAATATGATGGCAAATAAAAGTTGCTTCATTTTACCTTTTCTCTTTGTTGCAACATGTGATTTTGTTTCCACAGCCAGACCAACATTTACATTTTTTTTCTATTTCCCATTTGCAGGTTTAATCAGTGTTTTGCCACAGTATTTTCTAATATCGACTTGTCGGTCGAATTATTGATTCAAACATGATTCGTTTGGCAATTTGTGAATGCCAATGTTTACTGCGCACCCCCAACTCTAACATAACGGTATCCACAAGGTCACACTGGTATTGGTCGTCAACGAGCACAACAAAACTAGTTATCTCTGATGTATTCGCCTTAAGTCTTAGTAAATGTTTGATAATATGCGCTTTCATACTTCTGTAGTCAGAGCCATAAATTTCTAAATCATATGCAAGTGCTGGCTTTGGAACAGCTACCAAACTTCCGATTGACAAAAGGCCCGACGGGAGGTTCTCGTTACTGTGACTGACGTCAGAAAATACTTCAGTGACATCGTTTCCTTCTTTCATTATGGGAATGTTGGCTTGCATCACTCTGTAAGGCACATTCATGACAGTTATTCTTTCTTTCTGGAATAAATACTGACACAGAGATGGTGAACGAAAGTAGTTGGCTAGTTATGCGTCGGTTATCTGAGAGATGCGCTGAGCATTTCTGACTTCAGATGTCTGTAGTTGCAAGGTTGCCGGTTCAACTAAATACTGCAAGCATTCCTGCAATTTATATATAGTAAAATGGTTACTGTTGGAGGCAAAGCAAGATACGAATCTTGCGATAACATTAATGACAATTTTACAGCAGTGAATGACTTCGCTATATTCAAAAGAAACTGACACACATGCAGCCAAACCTGAGTAATTTTGCAAAGTTTTGAATAGCTTTAGCAACATCAGAAAAAATAGCATTGATATCGCAACAATTGCATGGTGTTATATTTGATAATTATGCTAAAACAACTTCCACTCTGAAATAACGCGATTTGAAAAGTTGCGTTTTAAAGGCTTTTGTTGTTTTGTACTCTTCGTCATGTCCCGCCTGGAATGGGATTTAGATAAAATAATGTCAATTCCTGTGCCTTTTGTCCCTTGAAGATTCTGTTTCTGCTTCAAGGGACAGGTTCAATAAGTTAACCAATACTCTGGTGGTGAGTCAGTCGAAAAAAAAAACAGTTTTGAATGAAGGAAGTCGATAAGTAGTATTCACTGAATGCACAGTCTATTTCTTATACATGTGTACATGTAGGACCTATGGACAGGAATCAAAATTATATATGTACCTGTGTAAGAATATGTTTACCCCATTTGGCACGGGAAGGCTTAGTAATGTCGGCTACATGCTTTTCTGTAACAAGAGTAATTTTCCTATATATTTGTCTTGCCTTAGCCCATTGGTCCATGTGGTTTTGTAATACCCGATAGAACCCCGTCCCTTCAAGTTCTTTAACTACCCTCAAACCTCGGATAACCATGATTTCATCCCCATCAATTAGTGTTGCAGAGCAAAATGCCACCTGAAACAATAATACAAATATTTTCAACAATTTGTCTCTCGCAAGGGTTTTTGATGCGAAATTTCACGCTACTTCACGCTACTGCAGAAGCTGAGGGTGATGTTATGGCCATGTAAAATCGATTTAAACCCGCCAGTAACTTTGTGTTACTGATCGTTCCAAGTCGATAATTCTGTGGTGGTTCTTTTTGTTTTATGTCTTGGTGTTTTTAAATATTTTTGTGCTGTTGGCGCCTTATGTATGTTTTCATATTTTTAGTTAAGGTAACTGAGTGGCCACCTATTGGGAAAATAGCTGCTCATTCGGCTTACGAAATGTTTTCATGGTATAAGTACCTGATTGTTAGTTTGTTTTTTATTTCTTCCTCGGTTTTTGGAGTGGGAATCTTTTCTGATAGCGCCTTTTCCTGATCTTTGCCTACTTGTACCTTCTCAGTCGGCCAATTTTTTTATTATTAATATTTTTCTTCATAGGCACGTTAAAGTTGCGTCCTCGTTTCTACTTCGTCGTCTTAACATTTGTTGCTATCCGCGATATTTCATGAACGAACTAGGAAACTTCTTATAAGAACTGAAAAATTCTTGCTGTTGCTTATTACAAATGACCAAGGGTGAAGGTTTTGACATACATGTACATGTATAAACTCGATTTATGGTAATTCTTTCGAAGCTCGATATGTGGTTGAGTTGTCATTTATTTTAGGCAATTTGTTATGTTTGTCTACACCGTTGTTCACGTTATCTTTTAGTCAGATGGCCACCTTGCTTGTAAAGATCTAGACATTTGGCCCTGCGTACGTATATTTTGTCTTTTGTTATTCCTGCCTGCTTAACAGATTTGTGCATCCTGTAAATTAATGTTATAGTACTTACGATTTTCCTCTCATACACCACAACAAAAGATGTAGTGTTCGTTGACTTTATCAAAATATCATAGAATGTTGGTAAATAGTCCCTTCCCTCAGAGACTTGGTCACGAATGCTAAGCACTGCCTCCTTGTCATCTACAGTTGCCCTTCTTATGTGGATGCCGTGCCTCATTATGACGTCTAGATCTTTATAACTGTCGCTAGACCGGCTCCAGGCGCCTCTCCCATTTAACACCACTTGAGAAGAAAACAAAATGTTGACTAGCTTACAGGCAAAAACGGTTTCCAACAACAAGTAATCAGAAAAAAAATCATCTGCGCTAAAACTCAAAGCATGGAGCCTTGACAGAGTTCCAAATGATCATATTGTGAAAAGTCAAGAGTCGCCGTGCTCTCTCAGCGTCTCATTGTCATGATTATGTTGCAGTATTTTATTCCTTATTTCGGCGATTACCTCAAATGCATGACTGTCTACAAAACGCGACGCATAAAAGACTACCATCAGTTGTTTCATGTAGAGTGTCTGAAATGTTTCTACTCTCGGAGAGTCCTACAATCAAGTTCCTCAAATGTATCTTCTGAAGAAAAGAAAAAAAAAATAGATTCAGTACCTGAAATTAACAGGAAATAGAGCGAATCACATAGAAAACCCAAGACAATGTATCATCTTCATTTTCTGCAGTAAGTTAAGTGAATACGCATACTATTTTCTGTTGGTTGGTACTTTTTTTAAATTATGTTCACGTAGTATAGGCCTGCAATATAAATTTTCACTACAACATACACAACCTATACTTACCATGTATAGCATAGAAAATACCTTTAGACTACGCAATTTGAACTCTAAAATATAATCAGTGTGGTAAATGCCTGATACTGATAAATAATAAACATACACGGCATACTAATTTTGACCTTACCGATATAATAGACATTAAGGTAAAACATTTATTATAATTTAATTTAAACAATAATATTTTGTTTGCTCGATGCTTTACAGAAAAATATAATGTTAAACATGTATAGGAATGCCTGGCGGCAGATTGGCAGTGAAAGTTTGTTTGTCATGAATTGAAAAATGATGAATACATACCTATTAAACATACCTATCAAGAGCACGACTGTAATTTCAATGTATCTTCCCGCGTTTCCCCTGGGCTTATTTGTGTGCACCCAATCTCATTTAAACATTGTTCTTTTCATTTCTTTTCATTTATATACAGTCAGACATAAGTTAAGCATCACCCTACCATTTTTCTAAATGTATTTTTCTTTAAAAGTAACTTCGAAACCACAATATATTAGTAAGGGTCTTTAACTCACGTCTATCCCTGACTGTTTAGGTATGTCCGAATGGCTTGTTATCATGTCGCTCAAGTTGTATGGTGTACTAAATACCCCTACCCCTATTTTTGGGGGTTGCCATTAAAAGTTGTATTAATGTCCCCTATATGATCGCAAATGGGTTTTCTATAGGCATGTAAAGAAAGTAGTATCATGTTGTAAAAATGTCCCAAAAAAGTTTCCTTCTACCAAAGGTTTAATGGCAGTTACATGCTGATTCAGGCAAACTTATTTCCTTGTTTATTAGCACGACGTTTTCTCTATGTAACATGCCATTCTTTAAACGCCCATAACTGTTGATGTTTTAGAGATATTTATCTGAACATTTCAGACTGATTATGGTTTTGAAATTGTAACAAAATGGCATTATCTTTCTACGCTGTTTGGCGGTTAAAAATACGCATTTTTCTGGCGGCCATCTTGGATTTATGCAAATTGCAAGAATTGTACAAAGTTGACGGCCTGTCGTTCAATCCAGATTTGTTCTATGACACCCGTAAAGGACAGAGAAACAGAGAACTCCATAGCACTAAACATTTCGAGGTCAAAGTTGAAGCCTTTTAGCAGCGTCATATGGGCTAGGAAACAGCGATTTTTGGCTATGTGGGGGTGTGTCTGCTTGAACAACGCCTACATGTTTACCTTAAGAACAACCTCATCCGCGTTTGCTTTAATTTATTACCAATATAACAAATATCACAAATATTAAAGGAAAATATTTCTGTATTGAAGGTTTTACTGATTATTTCGGAAAATATTCAAGTGATGCTTAACTTTTGTCCGACTGTATATTTTTTCATTCCTAATTTCACCTCTGTTTCATACCCACTTTCAAGAAGCTTCAAATAACAGAATATATTTCAGACTGAATTAACAGGTTAAGAGGTTTCACTCAAGAGATTTGTTTGTATCGAATCTACTACCTATCCTCTCTTTCTTTCGTTTTCTTACTATAAATGTTAAACCACCTTTTGATGAGATTATGTATAGAATACCTACGGCAATATAGAAAAAATGTCAATCCATCATAGGAGAAGAACAAAATAAGCAATTTTGCTTCCGTTCTTATCCTTTTTCAGATGTGTTTTCTTGTAGTTTATGCATGTATGTCTATGTTGTAAATAATCATGAAATAAAATATGTTTAAACCAAAAATGATGAATAATGGTTATTAAAGGTTAATCAAAGTAAAACTTAAAAATCTTAAACAAGATAACAGGTGGCAACGAAAGGTCCATACAGTACAAAACTTAAACTGAACCACTAACATTAGGGCAAGATGAAGAGCAAAGTCCTGATTCTAGTAGCGAAGAATATGTCCCCACAGCATGTGTTATAATGTATTTCAAAAATAATCGCAAAACTTAGGTAAATACAACACTTATTATTTTCGACTACCACTCTTTAGTAAACTTGTTACATGTATCTGGAAGTCGAAACGAACACTGTTTTCGAACTTAACTTTACAAATGAATTCGAGCTGAAAGATTACAGAAAAATTGCAACATCAAATAATGATAATATTTTCAATCGCCAGTCTAACATTTATATAAACAGGTACAAGTAGGCAATGATCAGGAAAAGAAATTTCCACTCCAAAAACCGAGGTGGGTAAGAACCAAATTGACAATTAGGTACTTATACCAAAAAACATATCGTAGGCCGAGTGAGCAGCTATTTCTCAATAGGCGGCCACTCAGTTACTCGAACTTAACTAAAAGTATGAAAACGAACATAAGGCTCAAACAGCGCAAAAATTCGACTCCAAAACATAAACAAAATATAACAACAACAGAAGTATCGCCTTGGAACGATCAGTAATGTACAACTTATACAGGGCCCTAAGCTCATCCTCAACTTCTGCAGTGATTCACAACATTTAGTTACGTGTTCGGTCCTCGTGGAGAATCTCTAGCAAGTCAATGAACCATCATGGACAGACAAATAACATTATGCAATGGTGCGATAATGGTGCGCCATGATGAATAAAAAAAGAGGACTCACAGATTCAATAACTTAAAGCCGCCCGACGATGGAGATCGATGGAGATCCCTAGGCACCGAATAACTGAAATCCGGAGCAAAAGTAAAACACCAGTGAATCCCCGGTAGGCCAAGCAACAGACAAGAAGCTCCGGCCCCAACCAACTAAAATGACTAGCTTTCAGTCGGGACCATCTGACGCCCGACCCACCGGCGTACAATTAAAGAAGGCAGCATATTTATCAATCATGACTGGGTTGAAAACTTAGCATGCAGACTGTCGCATAACATTACGTCTGTAACGTATAGTGATTGTTTTCTGCATTGAAAAGAAAAATCATGATTTCCTATAAGTTTCTTCAATTTGTAAACCAAGTCACCATAGAATTCTATTTCCTAAAGGCCCTCACGTAAAAGCGTCTTTAGCCCATAACTAAATTTGGAAGCTACGATAAAATCTAGTTTATGATGGATAACCCGACCGTAACTTGTGTGATCCATTAGTTATTACGCAAGACTCGCCCATTGCAAAATAACTATGAATGTGAGTATTGGTTAGAACAATGAATATATTTGAAAGACAAACGCCATAAATTCAACATAAACAGGAAATTCAACTAGAAAATAAAGAAGTCAGACAAAAATATGTTTCAAAAGCGACATCCTCTCTGACTCACATCCTGACTGGGGATCCGTTCCATAATGTTGTAAAATAATTTTGCGTGTGATTCAAAAGATATTCATTGAAGCGTTGCCTATGTAAAAGTTACAAATATTCGGAGAAACCTCTATTTCAGGTATGGACAAAGTAACATTTAGAAAAGCTACGGCTGAGGATAAAGACGCCATCCTCAGTATCCATAGCAATGTATTTGAGGGACGTGACTACCTGCCGGCTTATTTTGACCACTTCTTGACCTGTCCTGGGTCAGTGGCTGCTGTTGTGATGCATGATGGGAAAGCTGTGAGTTGGAAGCAGTAATGTAGACGTTTACATAAAAAACTCACCATAAACTGATTATTTAAAATTGCGCAAGCGCGTAGTTAGTATGGCGCATTCCAGAAAGCTGGTTTGGAATATTCATAAATAAGTCTTGCTGGGGAAAGTGTTGGTTGGCAGTTGTTTGTGCAGTTTGTTCGTTGCATCTCCCTAAACATACCAGACTCGTTCAGTTAACTATAATCTGCATATAGTCCCTTGCAAATACAATCAAAGGAACGTTAATGAACACTGTTATCAGTTTAATATATGAAATCTATTGTATCCTTGAACTGAACAGAATCCAAAAAGCACTGCCTGGTGTAACGACATGACTGAAAAAGTAAATTTATTAAAACCGCCAAAGTTGGTCGTTCGTCTCTCACTAATGAGAAAGACCATCATAAATTCTTGAATAGGTTTGTGTGTTGGTGAGTTCTTCGATGGCTGACTAGGGCAATTCTTGCTCTAAACTGCCAGTTGCAAGTAGAGCAAGTCAATGTCATGGACTCAGCTGGTGGCCCGTTGGTATTGGCTGCTTTCTTTCAGATTAGCAGACGCTCTTTTTTCATAGAGAGCTGCTCCCAAACGGCCAAAGTTACGATGCAACATACAGCGAACTATCCAAAAATATTAACTATTTTTCGACAGGTTGCTTATGAAGCCGGCCAACTTATTGACAATGGGGAAACCATCATCAACCGGGGAGGCAGGGTCAGCCCTGACTTTGGGGGTAAGGGCTTGATCTACAGACTCAGTAGATACGTGTATGAATGGGGGTTGTCGCAAGGCGCAAAAGGGAATGTATTGGCGGTATCGGATGGCTACCCTTACCTATCAAACCCGTCATTTAAAGAGAGAAGCAAGTATATCTTAACTAAGGTGGGTACATGTGCATTTACAGAAAAAGAATTGTCTAATTGTCATTCCTTTCCACTATTGTAACCTCATAACAATACTTTCTTGCCAATACCTGTACAGGACCTGGAGTTATATCTGTAATCTGAAAAGAAACATGAAAAGAAACCATCAAGTTCTGCTTCATCTGCCAAATAAAATGAGCCGCATCGTGAGAAAACCGGATTTTTGCCTAGGCGAAAACAAAGGCGCAGATCAGCTTCGCGGTAACCGCGAAGCTGATCAGCGCCTTTGTTTTCGCTACACGGATAGTACAATTTCTCTTCTTCTTAAATCCGAAATTTCAAGCTTCTAGCCTGCTTCTGTGACTGTACAGGTTGGTTTGTGTCGGACCAAGTCGGAAATCCCGAAGACCGGTTTTCTCGCGTCGCGGCTCAAATATGTTCTTTTCGCAGTTTTCTTTGTCACTACGTCTTCGAAGTTTTTAATCAAGTTTGACCCCTAACGTTGTAGGAGACACGAATGCGTTTTATTTGACATGTAAGGCATAAACTAAACTCACGAACATTTTCATTTTTTCTTTCAGTTTTTATTATACAAAACTTTTTTTTTTATTTAATTGTTTTAAGATCCAGTAAAACGAAGCAATGTTTTCCATTTCAGCAATATCCATGGTACTGGATAGCTGGACAGGGTTTAATGTTCAAAGACACGGATATCAAAGAAGCATCACAACTCCCTACCATTTCAGAAAGCAACCTTTCGAAATACTTTAAATCTAAAGCCATGTGCGATTATCTTGCACCTGAGGGTAGAATGCTAATTGACGTTGTGCCATACAAAATGATAGACGCCAATATTTCTTTTATGATGCAACCGAGGCAATACATGGAAGTGTATTCGGACGTCAATCAATCGGAGGACACGTATTCTGGACTTTTGTCGTTCGGGCTGCTGTTTCCAATAGCTCGTCCTCAATACAAATATATGGTGGACTTGTTTGGGACTGATTATCAATCGTTGAGGAGTCATATTGTGAAGCACTTGATGAGACTTAAGAGGGAAACAACGGGTGTTACAGCTTTGTTGATATATGTATCAGACGAATTTGATGTCAAAAAGCTGGATGACCTTATGTCAGAGTTTGGGATCACTAGACATCCACATGAATCGAAAGAATTGCCGTCACGCCAAGTTTATGCATTTGAAGGTGTAAAGGAGGCATACATGCGCAGCGGCCTATAGAATTAGGAGGCGCATCATGTACAATCAAACAAATTTCTTATTAACAGTGCCATATATACACGTATATAAGTATTTTAATACCGTTGTTGTTCATTCATTGTCTGATGAAATAAGTTTCTTTATTTTTTTTTCATAAAGAACAACTATAGAAAAAATTACTTGTTTCTTCCTTTTTCCTTTTCCTCTTATTGCAACATGTGAATTTGTTTTTCATCAATTATTCAAACGTGTCTGTTTGACAAAACGGTTTCTTGATATTATGTTTATATTTTACCCATTGTTCAGTTGCAACATTAATATCTGATTGCATTTTTATTGTCTAATGTCTACTTATGTGCCGAGTAATATTTTCATGCATGATATAATCCAATAGGTTTTCTGCGTATTTTTGTTTGAATTGAGGTTTAACGTCCCAGTCAACAATTTTTCAGTCATGTCGGGACATATTTCTGCGTATTCCCATGTTCAGCATTAATGTATCAACAACATCGCATGGGAAATCTTCATTATACGAACGAATATGCGTAATTGGTGTTTTACAACCTAACAATTTCCGATGGAGGTTACAGTGAGTTGAGTCACTGCGTTATGCACTAGTTAGATAATAAGTTTGACTACAAACAGGCACTGTCAATACTTATACTTACAAGTATCAGGTACACCAAAGAATAAATATATACTCCTATGATCTCGTTAACATGTAATCAATAAGGTCATGTAGGTGAATGACCAGGTAAATTTACACATTTTGCATAGATATCATTTTTGATTTTACGCGTACATATCGACATTAAGGTAAGACCAAATTTATTAAAATATAATTTTATAATTGTATTTTTAATTAACTCATTTAAGCCTGGCGTCCCTTTTATGGGACATAGGCAAACAGAATAGCCCTAGATGGGACGCCGCAGAACGCGGCGTCCCATCTGGGGCTATTCTGTTTGCTTAGAGAATTTTTATTGAAAAATTGAATAAAATTTAAAAATCACTCCTGACGCCCCTACAAATGGAAGTGGACTCACCCTAATGATAATTATGGGAAAATCCATTCGTCAAATATGGGTTAAGTCGCTGCTTTTCTGTTGCTGGTTCAGCTGAACTCAGTCGGAACGGTACTGACCTCCCTACGAAGGCAGATTATGGTGAACGTTGTTTCGCCATTTCAAACTGAATGATATACGTCATATATAATAAAATATGGGTTGATCCTATGGAAGCAGTAAACCATTCAGAGGGAGATAGTATGAACTATTTTGCGCAATTTCGGGTAATGAACCTCATCAGTAGCCATTTTTAAACCGGCAACGAAAGCCAGACTATAGTGCTGCAATTGCGAGAATTTATACGAGAAGTCTAAATAAAAGACACATTAAGAATAATGGATATGAATGTTTTAAAACTAATAAGCGAGGAATGTGCCCTTTGACTTTTTTCAGATTTACTAAATTACCTTCCAGTATCGGAATCGTATTTTTCTTTGTGCGTATAATGTTTGCGTATACTAAACTTGTTTTCTAAAGTTGAAATGAATATTGTCATGATTGTCGAAAAACAATTTTTGTGCCTGACATTGCTGAATATGTTTCATCTTTTGTTTCATCTTATAGGAAGGAATGATTTTTCTCTTCAATTCAGCAAAATCAAAACGCGTTACAAACGTATAGGATATAGCTATAATGTTATGCGACAGTATGCATGCCTAGTTTTTAACCCAATTACGGTTGATAACTGTGCTGCCTTCTTTAATTGCACGCCGGTGGGTCAGGCGTCAGACTCTATGATGTCCCCGACATAAAGCTATTCATTTTAGTTGGTTTATGCCGGAGCCTCTTGTCTGTTGCTTGGCCCACCGGGGTTCAACTGGTGTTATTCTTTTGCTCCGGAGTTAGTAAGTTATTGGGCGCCTAGGGATCTCCATCGTCGGACAGCTTACTCAATCTGTGAGTCCTCGTTTTTGATTCACCATGGAATTTATCATCATATATTTGTTTGTCCATGATGATTCATTGACTAGTTAGAAAAAAGTACAAGTAGGCAAAGATCAGGAAAAGGCGCAATCAGAAAATGATTCCCCCTCCAAAAACCGAGAAATTCACCACGAGGACCTAACAACTAACTAAATGTTTTGAACCACTGAAGGTGAGGTTAGGTACCTGTAAAACCGGTTTAAGCCCGCCAGTAATTTTGTATTACTGATCGTTCCAATGCGATACTTCAGTGGTGGTTTTAATTGTTTTATGTCTTGGTGTTTAAAATTTTTGTGCTGTTGGCGCCTTATGCATGTTATCAAATTTTAAGTTAAGTTTAGGTAATTGAGTGGCCACGTATTGGGAAAATAGCTGCTCATTCGGCTTACGAAATGTTTTCATGGTATAAGTACCTTATTGTTAGTTTGTTATTTTCCCGCCTCGGATTTTGGAGTGGGAATCTTTTTCTGGTTGCGCCTTTTCCTGATCGTTGCCTACTTGTACCTTTTGCGCCTTTTCCTGATCGTCGCCTACTTGTACCTTTTTTCAAATTCATGTCATCATAAGACAATATGGAGTTTATAATGGTACGTAATTATAAGCTAATCAATATAACTGACATACATTCATTCTGTGATATCACTGAGAAGAATGTCATAGAGACATTCATCAGCTGTTCATTCCTATTGCGATTTGCTTTGTTTTGCAGAAAAAAAATAACTATAATTGTACCGGGCTACATTTCAGGTATGGATAAAATTACATTCAGAAAAGCTACAGCAGAGGATAAAGACGCCATCCTCAGTATCCATAGCAATGTATTTGAGGGACGTGACTACCTACCGGCTTATTTTGACCACTTCTTGACCTGTCCTGGGTCAGTGGCTGCTGTTGTGATGCATGATGGAAAAGTGGTAAGCATGATTTCAATGATTAGTTTTGAAGACATATTTCCCTGTCTGTTGAATGTCATAAGCTGATCAATGATAAGGGACAGACATTTGAAAACCTGGTGGCCTGACATTGACTTTGAATACAGGTAAAATCAAAAGTTGTTGCATATGGGAGGAGTTTCATTGCACAAATTATCAGGGATCATAACCCCCCCCCCCCCAAAAAAAAAAAAAAAAAAAAAAAAAAAAAAAAAAAAAAAAGATAAACAGTGGGTCACAGGTATTATCATTTAGAGGCCTCTCTATTGCCCACTGCAGAGATGAGGTAATCACCTCATTATGACCGTCCTTTGATCTCTGGAACACGTTGCACCATTAGGTGTCATTAACTGAATAAACAGTGGTACCAATAAAGCTCATTCAGGAGCTAAAACAAAATTGGATATGTTTTGGATAAGACAATTTATATTTATAGAAGAACAAAAACTGAATCTAGCGGCTTCCGTGGCCGAGCGGTTAAGAGCGCTGTTTCTTAATCACTAGATCATTTCACCGCTGTGTCTGGTGTGGGTTCGAGCCCCGCTCTGACCACATGTGAAACAAGCCAAGTTCTGCTTGCAGGTGTACCGGGTGGTATTTCTTGGGGTTCTTACTGATTAGTCCGTCTCATATGAGCTGAAATAATCTTGAAAGGGACGTTAAACTGAATAAAAAAACTGAATCTAATTAAGTGATTGGGTTATCTCTTGAAGTCAGCGAAATTCACGATCTGACGCACGACACACTCCACTTCGTATCTTAAGAAATAGTCCGGCATTCGCGTTAACATCACGTGACCAATTGAACGGAAGAGTTATGTGCATCAGATACCATATTCACAAACCTATTCACACCAAGATGCACGTTGAATGTTTTCGACAGATTGCATATGAAGTTGGACAACTCATCGACAATGGTGAAACAGTTATCAACCGAGGTGGCAGGAGTAGACCTGACTATGGAGGCAAGGGTTTCATCAAGATTCTCAGTCAATATGTATATGACTGGGGGTTGTCGGAAGGGGCCAAAGGGAATGTACTTGCGGTCTCGGATGGCTATCGCTATCTATCAAATCCGACATTTAAAGAAAGAGTTAAACACATTTTAACTAAGGTGGGTACGGTAGAGTTCAAGAAATGCAAAGAAGTTATCTTTGGATCTTAATTTACATTATGAAAGCACGCCCATACAATATACAGAGGTTTTTTCATGTGTAAAAAATGAAAATTTCATTGGATTTTGTTTTTATTCATTTTTTCTTATTTTTGCTCAAAAACATACTTTGGGGGTTCTAACGAGTACCCATGTTTTGGGGCAAAAAATAAGAAAAAATAGGTATACTCCTGCAAACCCCAGTTTTGCTATAAAAATTGGGGTTCAAGGGGGTACACATTACACGGACATGTCTTCCTGGAGTAAATTGTATCGAAATCGCTCCACGTTTGGGCTAGTGCTCTTACATTTTTGGCGCGACCACTTTTAGTTGATGTTTCTTACGTTACAGGCAAAATAACGTTTCCTTATTTATTTATTTATTTATTTATTTATTTATTTATTTATTTATTTATTTATTTTAAAGTGTTTCCAATTAGCTCATATATTTAAGGAATCATATGATTACGTAAATAAATGTAAAGAAGATCATTAACACAAGCAGTAACAATAAAATAAAACTTGAAATTTTTAAACTGCTTTAAATGGGCAGTACTGCAGATAAACATAAATCCATTTATTTACATTAAACAATCTATTTCACATTGCAGCAATATCCATGGTACTGGATCTCAGGCCAAGGGTTATTATTCACAGACACAGACTTGAAAGATGCAGCACAATTGCCAACAATTTCAGAAAGTCACCTCTCAAACTATTTTAAATCTAAAACCTTACGCGATTACATTGCTCCTGAGGGTAGGATGCTAGTTGATGTTGTGCCATACAAAATGATAGACGCTAACATTCCATATATCATGCAACCAAAGCAATATATGGAAGTGTATTCGGATATCAAGCAATCGGGGGACACGTGTTCTGGACTTTTGTCGTTCGGACTGCTATTTCCAATAGCTAGGCCGCAATACAAATACATAGTGGACATATTTGGGACTGATTATGCTTCGTTGAGATTACATATTGTGAAACATTTGATGAGACTGAAGAGCAATACAACGGGAGTAACGGCAATGCTAATTTATGTATCGGAGAAATTTAATATCCAAAAGCTGGATGGCATTCTGATTGAGTTTGGAATTTCTAGACATCCGCATGAGTCAAAAGAATTGCCGTCCCGCCAAGTGTATGCGTTTGAAGGTATCGAAGAAGTAAAAACAAGTAGCAAGCTATAGGAGAAAGTACAAGTTAAATCCAGCAAAATGTTCATATTACTATTTTATTAATTTGAAACAGTTGAAATCAGTGGCATGTACGTATAGTTAGTTTCCATGATTACCGTTGTTTTAATTAGTTGCTTGATGGAAGGGGGTTCCTTTTCTTATTGTAAGAGCTCACGTACAAAGTACATGCACCGATGGTATATAAAATGTAAGAAACTAACCAAGACACCAGACGGAAAAGATAAGGACAATAATATACCGATAAACCCAATAGAAAATCAGTTAATTAACAAATAAATGTAGAAATATAGGCCAACAATGGAAAGCTAACAGTAAGCAATGGCCAGGAATTTTTTCACATTATATGTACCTTAGTGTAAATTGATTTCTTTTCCAACCTCGGTTTTTTGAATGGGTATTTCTTTCTGATTGCACCATTTCCTGATTATTGTGCACTTTTCCTTTTCAAACAGAGTTATTTTCTTCATCAGTATCCTTTTCAAATGGAAAGCATTCCATAATTTTTAACATTCCATAATTCCTTATTCTTGAGTTCAATACAACTAATGTTTCAGAAGTCTGCATGCTTAGTTTTAACCCAATCACGGTTAATAACTATGCTGCCTTCTTTAATTGCACGCCCGGTGGGTCGGGTGTCAGATTCTATGATAGTCCCGACATAAAGCTATTCATTTTAGTTGTTTGGGGCCGGAGCTTGTTGGCCCACCGGGGTTCTACTGGTGTTTTTTTTTTCTCCGGGTTTCAGTAAGTTATTCGAAGCCCAGGGATCTCCATCGTTGGGCAGCTTACTGAATCTGTCGAGTCCTCGTTTTTGATTCATCATTATTTGTTTGTCCTTGATGATTCATTGACTAGTTAGAAATTCACCACGAGGACCAAGCAACTAACTAATCTTTTCGAGAACAAAAAACAAGTGCAACCATCAGGACATGGACCTTTGGACAAAAGATGCTTCTTTCTGATTGCCCAATTTACTGATCATTGCCTCTGTATATTGCATAGGCAAGGTTTTGTACTGGGGAAAGAGATAGTCATCTTGCTCTTAATGCACGTTGTCAAATGGTTGTGATGCACTATTGTCCTTTCTGTCCAATCTGCAGTCTGTGTTTTGGATGTAGATTATTATTATACAATCGCAAGAACTTTCTATCTTTACTGGAGGAAAGGAATTCAATAAAAAAGAACCCGTTTCATTTTTCCGAGATTTATGAATTTTCATACGTGATTGTGCATAGAACAAAATAGAATGAACAGTGAAATGGAACATGAATATAAAACATTGAGTTTAAAACAAATGTGTTCATGTGTATAACCAGACAGCTTGTATACGAACATTCATTTAAAGGTTTGAATGGCGCTTTAAAACATTCATCTGCGTATATTATTTTTTTCACGTATTCAAAGCATATGCATTTACAGTTTAGTATGGGGGCACGCTGATGAGATTTTTAACACCCTCAACAAGGTAAACATTCACCAAAATAAATATCGCTGGTCCAGGAGGGTTTCAAAACTCTCACTCGAGTGCCAACATAATACTTACAATACGACATAAAACGAATTATTGTAAGATTACGTTTTTATGTATAAATATAGATTGCTGAATGGTCACCTTGTAAAAGAGCAGCACACCCAGAGAATCTGTTTAGTTAACCTTGCGTTGTCATGTATATTTATACCCCGGCATTTATGCCGACGGGTATATAGCTTTTGCTTTTCCGTTCGACCGTTCATTTGTTAGTTCGTGATTCCGAAACGTTCGTAGCATGTAAACATCACAGTTTTGGTTAAAGATTCTCCAGTGGTGTATATCTCAACCAATCGCCACAAACCACTCATATTTGGACCATAGGTACCCTATAGGGTTTGCTTTGTTTCCATGAGTTTGTGCCCCAGGGTCCATGCCCGGGGGTGGGGCAAGATATAAAAATCTAGGTCACCTTTAATTTGGATCTAAGTTTTGGTTAAAGTGGTGGTGTATATCTCAGAAATAATTTATATTTAGACTTTAGGTACCCTATAAGGTTTGCTTTGTTTCCATGAGTTCGGACCCCAGTGTCCATGCCCGGGGGTGGGGCTAGAGTTCAAAGTCTAGGCCAGCTTGAACATGTGCTGTTTACTTAGTGTTTTTATTTTTATTTTTTTTTTCTCTCTTTGTTCATATCTTAACAGATACTCTTATAGGAATGTATTCCTATTTGGATCATACTAGATAGTCTTTAGGGTTGAATATTACTCTATGGCACCAAACTCCAGGGGTGGGACTGGAGGTCAAAATCTAGGACAAGTTTATATAATGTGATAGATACCGAGATTAATATTCTGTAGGTCTATATCTTGACAACCACGTGTCAGCCTTTATACTTAGACCATAGCTACCACGTAAGGGTTGGACCCTTGGGTCCATGCCTTGGGGTGGGAATGTGACTAGAGGTCAAGATCTAGTACAATTGTTTGAGAATTACATTCTATTTTCATTTTAATCTAGGACTGAGGACCTGCCCCACAATGTCCGTGATTATGTCCAAGTCAGCTCTGTACACTGTCTGTACACTGCTCTAAAATAGATATGTCATTCTAAAACTACACTCCCCTATGTTTGAAAGCAAAGTGCTATACAACGCTTATCTCTAAAATTTGCTTTATAAGGGTACTGTCTTTCATGGTGGATTTGAGGTTCAATGTCAGGAATGAGTATGTGCCGGGTTGTTGGGGTAGGGAGTGGGCTTGGTGGCTACTAGCCAGGGGTATACGTGCCTCCCAATGCACTTTGGCTCAAGGGCACTATTGGGGACCATACGTTAGGATCACAGACCTATATATATATATATATATATATATATATATATATATATATATATATATATATATATATATATATATATATATATATATATATATATATATATATATATATATATATATATATATATATATAATGACATCTGGATTTTTACATTATTATATATATATATATCACACCAAGACATACATCAGGTGCTTTTCAATACATGTCCGATAACCTTCACTGCTCGATACAAATCATACATCGTATATCTGGCTGGCAAAAAGGATGCTGGCTAATGGCCACATCAGTATCGTGAAAGGTGAACAAGTCGATCATTTTACAAATCAATATCATTAATCTTTATACAAGGACGTGAACAGCTAACTCAAGCGGGACCTCGCAATAATCATAGGTTGACAAGACGACAGGTTGACAAGTCGACAGGTCGACAATTCAGTATTGTCCCAATCTGTATATCAACAGTTAACCCTAACACCAACCTAAGCCTAACCATAACCTAACCGTACCCCTAACCCTAACCTGATCTTTGTTATAGACAAGAGCACTAGGTCAACAGGCCGACAAGTCGACAGGTCGACAAGTCGACAAGTCGACAATTCACTATTGAAAAATGGTCATTATTCACTCATTCTGTATATCAACAGTTAACTCAAACCCTAACACAATCCTAACACCAACCTAACCCTAACCCTAACCTAACCCTAACCCTACCCGGATCTTTGTTATTGACAATAGCTCTGGGTCAAATGGTCGACAAGTCGACAGGTCGACAAGTCGACAAGTCGACATATCAGTATTGATTATAGATGTATGTATACATGTAAATGGATGTGAAGATGCCCTCATTAATGGTTATAGATGCCCTCATTAATGTCCATATCTATAGGTAAACAGTTAAAAATCAGAAATCAGAATTGGCTAGGGAGATGGGTCTTCTGTAATGTCCACATCAGTAAATCGACAGGTCGACAAGTCGACAGGTCGACAAGTCGACAAGTCGACAAGTCGACAAATCAGTATGAGTGGTGTTTACAAATGGAGGTGGAGATGTTGGTCAACCGGATCTTTGTTATTGACATATTGTCGCAATCTGTATGTCAACAGCTAACCCTAACCCTAACCCAACCCTAACCCTAACCACA
Source organism: Rugalucina vietnamica (assembly GCA_964017185.1). Lineage (NCBI taxonomy): Eukaryota > Metazoa > Mollusca > Bivalvia > Lucinida > Lucinidae > Rugalucina > Rugalucina vietnamica. The sequence goes on along the minus strand of OZ024870.1, from coordinate 71,060,554 downwards.
CACTAACCCTAACCCTAACCCTAACTTAACCCTAACCCTTACCGGATCTTTGTTATTGACAAGAGCACCAGGTCGACAGGTCGACAGGTCGACAAGTCGACAAGTCGACAAGTCGACAAATCAATATTGCCAAAATATATAAATGGATAGGTAGGAATAGTCCAAGCGGAAAATCAAGGACTAAGTGCATGATGGGAAAAAGAGCCTATGTGGTATATAGCTGTCAATACATAATAATCATCATATACCTGAAGCAGCATACGACGCCTGGGGAGCAAGCACTAACCCTAACCCTAGCCAAGCCCTAACCCTAACCACAAACTAACCCTAACACTAACCCTAATCTAACCCTAACCCTAAACGGATCTTTGTTATCGACAATAGCACTAGGTCGACAGATCGACAAGTCGACAGGTCGACAATTCAACAAATCAATAATGCCAAAATTGCTAACACTAACCCTAATCAAACCAAAACCCTAACCGGATATTTCTTATTGACAATAACACTAGGTCGACAGGTCGATAGGTCGAGAAGTCGACAAGTCGACAAATCAATATTGCCAAAATATATAAATGGATAGGTAGGTATAGTCCAAGCGGAACTACAAGGACTAAGTGCATGATGGGAAATAGAACCTATGTGGCACATTTAGATGTCAATACATAATAATCATCATATACCTGAAGCGGAAGGGGCATGATCGCATACGACGCCTGTGAGGCAAGCCCCCCCCCCCCCCATCGACACCCAAGCTAAAGAAAGAATCCTCCGAGATTACTTTCACTGGCAATATCGACATGTGATAAGCCTTTAAGTTTCCAGTGGATATGCGGCTGTACATCTAAATATGTCATTTATCTGTACTGCCAAAACTGAATTGTCGACTTGTCGACTTGTCGACCTATGAGATTGGGAGAAGGCTCCTCATAAATGCTCATTATTGTCCCATTCTGTATGTCAACATTAAACCCTAACCCTAACCCTAGCCCAACCCTAAACCTAACCACACACTAACCCTAACCCTAACCCTAACCGGATCTTTGTTGTTGACAATTGCACTAGGTCGACAAGTCGACAAGTCGACAGGTCGACAAGTCGACATTTCAATTTTGGCAGTACATATAAATGACATATATAGATGTTTGTTGTTGACAATAGCACTAGGTCGACAAGTCGACAGGTCGACAAGTCGACAAGTCGACAAATCGATATTGCCAAAATATTTAAATGGATAGGTAGGTATAGTTCAAGCGGAAGTACAAGAATTGGCTAGGGAGATGGATCTTCTGTAATGTCCACATCAGTAAATCGACAGGTCGACAAGTCGACAGGTCGACAAGTCGACAAATCAGTATGAGTGGTGTATACAAATGGAGGTGGAGATGTTGGTCAACCGGATCTTTGTTATTGACATATTGTCCCAATCTGTATGTCAACAGTTAACCCTAACCCTAACCCAACCCTAACCCTAACCACACACTAACCCTAACCCTTACCCTAACTTAACCCGAACCCTTACCGGATCTTTATTATTGACAAGAGCACTAGGTCGACAGGTCGACAGGTCGACAAGTCGACAAATCAATATTGCCAAATTATATAAATGGATAGGTAGGTATAGTCCAAGCGGAAATACAAGGACTAAGTGCATGATGGGAAAAAGAACCTATGTGGTATATAGCTGTCAATACATAATAATCATCATATACCTGAAGCATGATCGCATACGACGCCTGGGAGGCAAGCACTAACCCTAACCCTAGCCAAGCCCTAACCCTAACCACACACTAACCCTAACACTAACCCTAATCTAACCCTAACCCTAACCGGATCTTTGTAATTGACAATAGCACTAGGTCGACAGGTCGACAGATCGACAAGTCGACAAGTCGACAAGTCGACAAATCAATAATGCCAAAATTGCTAACACTAACCCTAATCTAACCATAAACCTAACCGGATCTTTCTTATTGACAATAGCACTAGGTCGACAGGTCGACAGGTCGACAAGTCGACAAGTCGACAAGTCGACAAATCAATATTGCCAAAATATATAAATGGATAGGTAGGTATAGTCCAAGAGGAAGTACAAGGACTAAGTGCATGATGGGAAATATAACCTAAACTGCCAAAACCGAATTGTCGACTTGTCGACTTGTCGACCTGTCGACTTGTCGACCTATGAGATTGGGAGAAGGGTCCTCATTAATGGTCACTATTGTCCCAATCTAAGTGTCAACAGTTAACCCTTACCCTAACCCTAACCCTAACCCAGCCCTAAACCTAACCACACACTAACCCTAACCCTAATCGGATCTTTGTTGTAGACAATAGCACTAGCTCGACAGGTCGACAAGTCGACAGGTCGACAAGTCGACAAGTCGACAGGTCGACAAGTCGACAAATCAATTTCGGCAGATAATTGACATATATAAATGTACAGCGGCATATCCACTGGAAACTTAAAGGCAAGTCGACAAGTCGACAAATCAATATTGCCAAAATATATAAATGGATAGGTAGGTATAGTCCAAGCGGAAATACAAGGACTAAGTGCATGATGGGAAAAAGAGTCTATGTGGTATATAGCTGTCAATACATAAAATCATCATATACCTGAAGCATGATCGCATACGACGCCTGGGAGGCAAGCACTAACCCTAACCCTAGCCAAGCCCTAACCCTAACCACACACTAACCCTAACACTAACCCTAACCCTAACCGGATCTTTGTTATTGACAATAGCACTAGGTCGACAGGTCGACAAGTCGACAAATCAATAATGCCAAAATTGCTAACACTAACCCTAATCTAACCATAAACCTAACCGGATCTTTCTTATTGACAAAAGCACTAGGTCGACAGGTCGACTTGTCGACCTGTCGACTTGTCGACCTATGAGATTGGGAGAAGGGTCCTCATTAATAAATTGCCCATTTGTCCTCTTGAAGACTTGTCGACTTTTGGTGTATTATGTAGTAGTTAAGTGTAGGTTTTTTTAAGATAAAGAAGGGTCCCCAATAATACACTTGGGCCCCCTAATCTAACCCAAACCCTAACTGGATCTTTGTAATTGACAATAGCACTAGTTCGACAGGTCGACAGGTCGACAAGTCGACAAATCAATAATGCCAAAATTGCTAACACTAACCCTAATCTAACCATAAACCTAACCGGATCTTTCTTATTGACAATAGCACTAGGTCGACAGGTCGACAAGTCGACAAATCAATATTGCCAAAATATATAAATGGATAGGTAGGTATAGTCCAAGAGGAAGTACAAGGACTAAGTGCATGATGGGAAATAGAACCTAAACTGCCAAAACCGAATTATCGACTTGTCGACTTGTCGACCTGTCGACTTGTCGACTTGTCGACCTGTCGACCTGTCGACTTGTCGACCTATGAGATTGGGAGAAGGGTCCTCATTAATGGTCACTATTGTCCCAATCTGAGTGTCAACAGTTAACCCTTACCCTAACCCTAACCCTAACCCAGCCCTAAACCTAACCACACACTAACCCTAACCCTAATCGGATCTTTGTTGTAGACAATAGCACTAGCTCGACAGGTCGACAAGTCGACAGGTCGACAAGTCGACAAATCAATTTCGGCAGATAATTGACATATATAGATGTACAGCAGCATATCCACTGGAAACTTAAAGGCAAGTCGACAAGTCGACAAATCAATATTGCCAAAATATATAAATGGATAGGTAGGTATAGTCCAAGCGGAAATACAAGGACTAAGTGCATGATGGGAAAAAGAGTCTATGTGGTATATAGCTGTCAATACATAATAATCATCATATACCTGAAGCATGATCGCATACGACGCCTGGGAGGCAAGCACTAACCCTAACCCTAGCCAAGCCCTAACCCTAACCACACACTAACCCTAACACTAACCCTAACCCTAACCGGATCTTTGTTATTGACAATAGCACTAGGTCGACAGGTCGACAAGTCGACAAATCAATAATGCCAAAATTGCTAACACTAACCCTAATCTAACCATAAACCTAACCGGATCTTTCTTAATGACAAAAGCACTAGGTCGACAGGTCGACAAGTCGACAAGTCGACAAATCAATATTGCCAAAATATATAAATGGATAGGAAGGTATAGTCCAAGAGGAACTACAAGGACTAAGTGCATGATGGGAAATAGAACCTAAACTGCCAAAACTGAATTGTCGACTTGTCGACTTGTCGACCTGTCGACCTGTCGACTTGTCGACCTGTCGACTTGTCGACCTATGAGATTGGGAGAAGGGTCCTCATTAATAAATTGTCCATTTGTCCTCTTGAAGACTTGTCGACATTTGGTGTATTATTTAGTAGTTAAGTGTAGGTTTTTTTAAGATAAATAAGGGTCCCCAATAATACACTTGACCCTAACCGGATCTTTGTAATTGACAATAGCACTAGGTCGACAGGTCGACAGGTCGACAAGTCGACAAGTCGACAAATCAATAATGCCAAAATTGCTAACACTAACCCTAATCTAACCATAAACCTAACCGGATCTTTCTTATTGACAATAGCACTAGGTCGACAGGTCGACAAGTCGACAAGTCGACAAGTCGATAAATCAATATTGCCAAAATATATAAATGGATAGGTAGGTATAGTCCAAGAGGAAGTACAAGGACTAAGTGCATGATGGGAAATAGAACCTAAACTGCCAAAACCGAATTGTCGACTTGTCGACTTGTCGACCTGTCGACTTGTCGACTTGTCGACCTGTCGACTTGTCGACCTATGAGATTGGGAGAAGGGTCCTCATTAATGGTCACTATTGTCCCAATCTGAGTGTCAACAGTTAACCCTTACCCTAACCCTAACCCTAACCCAGCCCTAAACCTAACCACACACTAACCCTAACCCTAATCGAATCTTTGTTGTAGACAATAGCACTAGTTCGACAGGTCGACAAGTCGACAGGTCGACAAGTCGACAGGTCGACAAGTCGACAGGTCGACAAGTCGACAAATCAATTTCGGCAGATAATTGACATATATAGATGTACAGCAGCATATCCACTGGAAACTTAAAGGCAAGTCGACAAGTCGACAAATCAATATTGCCAAAATATATAAATGGATAGGTAGGTATAGTCCAAGCGGAAATACAAGGACTAAGTGCATGATGGGAAAAAGAGTCTATGTGGTATATAGCTTTCAATACATAATAATCATCATATACCTGAAGCATGATCGCAAACGACGCCTGGGAGGCAAGCACTAACCCTAACCCTAGCCAAGCCCTAACCCTAACCACACACTAACCCTAACACTAACCCTAACCCTAACCGGATCTTTGTTATTGACAATAGCACTAGGTCGACAGGTCGACAAGTCGACAAATCAATAATGCCAAAATTGCTTACACTAACCCTAATCTAACCATAAACTTAACCGGATCTTTCTTATTGACAAAAGCACTAGGTCGACAGGTCGACAAGTCGACAAGTCGACAAATCAATATTGCCAAAATATATAAATGGATAGGTAGGTATAGTCCAAGAGGAACTACAAGGACTAAGTGCATGATGGGAAATAGAACCTAAACTGCCAAAACTGAATTGTCGACTTGTCGACTTGTCGACTTGTCGACCTGTCGACTTGTCGACTTGTCGACCTGTCGACTTGTCGACCTATGAGATTGGGAGAAGGGTCCTCATTTATAAATTGTCCATTTGTCCTCTTGAAGACTTGTCGACTTTTGGTGTATTATGTAGTAGTTAAGTGTAGGTTATTTTAAGATAAAGAAGGGTCCCCAATAATACACTTGACCCTGCACTTTTTGTAATTACAATATATTCTGGTCATTGCTATTTATTTTCTTTTGATCGTCAGCATAAACACATAGAAATGCACGGCGAATATGAAAAGTTAAGGGCTACAAAATTAATACTAAAGTTTTATTTGTAAGAAAAACATAAACAAGTCACGTAGTCCTGGGCACGCCTATGGGCGGGGCGACGTCATCTACGGCTAGTATTCTTGTTTGTTTACTTATGTTGATGTGACGTCTGTCGCGTATCGCCATTATAAAAGCTAAAGATTCTGAATTCCCATCCTTAAAAACAAATTCATTTACACAGGCAATATCACAATATCATTCAATTACATTACACATCAAACATGTCAGAGTTCTTAGACACACTTATACAAGGCAAAATAATAACCATAATATTCAATAAGAAATTTATATACACACATATAATACCATCTACGCAAGCCAAGGGTACAAAAAGGTAAAGCAGGCAATTATCAGAAAACGGTGCAATTAGAAAGAAATTCCCACTCCAAAACCCATGATGGAAAAAAAAATTGACAGTCAGATACTTACACTATCATCATGTATCGTAAGTCCACTTCGTTCCGTACGCGCGCGCATGGAACGATATAGAATATGTACCCTTTGGTTGCGAAGCTGATATAACAAATGTTGTGCTAAATGCTGTGCATGAAGTATACAAAAGAAATGAGAAATCTTTCAAAGGCCAAATGATTCCGCAAAAGGGTCGTTGGGAGTTCGAACAATGCTAATTTGACATGATTTATATGGGCAATTACCTCTCGGGCATGTAATGGAACATTGAGTGGAATGACAAAAACATGTAGCTAAACACGGTATTTGATGGTTTTAGTTCTATGGCATACCGGTATGCACAAATAATGGCATTTACAACAAGACAAATCACAAGAAAGACATAATTCTAAATTCTTTTAAGGTGTATGTTCTTCGGATTCTGCTGGCAGCATCATTATATTCCAATTGCCTTAAACGTCTACAACTGTAGTTGTACGTGTAGGGTTCAAATGCTTCTTTGACTCCAACCGGTACCATAGTCACTGCTTATTTTGTTAACAATTAAAAAGTAAAACTGAGTTCCATTAGGAAGGCATTAATGAGAAATGGAATGGGCCGTATCGATATCCTCCAATACTCCCCCACTTTTTCCAATATTCCTTAATTCAAACATCCTAATTTTGCGGTATCTGTGCATGTGAGCCGTCATATAACGTCAATGCTTGAATTATTGTTGGATCTTTCTTTGAGCCTTCCAGGAATTCTTCGAATGTCAGTTTGTCATCATGGTTCTGAAACGAATATGAATTATGTAAAATATTATAGCCGTGCTAAATGGAGAATCATTCAAAGAATCATTTGTACACATGAGTAAAATGGTATTGTTTCGTAAGCTCAGCACATTTCGGCGCATACCGGTTGTCTACGTCATAATTGGGGTTACATTCTAATACGTTTTATTCATGATTGATATCTAGCCTGCCGTGTTACTGAAACGTTGACATGACTGTTTCAAGCAAACAATATAATTCTAATTACGAAAGACGTGCCATACACGAGAGTCAAAAATGCTTACATCAGTTACATACTATCTCTTTATATACTGAGTAAAATGTTCCCATTTAACGAGTATCGGCCAAAATTGTGACATTACAGTTCAATTCCAAGTTCTGTTTATTTAATACATAATCTTACTTTGTCCATGACGTCAAATATTTTGTTAACTCTCTTGTCTGGAGTATTCTCTTCTTCTGGGAGTTTCACCATGTTTCCCTAGCAAACAAATGCAATACATTACACTCAATGACTTTGTAGAAAACATCCACATTAAACACGCTCTCATCCGCCATTACAAACATGTTTCATTTCTTTAAAACAGCCAAAAGCTGTCAAACAGTCACATTGGTCTGTGTCATCATTTTCAAACAACCAATGCATTTATTGAAAATAGAAATCAACATCTGTCAAATTCATCTTACTGTGGCCAATCGTTGATACACATATTGGACAGGAAATGTCGATTTTATATTTTTGACTAGCTTAGAAATGGCTGAAGCACCTGGAATTGCTAAGTTGCCAAAAAAAAAATTGGTCGTTGTGTGTTATTTGGTCTACTGTTTTACTTATGAACACTAAATGTCTGTGTCCTGTTGTCAGTGAAGGAAATTATGAATATTTCAACTGTTTTGTTTATTTTTAAGTATCTATAAATGGATTGTTATAAAACAAAGACTTTCAAAACTATTCAGTGAGCAGTCCTCATTACATAAATAAGTGAAATCAAAATTACTTTCAATCAGTGTGACCTTACCACCATCTTATATATAGACTCCACAATATCATGGAGTTCACCCCTCGTTATATACCCGTCAAGTGATGTCAAGGTCATACTTACCACTATTTTGTATATAAACTCCATGATATCATGGAGTTCATTCCTCGTTATATACCCGTCACTGTCAAGGTCATACTTACTGAATGGCAGCATACTGATTGTGTGAGTCCTCGCTTTTAATTCATCATGGTGGTTATCATGATTTATGTGTATTTCATTGATGATTCATTGACTATTTAAAAATTCACCACAACTAACTAACTAGCGAACTAGATGTTGTGAACAACTGCAGAAGCAGAGGGTGGGGTTATTGCCATGTAAATCGATTTAAGCCCGCCAGTAACTTTATATTACTGATCGTTCCAAGGCGATACTTCTGTGGTGGTTCTTACTGTTTTATATTTTGATGTTGAATTTTTGTGCTGTTAGCACTTTATGTATGTTTTCATATTTTAATTAAGTTTTGGTAACTGAGTGGCCACCTTTTGAGAAAATGGCTGCCCATTCGCTCACAATATGTTTTCTTAGTATGAGTATCTGACTGTTAATTTATGTTTCCCGACTCGTTTTTTGGAGTGGGAATTTCTTTCTGATTGCGCCATTTCCGGATCATTGCCTACTCTTACTTTTACCACCATTTGAATATAGACACCACGATTTCGTGGAGCTGCTCCCTCGTTACATATATATACCCGTCACTGGCAAGGTTATACTTACCACCATTTTGTATATAGACTCCACGATATCGTGGAGTTCATCCCTCGTTATATACCCGTCACTGTCAAGGTCATATAGCTTGAAAGCCCCTGGAATAAATAACAGTATGTTGTAAGCTAACGTGGATTGCAAGAAAAGCTTTAAGGTATTATTCTTCCTTCACCTTTTACTCCAAATTATCTTGTATACAATGTTTCATGTCATATATATGTCTGAAACTATGACATTTTACAACATGAAAAAGCTTATTTTCATACATGAAGCTTATTTTCATACATACATGAAGCTTATTTTCATACATACATGTATATGACATTACACACAAGTTGTACTGCGCCATGTTTGCAATATTTTTAGTTTTGAACATTTATTCTCATATTTTGTTTTGAGTTACAAGTATCTTACAATGTAGTTTTTCTTCTACGTTTCCTCGTGACGTCACCGACAAGGCTTGGAGAAATTCTTGAAATTCGATAAATCCATCCTGCAATTCAAATAAACACTCGTAAAATATAATATGGAACGGACAAAATATTTTCGAAGCGTTATATAACACCATTTGGTCGGAGAAGGGTTCCTGTTTCACTTAAACCATTGTTATTGAAATTGAATTTATTCGTCGATGGTTAACAAGATTTGATCTATTTCATACTCAAAGACTTTGATTTATATACAAAACGTTTCAAACGATAATTTAACTGTTAAACGAACAAAGGCTGGTTTGTCTGTTATTCTTGTGGTTTAACGTCCACCAACAGCAAATGCCATACAGTGTACGAACACGGGAACAAACAAAGGAACGCTTATCGCAATGAAAAAGATGCATGATTATAAACACGAATCATCAGGTCTCGGCAATCAACATGAGAATGACGTCGGAAATTTACCGCAAGTAATATGATTGAAATAAATTTAAAAAAAATCAGATTTCTAAGTTAAACAGTAAATCCCTGGAATCTCAGTGTTGATTGCCAAGACCTGTAGTTATACCTTATTCTCGTCGAATACATTGAACACAAACGTGGCAAATCTGCTAGGATCCCCAAAAGGGAAAAACTGTTTGTAGATCTTCGTAAACCCCTACAAGACAATCATTCAGGATTAGATGATAATTGCAAATAAAGGCTTTGAAGTGGCGTTGGAATGTGCGGACTATAATATCTTGGGACAACTAATGCTCTACAACTTTTGACATTTTCATGCGTGTATGTGTGTCCTGCTTTTTTTATTATCCTTGTTCGTCAGAATTTAGCTGCACGATATAGAAAATGTGTCGAACTTTGAAATGTTGGCGGTTTAAAATCGCGTGAATTCTTACCTCTAAAGTTAGTTTACCATCAGGACAATCCTTCATGAAGCCTTTATACCTGCAAATACATATTCAAAATGGACAAAACATGCAAGACTGATAATCCAGATTTTGAAAAACCAATGTAAAATTAATAAACCAAATAACATCAATATCACAAACGTCTGTTACAACATTTAGCCAGTTGTTAAAGCGTGTAAAGCAATAATTACCGTATTGTTTGATTGGGTTCAGTTTTTCCAGAATAGAGTTACTGTATGAGAAGTTTGATGTTTCACTTACCACTGTTGAATTTCTTCTCCTGTGACTGAAAAAGATGAAAAAAGATATTAATAAACGGTTTTCGATATAAAGTCATACCAGATACTATGTCAAAATGACGTACTGGTATCTATTGATTGATAATATAGCAAACTATTCTCCAGTTGATCAGTCAATGTAATCATTTTCCCCTACCATCTGATTACCGGTTTACCATTTAGAAGGTCTGAGACTATCCAGAAATTACAAGTCAAAGCATCCATACATATGGGCCTTAGTTGTTTACTTTGGTGGTTTTATTTTCAGGCAGATTTGTGGTGTCATAATCCTTATGTTGGATAGACGTTACATACATTGGAGACAACATCTATACCGACATGACCACATCTGTTGACTGGGACGCTAAGCCAAAATCTAACAAACATTTTTTTTCTCTCTTTATTGCGTTCAGTAACTGCCAGTACAAAAATCGAAAACAGGTATCTTTCGAATGAATTATATGAGTACATATGCCCATATATGTATCTCGAGTCTCACGCAAATTAGATGTAATTTGACTCTTAAGGATTGCTTTACAGCCTTAATGATTAAAAAGACAAATTAATGCTCACCCTGGCATCGTTAATAATCAAAATTATCACACGCCTTTCCCTTGGGAATCTATCGAGGCGTTATCAAGGAAAAGTATTTCGTTATCTGTGTGTAGACAGGCGATCTTAGGCAAGTATTGCCTAGAATGATGATGCCTGCAAGCTCTGCTGTTACCAAATGGAAAACTTGAGGAAATTTTATAAGTTGAGCTCGCTGTGCATACTCTTTGGTTTCGATCTGCGCTTGGTTTCACAATTTGCCAAGGACGAAACACTACCGAAATATCATTAACATTTTTTCTTAATATTACATGTACATCCAGAAAACAGCACCGAGAAAGCAGATTATTCATTGAGCCGCCGCACGGAAAAACAATCTGCATATGCGAAAACAAAGGCGCAGACCAGATTCGCAGTAACTGCGAAGCTGATCAGCGCCTTTGATTTTGCTACACGGATAGTACAATTTCTCTACTTTCTAAATCCAAAATTTCCAGCCTCTAAACATCTTCTGTGACTGTACAGCCCGATTTGTGTCGGACCTGGTCGGAACCCAAATTGTTGGTTTTCTCACGCACAGGCTAAATAGCTATTACATTTCTTTTGAAACAGCATAAACATCACGATAACGAGTATGCATAATGTATACCCCCTTATAGCCCACTTTAATATAGTAAAACTGGGGAATACAGGGATATACTATTTCTTATTTCGGATCCAAAACATAAATTTCGGGTACTCATTAGAACCGCATCGGCGACAATGTACGTACCCACAATCTATGTATTGAGTGAAAATAAGAAGGAAAAAAACTTTTTCCGCTGAAAATATTCGATTTTTTTTTTGTTTGTTTGTTTGTTTAAAAACAAACCAACAAAAATTGTATATTGCATGGGCATGTTTTCGTAATGACCCAGGACAGAGCTGAGAAACACGTGGTCACGTGGTACGGAATGGGTGACGTACAATGCAATTTTGCTCGAAGTTGAGATTAAATATTCGAGTTTTCTAGTATACCATTTACTCTATTGGCTGATAGATAGATGCATTCAACGCAGAAATTGAACAATTATTGAATGAAAGTACCATAAGGAATCCATGTTATTTTGTTTTCGCAAACACTTCCGCCCCATGAACATATAGTGCTTCCAACACAATAAGTGTTTGCGAAAACGAAATAACCGGGATTTCTTACGTTACTTTTTTCAATAAATGTTCAATTTCTGCATTGACTGCACCTATCTATCAGTCAGTAGAAGAAACGATGTAGGAGAAAGCACGAAAATCTAACCTCAACTTCTTTCTCAATTGCAGTGTGTTTCGCCGATCATTTATCGGTTTGTATGTATACAATACCGCGTGATTGTCAGTAGTGCTAGAATGAAGTCAAAGTATTTAGTTTACATTTTAGACTGGTGGGAATAGTTACTTTAAGTGCACTTTATGAATGAAGTATTTACACATCGTCTGGTTTGTGACAGAATTGACGTAAGTCCTGGGAAAGGTTAGTGGCGTCATTCACAAAACAAAACCTATCCGCGCAGTTTCGAACCAGGTTCGTAAAAAGCAGGGCTTTACAGCTTGAATGTTATTTAATGGAGTTTCTGCCTTGGATGAGACAAAGTGTACAAAAAGATGTTAGTAGGCAATGGTCATGGAAACGGCGCAATCAGAAAGAAATTCACACTCCAAAAACCAAACAATTGACGATTAGGCACTTATTCTAAGAAAAACATATCGTAAGCCGAGCGAAAAGCTATTTCCCAATAGGCGGCCACTCAGTTACCAAGTATGAAAACGTACATAAGGTTCAAACATCAAAAACATTCGACTCCTAAACATAAAACAATAAGAACCGAAGCAGAAGTATCGCTTTGGAACGATCAGTAATTTAAAATTACTGGGGGGGGGGGGGGGGGGGCTTGAACCGGTTTTACCTCGTCCTCATCTTCTGCAATGGTTCACAACATTTAGTTAGTTGTTCAGTCCTCGTGGTGAATCTTTTACCAATCAATGAACGAATAAATCATGATACAAGATTTTTTACAAGATACAAGATTTTATTCAAGAATCCAGTAGGCAATAAAGCCCATGAGGATACAACGTATATACAAAATATATACACATGACAGCAACATAATGGCGAAGACAGTGCAATAATATCAAATAATATAAACATTACAACACTGGTGTAACTAGCGTAACTAACTCATCTCATAAACATGTATTACCCATCTTTTGATAAAAGATCACAAAGTACTTTCGACTTTAACTGATCATAGTACATGTAGCAACGGAGAAGGTGTATAACGCTCATGAATACGTTGCTCAAAATATTATCAAAGCATTTGTGATACCTCACAATAGCGTGTGTCGGTTTATGTGTTTTGTAATAATATGGTACTGTAACAAGATACAATACGTTACAGATTCAATTCGTAATACTTTGCTTTAATAACAGAGACATGAAACTGAAAATTGATACTCTTCGAAATTATTCTTAGGTGTTTACCGGATATGAAAATCGTATTTACAACATTTTCAAAAGGTTTTCGCCGCTTGCGAGATCTTCCCAATAAGAAGAAGAACAGGCTGGCGTAAACTATGATCGTAAACATTCAGAGTCCAAACAGCCACGATAACAACCATGATGAATTCACGGAGAACTCACGAATTCAGTAAGCTGCCCCTGGGCGCAAAATGAAGCTTTAGACGATGCTTACAGACAATCGAGGCATATGCAAAGTAAACAATCAATAAATACTTAGCCAGTCCCATTGTGCAAATCTAAAATACCACATGAACTAATAAGTATCTGTCTGGAAACAATTCTTTAGGCCCACGTGTCACAAATCAAAACATGCTAGTTGTTAGTTTCTCAAATAAAGGTTATCAAGATGCATAATAATTCCCATATGCCTAGGTCACACTAGCAATTACGTACGCTGCGGATAGTTGTGGATACTAAACGTAGCAATCCGCAGGAATTAGTGGGCGGGGCTAACTGTTCTTAATGAGTTCACGTAATTATGATTACCTTTAAATACGGATTCATACGGTATAGTTACGGATATATTCGGATACATACGGAAAGTAACTTGTCTCCATACCTTTCGATACCATCTGTTACGTTTAGACACGGACATGCACCTTCAGATACGCATTTGCTACGCTCTCTTGCGTTTAAAACGCTGCAATGTGATGTAAGTAACCGCTGTTTATTGTCAAAGTGCAGTCACACTAGCACATACGGATGCGACGGATGCTACGGACAAGTCATACGTATCTATCCGTTATATCCGTAACAATTCGCATCGTATGCGTATATGACCGTAGCTGTACGTGTTGTATCGTAAGGGTCCGTAGAATCCGCGCCCAAATTTTGAAAAAAGTCAAAATTTCGATACGGACGAAACATCCGTATCTGCACGTGAAGAAATTATAGAACATAATATGCTTTAATTGATTGTTTGCTTGATCGATCAAGATAGATTGATTGATTGCTCGATCGCGATCGATCTCTCGGTCGATCGATAGACTGATTGATCGATGGTCGATCAATTGATTGATCGAGTGATTAACTGATCGAAAGTCAGTGATCGATCAAGACCGATCGGGTGATAGATCGATTGAGTGATCTTTCTTTTGATCGATCTATCGAGTGATTGATCGATTGCGATCGATCGATTGATTGAAACTTGAAGGATCGATCGAGTGATTGATCAATCGAGTGATAGTCGTAAAACAACGGAAATAGCTTCTCATAATACTATAATTTGACATTTGTGTGTTTGCTTGTTCGTTTGTTGGTTCTCCATTTTTTTCTTAGATATTGCTGCCTGCTTCTCAGCCAGTAAAAGCAATGCAAAATCTACCTCTGAGGAATCCATATTTTTTCATATTGACTAAAGGAATGCATTGAACGCACGTGCATAATTGTGAGCATTGGACGCACGAGCGATTCAGTGAGTAAGCGGTATACTTTTCATCACATAACTGTACGCCGACAAAGACCGTAACCGAACAAAATAGCACTTATGAAACAGTATCGATTCGCAACAAATGTTTACGACAAGATACGTTTAGTTACGTAATAGATACGGTTTTTGATACCGATTAGATACGGACAATTACGGGTTTTTCATCCGTGCCTGATTTTTGACACGTATTATAGCTTGGCTGCGGATCGTCCGTGCCCTGTAAATGATGCACGTACAGATACGGACTTTAACGGATATGATACGAATTATTACGGACAGGACGGACAAATACGGAAGCAACGTCCGCAGCGACCGTAAGTGCTAGTGTGACCTAGGCAATATGCCTAGGTCACACTAGCAATTACGTACGCTGCGGATACTAAACGTAGCAATCCGCAGGAATTAGTGGGCGGGGCTAACTGTTCTTAATGAGTTCACGTAATTATGATTACCTTTAAATACGGATTCATACGGTATAGTTACGGATATATTCGGATACATACGGAAAGTAACTTGTCTCCATACCTTTCGATACCATCTGTTACGTTTTGACACGGACATGCACCTTCAGATACGCATTTGCTACGCTCTCTTGCGTATAAAACGCTGCAATGTGATGTAAGTAACCGCTGTTTATTGTCAAAGTGCAGTCACACTAGCACATACGGATGCGACGGATGCTACGGACAAGTCATACGTATCTATCCGTTATATCCGTAACAATTCGCATCGTATGCGTATATGACCGTAGCTGTACGTGTTGTATCGTAAGGGTCCGTAGAATCCGCGCCCAAATTTTGAAAAAAGTCAAAATTTCGATACGGACGAAACATCCGTATCTGCACGTGAAGAAATTATAGAACATAATATGCTTTAATTGATTGTTTGCTTGATCGATCAAGATAGATTGATTGATTGCTCGATCGCGATCGATCTCTCGGTCGATCGATAGACTGATTGATCGATGGTCGATCAATTGATTGATCGAGTGATTAACTGATCGAAAGTCAGTGATCGATCAAGACCGATCGGGTGATAGATCGATTGAGTGATCTTTCTTTTGATCGATCTATCGAGTGATTGATCGATTGCGATCGATCGATTGATTGAAACTTGAAGGATCGATCGAGTGATTGATCAATCGAGTGATAGTCGTAAAACAACGGAAATAGCTTCTCATAATACTATAATTTGACATTTGTGTGTTTGCTTGTTCGTTTGTTGGTTCTCCATTTTTTTCTTAGATATTGCTGCCTGCTTCTCAGCCAGTAAAAGCAATGCAAAATCTACCTCTGAGGAATCCATATTTTTTCATATTGACTAAAGGAATGCATTGAACGCACGTGCATAATTGTGAGCATTGGACGCACGAGCGATTCAGTGAGTAAGCGGTATACTTTTCATCACATAACTGTACGCCGACAAAGACCGTAACCGAACAAAATAGCACATATGAAACAGTATCGATCCGCAACAAATGTTTACGACAAGATACGTTTAGTTACGTAATAGATACGGTTTTTGATACCGATTAGATACGGACAATTACGGGTTTTTCATCCGTGCCTGATTTTTGACACGTATTATAGCTTGGCTGCGGATCGTCCGTGCCCTGTAAATGATGCACGTACAGATACGGACTTTAACGGATATGATACGAATTATTACGGACAGGACGGACAAATACGGAAGCAACGTCCGCAGCGACCGTAAGTGCTAGTGTGACCTAGGCAATAGTGAGTTATGGCAAACGAATGGCACAGAAAATGGAGTATTCAACGACTGTCTATCTTACAACATTTCTTGGAGTCAAAATGACCCAAAGACGAAGTTAAAGTCTTAGTTTATATTATAGTCTAGTGGGAATCGTTTCCTTTTAAGTATACTTCATGAATGCGGTTAATTTACGAATTGTCTGCGAGCAGTTGTTCAAAACTTCGTTAGCTTAATACTGTCGTTAAGCCCTCAATTTGTTAACTATACGAGCACGTATATCGACTGTTACGGAATCGTTTATTTCATAAGAACTGTATTGCAATCACAGGAAATAATAATAAGAAGAAAAAAAGCATTTTATTATGGGACTTTGGTTCTAATTCCACCAGCTCCTGATCTTTGCTTACTAGGTTTACCTTCTCAAAGCTATAACTACAGAATGTTACCTGTATTGAATAATTGGCATATGCTCCACGGTTCATGAATATATTTGTCATCTCTGAATCTATTTACATTGTTGCAAAGGTGATGCCAAATTCTGCAATCGCTTGCAGGTAATGTTTGATGCTAGACATAGTATAGCTTTTTCTAACTAAATAAACCTGCTTTCACCCGCAGAAACCTAAACCCATACATCAACAGTTACTTCGTAAATGAAATGAAGCTTTAGCCGATGCTCAAAGACCAACAAGATATTATGCCGAGTTCATAAATATTGTGTTAGACCAATTGGGCGAATACATAAATTTTCAAATACCATATGAAATAATAAGTGTCTGTCTGACAACTACTCTCTAGGCCCACGTGTCACAAATCAATACATGCCAGTTGTTAGTTTTCAAAGCGAAGGTTATCAAGAAACATAACAATCCCCCATAAATGGCACGATGAGTTATTGCTAATAGATGGCACCAAGGAAACGGATTATTCTGCGACTGTCTGCCCTATGACATATCTTGGAGTCAAAATGACCCAAAGACGACGTTAAAGTCCTAAATTTGTATTATAGTCTGGTGGGAATCGTTTCTTTAAGCGCACTTCATGAATTAAGTCAGTACTTTCCAAATGGTCATGTTTATGACAGACATGACGCAAGTCCTCCAGAGAAAAATAAGCGGTGTCATAACAAAGCCCGCCCTCGCTGATTCAACCTAGCAGTGCACAACCCTTGCGAACAGGTTTAAAAGAAAAAGGGGAATTGTACTGCCGCGGACACCGCTCAGTACCACTGTTTCTGTGTTTTCAAAACTATGCTTTCTTGTGACGTTGCTCAAACCTGGGGACAAATATATTTGTATTGTTCTGAAAAATTACACGTACTTCGCTAATCAAAAGGAACAGGAAGCCAGGCTAGAGGCATTACTGAATGTAGCACAAGCGTACTTTTGTTGAGTTTCTTTCTTTAAAAGGGCAAAAAGTACAAAACACGCATTTCCTTCTTGCAAGAAACAATATTTGGATGCTGGCTTTAAATCGACAATATTTAGGTTACAATACCGATTATATTAAGACGTACATAGAAAAGTACAAATAATAAGAAATACACATCTACTTGTTAAACAGGTGTAATAGGCGGATTATGCTTATAATTACAGAAAGTTACCTGTTATAAAAGATTGGCATATGCTTCTTGGTTCATGAATATATCTGTCATCGCTTAATCTGTTAACATTGTTGCAAAGGTGATGCCAAATAATGCAATCAGTTGCAGGTATTGAATGCCGGGAAACACCATATGACTTTTCTTGACTTACTAAAACTACTTCCACCCGCAAAAACCTAGATATCTTCATAAAGAAATAAAGAAATGACGCTTTAGCCGAGACTCACAGACTAACAAAAGGTTATATCCAGTTAACAGACCAAACGTATACTATGTCATTCGCATTGGGTGAATAAATCAAATCTAAAATATAATATGAAATAGTAAGTGTCTGTCTGGAAACAATTCTTAAGGCCCACGTGTCACAAATCAATACGTGCCAGTTGTTAGTTTCTGAAATAAAGGTTATAAGGAAACATAATAATCCCCTATAGAACATTAAGTGACACGATGAGTTATTGCAAATAGATTGGAGAGCTTACAGTTTCAGTAAACTACAATGTCCTCACTAACCGTTAGGATATAGTTCTAAAAGTAATTAAAATATCATGTTTTAGATTTTCAAATATAGAAATATACACTTTTAATGGAAAATCGTAGTTGTGAATACATATGTGTAAGATGCATTTGAAGAATGAGTTTCTCTTTCTATGCCATCTTTCCGCTTCTTCGAATTACATTTACCACTCAACCAAAGGTCCGGCTTCGCTTCTATAAGAATGAATTTTATTTTTGTTGATTTTATGGGTGTGTAATCTCAGGCGAGTTACTCAAAACTGAACAAAGCCCGCCGTTTGTGAGTGATTCGTCTGAGTTTACACATCGATAAACAAAAATAATAGTTCAATCCTTATAATTTCAACTTTGTCTCATAACAGTGCATTTGTCGACTGCTTTAAATTTGCATAGCCAGCGGAAGAAAAATAATAGTTCAATCCTTATAATTTCAACTTTGTCTCATAACAGTGCATTTGTTGACAGTGCTTTAAATTTGCATAGCCAGCGGAAGAAAAATTTGAAAATTTCTTACCATAGAAAACACTTCTCGCAAGCATAATAAATGAATAAACGTTTTAAATTGTTAACTACAAGAAGGCGCTTTAAATCATCTACCCTTCATTCAAATCTCTTCCTTTGGGGAAAAAATAAAGCCGCCTGCACTGAAAAAGGACATGCCGATTTTGAACTGGCTGGGCTCGGAACATCAGAAATTCAAACGTCAAATTTTAACACGCAGCTAGAAAAAATAAAACACCGTACGCCGTTCTGTTAAAATTATGAAAGTTCAACAATTTCCATTTCATAACTTCAAAACGCATACATATATTGATTTTATGACGTTTTAATGTGGTGACGTCAGCATTTGTTGGAAGAAACGTAACGTCGCGCCATTTTGAGATGAAACTCGAGTATTCTTACGCTTTGCGTTTATCGAAGTATTTATCGAAGAATAAAGTCATCAAATAAACCAATCAGAATGTAGGGAATTATTGAAGTTGGAATTATATGTTATTATGGTTTAACTTCCCAAATACGCAGGTCAATAAAGGGATTGATTCGTGACCCTGTGACAGAAAGAAGTTCATTCTAAAAGAGCATATTTTCATTTGACCTTCCTCTTCATTACGTTAAGTCCTTTCCACCTGCCAAATGATATACTAATCTGGCAAATGTTTCACTACATAGTAGTTAACTGTCAGAGTTTAATAAAGATACAGCTGTTTTTGCATTGCTGGTGTCATGAGTCTTACGACCAACAGCATGTCGCAGTCTCCGCTTGTTGTCTGTCGTTTTCAGTACTGAAGGATACATGTAATAATAATATGAATTTGGTTATAACAACAGTGTCATCAGTCCTACATGTATGAAGCACTGTTTGCTACCGTTCAGATGACACCACTTAGTTCAATCTTAATTTGTAGTATTTATACTTGTTTATATTAAGTTGTAAGTTACAACTGTAAACATGCCCCTATAGATGTTGTAAAGTAAGTCTAGCAAGCACAAACATTGCACAATCAAATTCCAAGGCAGGCCCCAGGCGTGAAAAAACTAATAAACAACACATAAAAAACTTTGGTACTGCCTTAGAAATAAATATGGAATATGCAGTTAATGGACCCTGAGACTTCTGTATCATTTTGAGAGCTTTTATACGGCGACAGTGCAATATTGTCACGGGTGGCTAAAAAGACATTCAAAATGTACCAACTACTACTAGTGTACAGTAATGAGAAGCACCTTTCAATTGTCCAGATCATTTCTGTACATCCTTTATCTGCTAGACAACGGAATAGCGTGACAAGAAATGCTTTGTTGAGATTAGGCCTTATAAGCAGAAGTAAGAACCAACCACCCAAGCCCTTGTAGATTGTGCATGGAGAAATGTGGTATGAGTGGAACATTGTATTATCTGCTATTGAATAAAACAGGTTCGACCAGCCTATCATTACGAAAACACACCCATGCAATATACAGAATTTTTTTGGTTGTGAAAATGAAAATTTTCACTAGAAAGATTTTGACATTTTTCTTATTTTTGCTCAAAACATAGATTGTGGGTACACGTTAGAACCGCCTGGGCGAGGCGGTTCTAACGAGTACCCACAATCTATGTTTTGGAGCAAAAAATAAGAAAAATAGGTATACCCCTGCATACCCCAGTTTTATTATATAAAAGTGGGGTTTAAGGGGGTATACATTGCACGGACATGTTTTCCTGATGCAAGCTGTCGTGTTCATTCTCCAGACACTGTCGGTTGATAATTGATTTTGTTAATGTCACTTTCAGAAATAACGTGTCTATTAATCTGGCAGTTTAACATATTTTACAGACTTTCAGACAATCCGGCAAAGCCAGACCTATTAATGCGTATTTAAAGACCGGGGAGGGACTATAAAAAATTCAAAGCATAAGATGGCCACAAGTTACCTATGCTTCGAGCAGTAAACACAGAAACCATGTTGAACATTGTCTAAATTTATAAGTAACTTACCCAAACAATAATTTTGGAATTTGGCATACAATTTCTCCAGCACAGAATACATCACTCATTTAAATTCCATGCAGATTGATGGTTTAGAAATTCACTTTTCAGAAAAAATACTGTCTGCTATGATATTTGACTTTGCCTCTTAAATGATTGGCAGTTCTCCCATTGGCAAAGAACACAATCAGCTACATACTGCTGGTGAGTCATATACTGCAGTGGTTGTCCACTTCAAAGATGGCGGGAGAATATCCACATGGTGTATAGCAGTATTCCTTGCTAATGTATGAGCCGTCGCATGGGAAAACCAACAACCTACATAGGCGAAAACAAAGCCGCAGATCAGCTGTGCAGTAACTGCACAGCTGAGCTGATCAGCGTCTTTGTTTTCGTTGCATGGATAGTACAGTCCTTCTTAAATCCGAAATTTCAAGTTTCTAGCCTGCTTCTGTGACTGTACAGGCCGGTTTGTGTCGGACCTGGTCGGAAACCCAAATTGTTGGTTTTGTCACGCACAGGCTCATATATCCAATCATTAGGATCTATTTCAATAATTCTAATTGTAAAACACTGAAGTAATCATGAACATGTAAACATAAACATAAGATTATAGTAGTTTAGCGTGATAAACAAAATGAATAAAAGAAGCTGCTTCATGATTTAGTTTTATCTAGTTGAACACACAGCAAAAGAAAAAAAAAAACGGTTGAACACCGGTGAGCCAAACAACAGACAAGAAGCTCCGGTCCCAACCAACTAAAATGAATAGCTTTATGTCGGGGCCATCATAAAATCTGACGCCCGACCCATCGGCGTGCAATTAAAGAAGGCAGCATACGGTTATCAACCATGACTGGGTTAAAAACTAAGCATGCAGACTGTCGCATAACATTTAGTTATATCCTATACATCTGAAACGTGTAATGATGTTTCTGAAGTGAACAGAAAAATTGAAGTCTGCGTCATGATTGCAGACTCTAGCAAACCTAATATGTTGCGAAATGTATACACCATAAGAAGCACGGCCAGGAACGTCACCATCCCGGCAAAAATGGAAAGGTTACTATATCAAAATCAAAGTCAACGCGTTTATCATAAATTGTAGAAAAAAAACCCAAATCCATTTGCAACAGAAAGATGTAAGTCCAAAAAGGGGGCTTCGGTATCTGTGGTGTTTGCTTTATTCAGCTATAATTCAGGGGGATAAATCTGTTTGACCATGCCTTCAAAATAAGGATTGTCAATGTTCAAAAGGTCATCAAGGTACCTAGAAGTCGAACTAAAAGCATCGATAACATCAGCTTGATTGTCATGGTTAAGAGACCGCTATTTGTACCAATCGGGATTCCAAATATTTGTCTGTACAACTTGATTCCGAATCTAACATAAATATTATCCAGGAGACACTACTACTAGTGTATATGAGAAGCACGCTTCAACTACGTCGCCAAATTGTCCAGATCATTACTGTATATTTCAGTCCCTTAATCCGCTACGCAACGAAATAGCGTGACAAGAAATGCTTTTTTGATTAGGCAGCTGACAAATGACTTCTTATAAGCAGATGTAAAGAACCAACCACCCAAGCCCTGGTAGATAATGCATGGAGAAATTGGGAGATGAGTGGAACATTGTATTATCTGCCATTGAATAAAAAAACAGGTTCGACCAGCCTATCAAGCTGTCGTCTACACAGTTTTATGTTTATTTTCCAGACACTGTCGGTTGATAATTGATTTTGTTAATGTCACTTTCAGAAATGACGTGTCTATTAATCTGGCAGTTTAACATATTTTACTTACTTACAGACAATCAGGCAAAGCCAGACACATTAATACGTATTTAAAGACCGGGGAGGAACTATAAAAATAATTCAAAGCATATGATGGCCACAAGTTACCTATGCTTCGAGCAGTAAACACAGAAACCATGCTGAACATTCTCTAAATTAATGGGCAACTTACGTGTACCCAAACCATTCTTTTGAAATTTGGCATACAAGTTCTTCAGCACAGAATACATCACTCATGAAAATTCCATGCGGAATGATGGTTTAGAAATTCACTTTTCAGAAAAAAAAAATACTGTCTGCTATGATATTTGAATTTGCCTCTTAAATGATTGGAAGCACTCCCATTGGCAAAGAAGCCAATCAGCTACTGTACATACTGCTGGTGAGTCATTTACTGCAGTGATTGTCCACTTCAAAGATGGCCGGGGAATATCCACATGGTGTATAGCAGTATTCCTTGCTAATGTTTTATGTGTCAGAACACTGCAAACTATATATGAGTCGCCTCATTGGAAAACCAACAATCTGCGTATGCGAAAACAAAGGCGCAGATCAGCTTCGCAGTAACTGCGAAGCTGATCAGCGCCTTTGTTTTCGCTACTCGGATAGCACAATTCCTCCCCTACTTAACTCCAAAATTTCAAGCTTCTAGCCTGCTTCTGAAGCTGTACAGACCGGTTTGTGTCAGACCTGGCCGGAAACCCAAATTGTTGGTTTCATAGGAACTCGAATTCCTCGCCATGTTCCTTATGGTGTATACATTTCGCAATTTATTAGGTTTGCTAGAGTCTGCAATCATGTCGAGGACTTCAATTTTTCTTTTCAATTCAGAAAAATTATTACACGTTACAGACGTATAGGATATAACTTAAATTTTATGCGACAGTCTGCATGCTTAGTTTTTAACCCAGTCATGGTTGATCTTTAATTACACGCCGATGGGTCGGGCGTCAGACTCTATGATGGTCCCGGCATAAAGCTATTCATTTTAGTTGGTTGGGGCTGGAGCTTCTTGTCCATTGTTTGGCCTACCGGTGTTCAACCGTTTTTTTTTTCTTTTGCTGTGTGTTCAACTAGATAAAACTAAATCATGAAGCAGCTTCTTTTATCATTTGTTTGTCAAGCTAAACTACTATAATCTTAATTGAGCCGCCTCATGGGAAAACCAGCAATCTGCATGGGCGAAAACAAAGACGCAGATCAGCTTCGCGGTAACCGATCAGCTTCGCGGTAACCGCGAAGCTGATCAGCGCTTTTGTTTTCGCTACTCGGATAGTACAGTTCCTCTTCTACTTAAATCCGAAATTTTAAGCTTCTAGCTCTTTTCTGTGCTTGTACAGGCCGGTTTGTGTCGGACCTGTTCGGAAACCACATTGTTGGTTTTCCCACGAGGCGGCTCTTATGTTTACATGTTGAATCAGTGTTTTACAATTAGAATTATTGAAATAGATCCTAATGATTGGATATATGAGCCTGATCAGAAAGATGTAAGTCTAAAAAGGGGGCTTCGGTATCTGTAGTGTTTGCTTTATTAAGCTATAGTTCAGGGGGATAAATCTATTTGAACATGCCTTCAAAATAAGGATTGAAATGTTCAGAAGGTCATCCAGGTACCTAGAAGTCGAATTAAAAGCCTCGACAACATCAACTTGATTGTCGTGGTTAAGAGAATCCATGAAATCCCTTTCATCAAAATAAATCAGCTACGAGAGGTGCGCAATTTGTACCAATCGGGATTCCAATAATTTGTCTGTACAACTAGTGTATATGAGAAGCACGTTTCAACTACGTCGCCAAATTGTCCAGATCATTATCGTATATTTCAGTCCCTTAATCCGCTACGCAACGGAATAGCGTGACAAGAAATGCTTTTTTGATTAGGCAGCTGACAAATGACTTCTTATAAGTAGATGTAAAGAACCAACCACCCAAGCCCTGGTGGATAATGCATGGAGAAATGGCGTATGAGTGGAAGATTGTAATATCTGCTATTAATTTAAAAAGACGGATTAGACCAGCTTATCAAGCTGTCGTCTTCAACACTTTGTGTTTATCCTCGGGGGACTGTCACTTGATAATTGATATTGTTACTGTCACTTTCAGAAATATCTCGTCTATTAATCTGACAGTTTAAATTATTTTACAAACTTTCAAACGTTCAGGCTAATACAGGAAAACATGTCTGTGAAATGCACACCCCCTTATATCCCACTTTCATACAGTAAAACTGGGGTTTACAGGGGTATACATGTGTACACATGTGTACCTATTTTTAGTTTACATAAATTAGCAGTTTACATACAGTTGTGGGCTACAGTGGGGTTAAGATGTTTGGCTATTTAAAGACTGCTAAAAACAGCTTTGGGCATTTTCAAAAAGGCTCTGAAAAAGGCTTAGAAAGTTGCAAAATTACAATAATTCTCTTTGGCTCCATGTTGCCAAATCGATAGGGTCACTGAAGAGGCTTAAATAGCCGAAACCGCGGTATAGCCCATCCCCTTTCTCATTAATATGTTCACTGCTCTTAAAGAATCTCAGTTTTATTTTTATTAGATCAGACCTTCAAGCTCTAAGATGAAGTTTCTGGCATGTTTTTGCAAACATCTCTTGATTTAAGTATTCCAGATAAACACCCGTTTACGATAAGCTAGCCTAGCATTAGGCATATCTTAAAAGTCTGACGACAAGTACAGTCTGCTAAAATGACGTTATTACCTTTTCGCAAATTGGAATTGTATTGTTTACGTACGTATAATTAGACATTAATAAGCAGACCATGATAGTTTTCTAGCACACGCTTTCTGTCACGAATCAATACAAGTCAATTTTAGCCATTGAATCAAAATTATCAAGAAAAGGCGCAATTAGAAGGAAATTCCTACTCCAAAAACCGAGGTTGAGAAAACTAAATTGACAATTAGGTACTAATACTTATAAAACATATCGTAAACCGAGTGAGCAGCTATTTCCCAATAGGCGGCCACTCAGTTACTCGAACTTAGATAAAATATGAAAATGAAAATAAGGTTCAAACAGCACAAAAATTCGACTCCAAAATATAAAACGAATGGAACCACAACAGAAGTATCGCCTTGGAACTATCAGTGATATAAAATTACTGGGGGGCTTAAATCGATTTTACTGGCGCCTACCAGCACCCTCATCTTCTGCAGTGATTCAGGACATTTAGTTAGTTGTTCGGTCCTCGTGGTGAATCTCTAACTAGTCAATGAATCACCAAGGACGAGCAAATAAATCATGATAACCTCTATGATGAATCAAAAACGAGGACTCAACAGATTCAGTAACTTGCCCGACGATGGAGATCCCTAGGCGCCGAATAACTTACTGAAACCCGGAGCAAAAGAAAAAACACCAGTTGAACCCCGGTGGGCCAAGCATTTAGCAGAAGCCGATTTTATATAGGCAATATGACATTTGACGAGGCAAAATCGCAGCTTGGTCTTTCCTAGCTGTGTCTTAGAGTAAGCAATAACTAGACTTACACTGGGTTAAGACGGGGCCTTGGTGGAATATCTTCTGGACAAAACACGTGGTTTTATAGCTCAGAAGACCTACAAATGCTCATGTGTTTCTAGCCCAAGTTTCACCCAAAGGTATAATTCGACTGTCAAGGTTTGCTTTACAGCCGTTTTAATGATAAGATCGACAAATAAATGTTCACCCTGGCATCGTTAATAATAACGATGATCACACACATATACATTGGGACTATGTCGAAGTGTTATCAAGGGAAATGGGAGCGAAGGAAAATGCAATCTTGCGATATTGTAGCAAGTTTTTCTTAAATGATAATGTTATGTATTAAGATCTCATGATTTTTTTGCAAACATAATCATCGCCTATGATCAAGATTATCATCATGTCGAACATGTGATCTGGTTCTCGCTACAAATCCTTCGTCTCCCTGCAACTGAAGTCTCCACCTGTCATCTGATTAAAGATGGTAGACAGGCAACGAACGGGCTAACGTCAAGAGATGACTTCGACCCTAATTAATCAAAGACTTTATCAGCCCAGGGCTCTCCATCTGTGAGTCCTAGCTTTTGATAAATCATGGATGTTATCATGATTTATCTGTTTTCCTTGACGATTCATTGACGAGTTAGAGACTCACCACGGGGACCGAAAACTAACTACGTGGGTTGGGATTTAAGTTCGTAGACTTTCTTTATAAAAGTTCAGATGTTTGTCACCCAGAAATAAAAATGATATCATCTGAAAACGTGTTCTTCTACCTATCATATGAGCTATTAAGCATAGCTCTACTCATAATAGTTTCAACACAACAATGAATTAAACACAATGACCTGCCATCACCCGGGGCACGTCATGGAAATTTCGACGTCAAAACTTCGTCAAATTTCAATAAATGTCAGCAATAAAATGCCTTGTATGGAACCATACAACACACCATACCTTTACTAATTTGCAATATTTCCTTCAGGGGTTAGTTAGTTATTATTGTTGAAATACTACATTCACCAGATATAACAAATATTATGTGTATCAAGCATAATATTGTTTTTATTAAGAATGTTGATCGCAGCATTTGTAGATTAGTTGAAGGCGTGTGCTTTTCTCATCAATTAAAATTCAAATGCGTCCATATGATTTTTTTCAAACCATTTAAATATCTCTGTAGGATCTGTTCTACAACTGTACTACAAATCCCTATCATTTTGAATGTTTCTGTGGGCATTTATGCTTCTCAAACATACGATTTGATCATTGCTCTTGTTTCGACATTGCCTGTTAACGCCATTTTTCTTTCCCAAGAAGCGCGACTGGCATTACATTTTCTCCAATAACAAATTAAGTCGTTGACATAATGCTTAAAAAAGTATATGGATTTAACAACATGATACTAGAATGCCTCAAATCGATCTAGCTTAAGTTTTGGTATACAATATGTTAACTAATGGTTTGTTCTTCAACGTCATAAAACTTCAGAAGTATTTAAAATACGACGTGCCCCGGGTTGCGAAACCTACGTTGCTATGGAGACCAGTTTTATGTGCACTGCGCAATATTTCTTGAAAAATAGTGTAAAAACGAGACAAGGAGACATTGTTTCTTTATAATAAGGCATCAAATATTAGATAAATAATGTAATAGAAAATCAGTGGCAAAAGTCTATGAACTTAAATCCCAACCCTCGTACATGCTGTGAACCACTGCAGAAGCTATGGATTAAGTTAGGATCCTGTAAAACTCGTTTACTTGAAGCCCGCCAGTAATTCTATATTATTGACCGTTCCAAGGCGATACTTCAGGTTTTTTTTTTTTGTTTTTTTTTTTTTTCCTGTTTACTTTTCATGTACGTTTTCATACTTTTAGTTAAGTTTGGGTAACTGAGTGACCGCCTTTTGGGAAAATAGCTTCTTTTGGGAAAATAGTCTGCTAAAATGACGTTATTACCTTTTCGCAAACTGGAATTGTATTGTTTACGTACGTATAATTAGACATTAATAAGCAGACCATGATAGTTTTTTAGCATATGCTTTCTGTCACGAATCACTACAAGTCCATTTTAGCAATCGAATCAAAAGGTACAAGTAGGCAATGATCAGGAAAAGGCGCAATTAGAAGAAAATTCCTACTCCAAAAACCGAGGTTGAGAAAACTAAATTGACAATTAGGTACTTATACTTAGAAAACATATCGTAAACCGAGTGAGCAGCTATTTCCCAATAGGCGGCCACTCAGTTACTCGAACTTAAATAAAAACATGAAAACGTAAATAAGGTTCAAACAGCACAAAAATTCGACTCCAAAATATGAAACGAATGGAACCACAACAGAAGTATCGCCTTGGAACTATCAGTGATATAAAATTACTGGTGGGCTTAAATCGATTTTACAGGCGCCTACCCTCATCCTCATCTTCTGCAGTGATTCACGACATTTAAATCGTTGTTCGGTCCTCGTGGTGAATCTCCAACTAGTCAATGAATCACCAAGGACAAACAAATTAAATAAATCATGATAACCACTATGATGAATCAAAAACGAGGACTCAACAGATTCAGTACGCTGCCCGACGATGGGGATCCCTAGGCGCCAAATAATTTACTGAAACCCGGAGCAAAAGAAAAACACCAGTTGAACCCCGGTAGGCCAAGCAACAGACAAGAAGCTCCGGCCCCAACCAACTAAAATGAATAGCTCGGGGCAATCATAGAGTCTGACGCCCGACCCACCGGCGTGCAAAGCCTATAAGGATACAAACTTTTCTGCCCCAACGTTTTATCTACTGACACGCATGATTATTGCAGATGGATTTACAATATAGTTCCCTCTATCTCATTTAGCAGAAGCCGATTTTATATAGGCAATATGATATTTGACGAGGCAAAATCGCAGCTTGGTCTTTCCTAGCTGTGTCTTAGAGTTAGCAATAACTAGACTAGGACTGGGTTAAGACAAGGACATAGTGGTAATATCTTCTGGATAAACCACGTGGTTTCGTAGTTCAAAAGACCTTCAAATGCTCATGTGTTTCTAGCCCAAGTTTCACCCAAAGGTATAATTCGACTGTCGAGGTTTGCTTTACAGCCGTCTTAATGATAAGATCGACAAATAAATGTTCACCCTGGCATCGTTAATAATCACGATGATCACACACATATACATTGGGACCATGTCGAAGTGTTATCAAGGGAAATGGGAGCGAAGGAAAATGCAATCTTGCGATGTTGTGCATTTTTCTTAAATGATAATGTTATGTATTAAGATCTCATGATTTTTTGCAAACATAATCATCGCCTATGATCAAGATTATCATCTTGTCGAGCATGTGATCCGGTTCTCGCTACAAATCTTTTGTCTCCCTGCAACTGAAGTCTCCACCTGTCATCTGATTAAAGATGGTAGACAAGCAACCAACGGGCTAACGTCAAGAGATGACTTCGACCTTAATTAATCAAAGACGTTATTAGCCCAGGGCTCTCCATCTGTGAGTCCTCGTTTTTTGATAAAGCATGTATGTTATCATGATTTATCTGTTTTTCCTTGACGATTAATTGACGAGTTAGAGACTCACCACGGGGACCGAACAACTATTTACATGCTGTGAACCACTGCAGAAGCTATGGATTAAGTTAGGATCCTGTAAAACTCGTTTACTTGAAGCCCGCCAGTAATTCTATATTATTGATCTTTCCAAGGCGATACTTCAGGTTTTTTTTTTTTTTTTTTTTTTTTTTTTTTTTGCTGTTTGCTGTTTGCTGTTTGCACTTCATGTACGTTTTCATACTTTTAGTTAAGTTTGGGTAACTGAGTGACCGCCTTTTGGGAAAATAGCTGCTCACCGCTTACGATATGTTTTCTTAGTACTTGATTGTTAATTTAGTTTGTTTCCACCTAGGTTTTTTGTGTGAATTTCTTTCCGATTGCGCAATTTCCTGATCATTGCCTACATTTACCTTTAACTTCATTTGCAATGACAGTTTATCCTATTACATTGCTATGAGAACTTATGACTCAAAATAAAGTTAATGTCTTAAATTTACCTTATAGTCTGGTGGGAATCGTTTCTTTAAGGGTACTTTATGAATGAAGTAAATTTACACACTGTCTGGTTTGTGACAGACATGACGCAGGTCCTCCTTAGAATAATTCGTGGCGTCATTCACTATAACAAAACCTATCCTCGCTATTTGCGACCAGGTCTGAAACAAACAGAGGTCTACAGATACAGATAAACCGAGGGGATGTACTATGCGGAAAGCACCGATCGCAAGCTGATTAGCGGGCCATTGTCTTTGTTTATTCAAAACTCACATTTCTTTATAAGGCAGTTTAAACAATGTTAAAGATAGGGGCAAAAAACAATTATATCTTTCTGAAAAATTACCCGTACTTTTCCTAATCAATGAGAATGATAGTTCAGACTAGCGATATTTCTCTTGATTTTCTTGTCAATCCTAAAACACTTCCACTCCTAGAAACATACAACTTTATCAACAGTTCCTTCGTAAATTAGAAAATGAAGCTTTAGCCGATAACGTACTACGCTGAGTAAAAAGGTATGCAGTCCATAAAATACTGTCAGTCTCATTGTGCGAATACATCAAATGAAATAATAAGTATCTGTCTGGAAACAATTTTGAGGCCTTCGTGTCAAAAATCAATACATGCCAGTTGTTAGTTACTGAAATAAAGGTTATTAAGACACATAATGTTCCCCTTTAGAACATTAAATGACACGATTGGTTATTGTAAACTATGTGGCACCAAGGAAACGGATTATTCAACAACTGTCTGTCCTTTGACATATCTTGGAGACAAAATGACCCAAAGACAATGTAAAAGTCCTAAGTTTGTATTATAAGCGGTGTCATAACAACATCTGCCCTCTCTGATTCAACCTGGCAGTGCACACCCCAAGCGAACAAGTTTAAAAGGTGAATTGTACTGCGCAGACACCGCTCAGTACCACTGTTTCCGTGTTTTCAAAACTATGCTTTCTTATGACGTTGCTCAAACCTGGGGACAAATATAATTCTATTGTTCTGAAAAATTACTCGTAATTCGCAAATCAAAAGGAACGGGAAGCCAGGCTAGAGGCATTACTGAATTTAGCACAAATCCAACAAAAAAGACAAGCGTACTTTTGTTGAGTTCATAGAAAAGTAAAAATAGTAAGAAATACACATCTACCTATTAAACAGCTGTATTAGGCGGGTTATTCTTATAATTACATAATTACAGAAAGTTACCTGTTATAAAAGATTGACATATGCTTCTTGGTTCATGAATATATCTGTCATCGCTTAATCTATTAACACTGTTGCACAGGTGATGCCAAAAACTGCAATCAATTGCAGGTAATAAATGCTGGGAAACACCGTATGGCTTTTCTTGACGTACTAAAACTACTTCCACCCGTAGAAACCTAGATACCGCCATACAGAAATGACGCGTTAGCCGAGACTCACAGACTAACAAAGGTTATATCCAGTTAACAGACCAAAAGTATACTATGCCAGTCGCAATGGGCGAATACATCAAATCTAAAATATCATATGAAATAGTAAGTGTCTGTCTGGAAACAATTCTTAAGCCCACGTGTCACAAATCAATACATGTCAGTTTAGTCCGGCACAAAATCAATTTGACCTGGAATTGTGGTATAAAGTTTTTTTCTTTACAGATTCTTGTAGGTTAGACATTGTCATTAAAGATTCTGGATGATGACAGCCTGTCATCATTGAGCATTTTGAGAAATTCAAGATGGCGTCCAAGATGTCAGAAAATAATGAGAATACACATACTACTATACATTGTGCACCTTAAAATGAATAACAATGCAATGTTTCCTCACAACTTTAGCAGGTATTATTATATCTTGCATAAGTTATTGTTTCTTGGTTTAAAGATCAAAATGACATCCAAGATGGCTGCCAAAATAAGATTTCTTGACAAGTTTTAATGTCTTTACAATAAATGCATATTTGATCTTCTTATGCATACATATTTTGAACACGTTTTGATCAGTTAGACCTGAAAATGACCTATTAAGTTTTATTTTCTTTATAAATGTGTATGTAGGACCTTGTCAATAGAGAATCCAACTTCTGACACCCTGTCAGCATTAAAAAAATTAACAAAATCAAGTAGACATCTGAAAATAATTTTATGCGCAGTTTTATGGTTTGTCTCTAACAGAATAAAACTGCTATTTTGTCTTAGTATTTAGTACATATTGACAGGACTAACATTAATTACCTTTTCCAGGCTTGAGTACAATATGGAATACAAGATGGCTGTCAGAACATTTAAATATTATAAACATTTTCCCAAAACATACATGCTTGAAACTTTTGTCTATTTATGATTTTAATGTATCATTATAAACGTTTAACTCTTAGGAATACTAATGAAAACATGAACAAGAACTTCACTGTGTAGATGGCGCTCACATAGTATGTCTGGTCAATAATATCATTGTGTACCAGATAGACACTGATGTACGTTTTTGTTACTTTAAAGCTCAATACCTCAAAATTCCGGGTATCATTTGAAAGGAAGAACTACCATAGACATACAGCCGACAGACTAAGTATAAAATATTGCTGAACTAACATCTGATTTAAATAATGCTCATGCTCTATAAGGATTAGTTACTATTGCACGCTTCCATACTTTTAAGTTCCTTAATAATTGAAAATGTCAAACATGCCCATTTACCAGGATGTTTTAAAATCAGATCTGCCAATTGCGTTGCCAGAGTCATTTTGGTGGCTGACAAATGAGACCAAACTTTACCCCTGCGCATTAAGTTGTACCTCTTGATGACCACCAGGCCGCCTTCTTAAATCAACTAAGTTGCATTTTCGAAGTGAGAGTCATAGCGCCACATATGCGCTGTGGTTACAACAAAGCAAGATTAGGCTTGTAGGACATAAATCAAACAAAACTGTGAGACAGATGGTTTTAAGACTGTGTCCTGGATATATGTGGTTTTATAGCATCTGCTCAAAGCACAGGTTGATATAGGAGTTCAATTTTTCAAAGGCTATATTTACTGTCAAGTATGCATATTGACCAGGTTTTCTTGATCTGTTTAGTATATTCCATTTACTTTGACCGTGTTTTGCCAAACTATTTTTAGCCTAGCATTTAAGTGTGTTTATGAGTAACTTAGATGTAATTTGTGAAGCCCTGCTCATTTTAGTGCTTGTCTTTCATGTATTTTTCAAGCACACACCTTCAGCTTGTGCCCTTGACATATATTTCATGCTCCTCTGACTCTGACCAAATTAATGTCAAATTACTTAACTGGCTGATAGTGTAACTGTCTTTGAAATACTATTAAGCACGTTCTTAGACTTGAAACACTTGATGTATCATTTCATGCCACGCCCTTGGCTGTCGAGGCTAACACTTTGATTGTGTAACCACACTTGCTAATCTGTCATTGATATGGTATACTTGATCTGATTTTCACACTCGGTTGACTTGAACAATATTTATGTCACGGCTTGCATTAAGGTGTGTATTTCTGCACCTTTAATTTCCCACGGACATTGATCTACATTGTATACTCCCTAGAGTTCGACACAATTTACATAGATTTTTTGCATTTAAGTGCGTAACACCAATATCTGCAGATGTAGATCCCCAGATATGAATGATCCTTCGCACATCCTTCAGATGAAGCACCATTACCCAAGGTACGCATGAATTTCACTGTGTGGTGTCATAATTTTATCCATTGCAGTTGCAAAATTGATAGTGACATTCTTGTCATCAAATGAAAATAAAAATGAGATCCCTTAAGAGCAGTGAGCATATTAATAAGACCAGAGGACCAATGGTCCTGTAAACGCTCACCTGAGATCTGTTGTACGTATATACCAATAAACATGTTTGCATATTATGGAAAAAAGCCCCAGTAAAGGGGCAGATAATTCCCTGGTGTCCATTATTTTTCGTCATAATAATCAATATCCTGTCCATTTGCCAATTTCCTGCAAGTCTTTCCCTTCAACCGACAAATAACAGTTATCCCCATTCAAAGGCATAGGCAACCTATGTTGACCTTGTCGTAAAATAGGTCAAGGTCATCACAGGGTCATGATTTATATATACATTGTAGTACTTAAGCCATTGATGTTTCATGCCAAGTTTTGTTGAAATCGGTCCACCGGTTCCAGAGAAGAAGATTTTGGAAGGGTTTTTACCATATATGGGCATGGCGGCCATCTTGGTC
Source organism: Rugalucina vietnamica (assembly GCA_964017185.1). Lineage (NCBI taxonomy): Eukaryota > Metazoa > Mollusca > Bivalvia > Lucinida > Lucinidae > Rugalucina > Rugalucina vietnamica. The sequence goes on along the minus strand of OZ024870.1, from coordinate 71,025,693 downwards.
ATGTGACCTAGATAATTTATATATACATTGGTTCCCTCATTCTATAAATGCTTCACATAAAATTTGGCTTTGATTGGCCAAGTGGTTTCAGAGAAGAAGATGTTTGAATATTTTGGTAATATACATGTATATTGCCCCGGGGTGGGGGCATATGAGCCCCTTGGGTCCATTTTTTTTCAGAATCATTAATATTCAGTCAAACTACCCATTCCTGCAAGATTTTCACCTCAAATTACTTTTTAAAAGTTTTCCCCATTCAAATGCATAGGCGACCTATGTTGACCTTGCCATAAAAAAGGTCAAGGTCATCACAGGGTCATGATTTATATATACATTGTAGTACTTGAGCCATCAATGCTCCATGCCAAGTTTCTTTGAAATCAGTGTACCGGTTCCGGAGAAGAAGATTTTGGAAGGGTTTTTACCATATATGGGCATGGCGGCCATCTTGGTCATGTGACCTTGATTATTTATATACACATTGGTTACCCCTTCCTATTGATGCTTCACATAAAATTTGGCTTTAATTGGCCAAGCGGTTTCAGAGGATATGATGTTTGAATATTATGATAATATACATGTATATTGCCCCGGGGTGGGGGCATATGAGCCCCTTGGGTGCAAATTTTTTCAGAATCATTAATATTCAGTCCTACTGCCCATTTCCTGCAAGACTTTTACTTAAAATGACATTTTAAAAGTTTTCCCCATTCAAATGCATTGACGACCTATGTTGACCTTGCTGTAAAATAGGTCAAGGTCATCACAGGGCCATGATTTGATTTTTATACACATTGAAGTGCTTGAGCCATCGATGCTTCATGCCAAGTTTCGTTGAAATCGGTCCACCAGTTCTGGAGAAGAAGATTTTTGAAGGGTTTTTACCATATATGGGCATGGCGGCCATCTTGGTCATGTGACCTGGATTATTTATATACACATTGGTTCCCCCTTCCCATAGATGCTTCATGTAAAATTTGGCTTTGATTGGCCAAGCTGTTTCAGAGAAGAAGATCTTTGAAAATGGTGGACGACGGACGGACGGACGACGGACGGACGGACGACGGAGCATGGGTATACTATAAGCTCACCTTGTGAGCCTGACGGCTCAGGTGAGCTAAAAAGGAATGGGTCATACCGCGGTTTCGGCTACTTAAGACTCTGATTTGGCAAAATGGAGCCAAAGTGAAATACTGTAATTTTGTAACTTTCAACAGGATAGTCGATCAAAAGACTAGTATTATCCAAACAGAGCCAAATATATAAAACGGTTAGAAAATGAATCTAAACTGCTAAACCGATAATGAATTTCTGATTACTCAGAATACCCTCGCTGATCAATGCTATTGATTTTTACAGGTTATATCGTCTAGATATGAGCCCTGTCCATCTGTTCTGAAGCTATATAAATAAATATACTTTCAGTAAAGTAGCTAAGCTGGAGTGTAGAACAAGTCATACACAATACGACTCATAAATAAGATTTTTTTTACAAAAGTCTCCCCGGTGTACATAATACATAAGTTAGTTTTAGGCTTTATTTGTGCATTGGTATTCAATTCAAGTGAAAATATCTTCATTAATACTAATCTTATAAATGCCAATTTGATGACTTTATCATGCTGATGATAATTCTATGAATGAATGATAATGCTATTTTTATCAACTTATCACACTGTGGCCATTTATTATGGATCCTATTCATAATGTTTGTAAAAATAAACTGAAATAACGTTAATAGAATAACAGCACTGCATTGTGTCAAATCTGCACTTTTTATAGCTTCAAGGATAATTCAAAGCCTGAATTCCTTGACATATCTACAAAGCATTTGTCAAGATGAACCGTGTGGTATTTTTGTGTCTATTTTACACCAGTAATATACAAAATGAGAAGAAATTTTGTTTTATTCTGGTGGCCATTTTGGATGCCATCTTTAATGTGTTCGTTTTACAGTTTGCAAAAATATATAAACATCACCAGTCCTTTAACTTCCGTTCTAGATTTGATCAAAATGCAAACAAACATTCAAACAAACATTCACTTTCGTATCAGTGTAATTAACACTGTACATGTAGTTGGAAATCTGTAACTGGTAGACATTTTGGATGTCATCTTGAATTAATGACAAGACTCAATGATGTCAAGAGTTAATTATTTTGATTCTATTCTGTCATTTTCTTATCCAGAAGAAGCTCAATTGTGTATACAAATGTGTTAATAAATATATGGTAAAACATGTGAAATCTTAAAAAAAATCTTATTTTGGCAGCCATCTTGGATGCCATCCTTGTTTTTTCAACCAGAAAGCATTAACTGTAGACAGTTGAGTTAATACCTAATAAAGTTGTGAGGCAACATAGCATTTTTATTCATTTTGAGGGAAAACTGTAGAGTAAATCATATGTATTTTCATAGTTTAGACATCTTGGATGTCATCTTGAATTTCTCAAAATGCTCAATTATGACAGGCTGTCATCATCCAGAATCTTAAATGGCAATGTCTTACCTACAAGAATCCATCAAGAAAAAAACTTTATACCCGACTTCCAGGTCCATCGAAAATATGCCATATTCGTGCCGGACTAGTTGTTAGTTTCTGAAATAAAGGTTATTAGGAAACATAATAATCCCCTATAGAACAATAAGTGACACGATGAGTTATTGCAAATAGATTGGAGAGCTTACAGTTTCAGTAAACTACACTGTCCTCGCTAACCGTTAGGATATAGTTCTAAAAGTAATGAAAAACATCCTGTTTTAGATTTTCAAATATAGAAATATACACTTTTAATGGAAAATCGTAGTTGTCAAAACATATGTGTAAGATGCATTTGAAGAATGAGTTTCTCTTTCTATGCCATCTTTCCGCATCTTCGAATAACATTTACCACTCAACCAAAGCTCCGGCTACGCTTCTACTTAAGAAATAGATCAGCTTTAGCAGTGAATTGTTGAGTAATAATTCACTGTTTGGAGGTCAGTTGTAAAGAAGATCAAATCACGAGCGCGTAGCGCGAGTGATTTATCTTCTTACAACTGACCGACAAACAGTGAATTATTACTCAACAATTCACGCACTTGAGCTGATCTATTTCGATTCTAACACAAAATAAACGGAATAAATGTTGCTGAAACCGTCGATATCGTTCAGCTTTCCGCCATTGCATTGCAGATATCCCGCCAAATATTTGACTGTAATGCTGGTATTTACACACACGTATTACGTTTGTTGTGCGCTAAAACGACGTTTCACCGTCTAATGCTGCTTTGTGGGATAGCTGACGTCACAAATGCCGCAAAGTAACGTCACGCTTATTCGCCCAGTGAAATTGTTGCACAATATAACACGTTTTTTTACCATTGGCTATATAGGCGAGGTGTGTTAGAAAGGAATGTATTTTATTTTTGTAGATTTTTTTTTAATTTGAAATCTCAGTCAATTCACTCAAAAACTGGTTAAAGCCCAAAGGTTTTGAGTGATTCGCCTGAGTTTACACATCGATAAAATCAAAAAAAAACAACAATAGTTCAATCCTTATAATTTCAACTTTGTCTCATAACAGTGCCTTTTGTGGACAGTGCTTTAAATTTGCATAGCCAGCGGAAGGAAAATAGAGCAAAACGGACATGCCATGCGGTCATCTTGAAAATTTGCTTAGCATAGAAAACACTTCTCGCAAATATAATACATGAATAGACGTTATAAATTGTTTAGTATAGGAAGGCTGTAAAATGCTAGAGCTTTAAAACATCTACCCTACATTCAAATCTGTTCCTTAAAGCCGCATGCACTGAAAAAGGGCATGCCGATTTTGAACCGGCCAGGCTGGGAACATTAGAAATTCAAACGTCAAATTTTAACACACAGCTAGAAAAAAATAAAACACTTACCGTACGATGTTCTGTTAAAATTATGAAAGTTCAACAAATTCCATTTCACAACTTCAAAACTTATCTATTTATATATTGTTTTATGACGTTTCAATGTGGTGACGTCAGCGTTTGTTGGAAGAAACGTTTCGGGACGTTGCGCCAATTTGAAAAATCGAGCATTCTTACGCGTTGCCTTTATCGAAGTATAAAGTCACCAAAGAAGCCAAGCAGAATGTAGGGAATTATTAAAAAAGGAATTATATACATGCAATTGCGGTTTAATTTCCCAAATACGCAATTATATCAAGGCCAGTAAAGGTATTGATTCGTGACACTGTGCCAGAATGAAGTTCGTTCTAAAAGTGCATATTTTATTTGACCTTCCTCTTCATTACGTTAAGTCTTTTCACCTGCCAAATGATATAATAATTTGGCAAATGTTTCACTACATAGTAGTTAACTGACAGAGTTTAATATAGATATAGCTGTTTATGCATTGATGGTGCCATGAGACTTACGACCAGCAGCATGTCGCAGTCTCTTTCTTCGCTTGCTATCTATGCTTTTACTGAAGGATACATTAGCCTTCGCATGAGAAAACCATTGATTTGCATATGCAAAAACAAAGACGCAGGTCAGCACCTTTCGCCACACGGATAGTACAATTACTTTTCTACTTATATACAAAGTTTCAAGCCTATCAAGCTGTCGTCTACAAAATTTTGTGCACTGTCGGTAGATAATTGATTTTGTTACTGTCACTTTCAGAAATATCTCGTCTATTAATCTGGCAGTTTAAGTTATTTTACAGATTTTCAGACATTCAGACAAAGCCAGACCCATTTAAAGTTGTATATGAGTTTTAGAATAGGCATATCACGGTTATGACGTTTGCGTTAAAACATACTGTTTTTAAGCCTGAGTGACATCTTTAAGCACTTTCAAATCCAACCAGAAAGCTGTATAGAGCATAAGACTATGCAATTCTCATGCATATTACGTATTACAAATATTACACTTTCGAACGTCCGTTAATTGCTTTATAACAATATCCACTTTATAGTTTTAGATACGGAATTAGTATTGGTGTTGTTCTTAATGAACGTCCAGCATTATTCTATTAAGTATATGATCATAAGTTTTTGCTCTGTAAAAAAGAGGGAGTTTTACCTTTAACAGTGTGTGGTTCCTTACAAGTACGTCGGCTAATATAGGAATGAATTATATTTTTGTTGATTTTACCGATGTGTAAACTCAGGCGAATCACTCACAAACTGAATAAAGCCCAAAGGGCTGTATGAAAAAGTTTGTGAGTGATTCGCCTGAGTTTACACTTCGATAAAATCAACAAAAATAATAATTCATTCCTTATTATTCAAATTTTGTTCTCATTATACTGCATTTGTCGACATTGATTTAATTTTTTATAGCCAGCGGAAGGAAAATAGAGCAAAACGGATCTACATTAGGCAGCCATCTTGAAAATTTCCAAAGGATAGAACTTCTTTAGGGAGAAAATATCACCATCTGACTGATAAAAAGACATGTCGATTTTGAACTGGGGCTCGGAACATAAGAAATTCAAACGTCAAATTTCAACACACAACTAGAAGATTAGAACACTTACCGTACGATGATCTGTTAAAAGAAAAAGCGTCAATATTAATTAAAATTCCAAATATTGATTTCGACGCCTTCAAAACGCTCCATCCATTGTTTTCATGGCGTTTGGATGTGGTGACATCAACGTGTCTTCGAAGAAACGTTACGTAATGCACTCATTCTAAAATAAGCAGCGCACCCCCTGTCTCGGGGTGTTAAATAAAAATTGGAGTGACATTGTTCAATATATCACCAAGGTTGGCTGTATTTTCAAAATTTGGTACTATCTCCATTTAAACCGAATAAAGTATGATACCCAGTTATGTTTTTTAAGATCTCTGGTAGTAGTGAATAATGCATGACCCCACCAAAAACGGCATGTCACAAACTGAAATGCAAAAATTCAGAAGGCGATAGAATGAACAAATTCTATTTTCACACGAAACAACATCGTTCGATTTACTTAATTTGACATTATCTTTTGGTAAAAGAAATGGTTATTTTATATCTTGTAAACAAACAAAAATATCAAACATCAAAAATCGAAAAAAGCATGTCACAGAGTTTCTGTAATTTACGTGACGCTATAGAAGATTGTCCAAATCTTAATACTGCTTTCTGTTATTGCAGACCAAACTGTGTCAATTAAATAGTTGAATATGTCCTTTATATGGATAACATACGGATTTTTCATTTTGCTTTACTATTTTGGTCAAATATATCTTATCCCCCTGCTTAACCATTGCGTCCCTTTTAAGATGTAATCATACGTGACACCTTTTTTCTACAAATCCAACATGGTATCTGAAACAACGTTATCTGAATATGAAAGTATGGAGGATGAATACATCTCACAAAAAATAAAGTTAATATCAAACGACCCTAAGGTGTTTTTTTCTGATGCTAAAGTTGAAAATGTAATAAACGTGACAGTAATTTACGTGACGGTACTTACTTTCAAAATGCCAATATGACATATTATATAGCTAAGATTGTGCTTTGAATCAGCGTCAATAAGTGTTTTAATGTCCATTATGTACTTTTCAGTAGTTAAGTTTACGGAATATGATGTTTTTTCAAGCAGTGTAACGTAAATTACGCCTTTGTCACGTAAAATACAAAGGTAGTTTAAGTCTATTTATCAGTTATAGTTGAAAACAGTTGAATCTAAAAGGATCACACCTCCTTCAATCAAAGACATAGCACTACTACATTTGTTATTTGCATTTGTCCATTCCAAAATACTGACCAACAGTTAAATATCAGCCTTGAGATAAATATACATTTTTATCAATATAAAACAGTTTTGTTTTACTAAATAATTACGTGGTTAATCAACCGAAGGATTTACTTCTTGTGCAGACTGGTTCAAATTCCATGCTTCATTTTAAGTTAGCAAAAACTCAAACATATCTAAGTTTAAAAATAATGTAGGTGACTTAAATATTACCGTCACGTAAATTACAGTATTCCGTCACGTATATTACATTGTTATAGAATGTTGTGCAAAAAGTAAAACAATATTAAAAAATGAAATAGGATCACCCAAGATTGTCTGTTTGGAGTAAACGTATCCAGATAAAGTCTTTCAGATAATATTTAATGCCACTGTGTATCTGTATTGCAAAAATAATTTATGTTGCGGTTTGCAAGTAATTTACGTGACGCTGAATAAAACAAGACCTGTCATATAACAAGATGTATTTAGAAAAGTAATTATAAGCTCCGCCACTCATGTAGGACAAATGTAATTATCATTACATGTTTTGATATAATTCTGATGTACAGGTCAGATGTTATTATAGTTGCAAGTTAACAACACTGAAAATTCTGAATCAAGAATCCTGCATCATACACATATCATCTAACATTTTTTGATAGTAGATATGAAAGGACGTTTATTGCTTGATTTAATCTACTTAATATTGCTCTTTATTTGAGAAACTGAAGTCTTCTAGTCAGCGATATACGTTGAGTTTGTGTTATGGTTACATTTAGTTCATATGTAGTGCGTCACGTTGATTACCAAATTGAAATATACCCATCAAGTTTCAAAATGATGTAGAAATTGCAAGAATATTGGGAAGGTGGTGAAATTTTACAGGATGAAGCCTGAATGATCCAGAATAGTGATGGTATGTAGAAAAAGTGTAATTCTAAAAGTTTATTTTTCTTCATTTTTTTCTTCAGGATGTGCACCTTATTTTAGAATGAGTGAATGACGTGATGTCGCTCCATTGTAAAAATGAAAGCCGAGGATTCTTACGCATTGCTTTTATCAAAGTATGAAGTCTTCTAAACAGCCAATCAGACTGTATGAAATTGGTAAGGTTGGAATTATTTGTATTTGAAAACAATTTCCAAAGCTTATATTTATTGAAAAGGAATTTACATTGGCAAATAGTCAGGTCAGTTTTATTGCTATAAGTACTACCTGTTGCCATGCGGTGCAGATGGGGCTAGTTAGCCTTGGACGGAAACCCATCTGGGAGTTTCCTAGTTCTCTACACAAAAATCTAGCTGGGCAGGGTGACCTCATTAGTTTGGCTTGACAGTCCTCCTAGGAGTTTACAGCTCTCTAAACAAAACCTAAAATAAGGTACATGGAGCTCTTCAGCTGTGGCAGGAAAAGGTTATTGCAAAATAAAACCTGTGTGTCTGGATATGCCTAGTCCAGATATGCAAATACTGTTTCGGTAGATGAAGCGGAAGAAATCTTCTGATTCAATGGTTCGGAAAGCGATACAGCAACATGTTGTGGAACATGCAGAGCGTGACAATGCACCTAAGATGTTACGATCATCCACTGCATCCAAATCCAACACAAGACGTCTTGACCTGTGTCTTGCCTCTGTGCACAGTTGGGTGCGGACGAGCGAGTGAGGTTGACGCTGCGCAACTCTTCCGCAATATAATCCAATTTCATGACGCAACAACACCAACCAGCACCTGGAAAACCGTACAATGAACAAACCATCATTGTGAACGGACACAAACTGAAAGTTGTTGATAAATTCACCTACCTGGGAAGCACTCTCTCCAGAGCAGTGCACATTGATAATGAGATCACTGCCATAATTGCAAAAGCCAGTGTGAAATTCGGAAGACTCCGTGCAAATGTATGGGAGCGAAATGGATTCAAGCTTGACACCAAGCTGAAAGTCTACAAGAATGTGGTACTGCCAATCCTCTTGTATGCATGTTAGACATAGACAGTGTGCCAGCGTCATGCAAAAAGACTTAACCATTTCCACTTAAGCTGTTTGAGAAAGCTGTTAAAATCAAGTGGCAAGACAAAATTCCAGACACAGAGGTCCTGAAGAAAGCAGCGATGCAAAGCATGCATACTGTCTTAATGCTAGCACAGCTAAGGTGAACTGCCCATGTTATAAGAATGCCTGATGAGCGACTGTTATAAGGGTCACTGATGAAGGTTCATTACCCGTAATTGTACAATATGGCCCATTTTCTAGCTCTGAATGTTTTACTGCTTCCAAAGGATCTAAAAAATATTTTTATTTGCTATTACTGCAGCTGGTGTTGTGCCGTGTGACGACACTAAAAAGTCTCCCCTTACATCATCCATAGTGCAGATTATATTTTTCTTTTGATCCTTTGGGATCAGTGAATATATTTGGAGTATGTCAAAATTATTGTATGTTAAGAATCATCTTCTCAACAGTATTTTGATTATCTGGCCCCTTTGGGAAAATGAGTCTTTGGTTTAGACTACATAAATGTTAATTCTTAAAACTGTAGCTAAGGTATCTGGCGTTCGCTGCAAGTTTTGAAAAGGGTCACTAATGAAGAAGGTTCATTACCCGATATTGTACAATATGGCCCATTTTCTAGCTTTGAATGTTTTACTGCTTCCAAAGGATCTAACAATTATTTTTATTTGCTATTACTGTAGCTGTGCCGTGTGGCGGCCCTTAAAAGCCTCCCCGTACATCATCCATAGTGCAGATTATATTTTATTTTTCTTTTGATCCTTTGGGATCAGTGAATATATTTGGAGTATGTCAAAATTATTGTATGTTAAGATTCAACTTCTTAACAGTATTTTGATTATTTGGCCCCTTTGGGAAAAGGAGTCTTTGATTTAGACTACATAAATGTAAATTCTTAAAATTGCAGCTAAAGTATCTGGCGTTCGCTGCCAGTTTTGAAAAGGGTCACTGATGAAGGGTTATTACTCGAAATTGTACAATATGGCCCATTTTCTACCTTTGAATGTTTTATGCTTCCAAAGGATCTAACAATTATTTTTATTTCCAAAGAAAGTCTTCTATGGAGAACTACATGAGGGAAAGCGCTCTCAAGATGACCAGAAGAACCGCTACAAAGACACCCTCAAAGCCTCTATGAAGGATTTCGACATACCAATGGGGTCTTGGGAACATACTGCACAGGAGCGATCAAAGTGGCGAGGTCTCATCAACAAAGGAGCATCTCTCTATGAAAAAAAAAGAGAATCTGTGAATCTGAAAGAAAGCGCAGAGAACGCAAAGCCAATACCAATGGGCCAACAGCTGATTCCATGACACTGCAACCGACAGTTTAGGCTAGAATTGGCATAGTCAGCCATCAAAGAACCTATTCAAGAAATAATGATGGTCTTTCTCATTAGTGAGAGACGAACGACCACATTGGCAAAATAGGCGGGCGCCATTTTGTCGCTTAAAATACCGTTATGAAAGTAATAAGATGAAAGTAAGGGATTGCACAAAGTCAATCTGTATACAAAAATTATTTGTTACCTTTAAACAAACTGTGGCATTATTGTGCTTTTATTATATCACATGATTGGACAACAAAACAGCAAAGCCTGACAGTTTCTAGTAGGTGTTTTCTGCCACGAATCGATACAATTCATATGTAATCCCTCGAATTTGATATAACAATACAAAATATTCCCCACTAGCGTTTTATCTTTTGGCACGCAGAGTTATTGCTAATGGAGTTAGCTCCAGCTTATCTTAATTAGCAGACGCCAATTTCAAATAAGCAATATGACATTTGACGATACAAGAAGTCAGCTTGGTCCTTTCCAGTTATGTCCTACATTAGTACGTTTATCCGAATATTCGCGAGTTAAGACAAGGAAGTGTGGTTGTTGAGCGAGTAACTGAAATGACGTCGTCTTATTTAGGAAACAAACGTGTGCGATCAAGCTTCCCATGTACTCAGCCAAGCATATTGCTTCAGTTTGGGTACATGATTTTCTGCACAATGTCGTATCAGGTGGCCATAACTTTCGTAAGGCCTGTATTTGAAAATGTACAAAAAAAAACTTTATGTAAGTGTTCCACTGTTTTTGTGTGTTTAAACTTTTCAGTAGCCATGACGGTACTCCAAAGTATCTTACTTTGCATAACCGATATCTTTTCGCTGCCGGTGATATTCTGTGGTAGATGTTTGGAAGCCACAGCAAGTCTTTTGTTTAAATCAGTATTGCCTAGCATGTATGTACACTGATGCTTGATTACAGTAATATATGTAGTTTACTGCCTAAAAAGCTACACATTAACGACGACGGTAGCCAGTTTAGTAGCAAAGAAACTGAAACAAATTAAACACCGCCACCAAACACCTTGTTTGATATAATTGAAGTTAATTACAACAGCCACAGGAGAACGTCCATTCTGTATGGGAGACTGCCTATAGAGAAAGCTTATTAAGTTTTTGTTTCAAAAACACGTTTTTGTCAGCGAATAAAATAGTTTGATTATGCCTTCATTGATCCCCGCAATGTTTTCCTCCAGGAAAAAGTACCGATTATTATTATTATTATTATTATTATTTTTTTTTTTTTTTTTTTTTTTTTTTTTTTTTTTTTTGGAGTGAAAACATATTTTCTGCAATTAACCTTAATTGAAATTGAAAAAGTTTTTTTCAGGGGTGTTCCCCCCACCGGGACCAAGAAAATCCTTTTGCACATAGTTGTAGTTTTACATTACAAACATCATATGCAAATGGCATGCTTGGTCCGTGGGGGGGGGGGGAGGCTGTCAAAATGCTCAAAAACGAATTATAATGCGAGCCAATCAAATCACCTGATTTCAATAATTTTGTGCAAGACTGTAGCTTATTTATATACATTTCTACCTGGCTGGACATGACACAGTGTTTGAAAAGTAGCCCCACCAGGAGAAAGTCTGCCTTCTGTTTTTCAACCTTATAAATAATCAGACCAAATTCTAATGAACTTTGATGATCATAAGAAATAAGAGTGTCTGTACTTAGTCTAATGCATTTGTTTCTGTCTAGGTGACCCACACATTTGTCTTGGCTTCATTACATGTAAGCTGAAGGTTAGCATATTTGAGGCAAGTCAAGGTCTACATGGTCATTGGGTTCTATGTTTTGCTAAACGTCAAATCCAAAACAATACAGGTTATTTTGCTCAAAATAGGTTGGCAAGGATTTAGAAGCTAAAAAGCACAAACATTTGAGTTTGTTTTGTTGCTTGCATGTATAAGAAGGTACATTTGCATACATATATTTGTATTCACCTTGAATTGTATGTAGACAGTATATTGTTATGATACACCTCAATGATGACACTTTTGAAATATAAACATTACAGTCAATGTTCAAAAGTTATAGATAGAATAATCATTTGACAAAAACAAAGACATACTTTTACTCGCTTTTTATCAAAATAAGACCATTTACAACACCATTTTACGCAGCAAATATTATTTTACAATGCATTTTGATGAATACTGGAGAAAATCTTAGTTTTGGGCTTCTTTTTTTTTTTGTCAAAAAAATTACCCCTGAGTTGTGGCAAGTATACATGTATGTAAAATTTTCAAATCAAATTTGTTTTGGTTGTGTGCACAGGACGTCAGGCTTCCACAAAAACACACCATCACAGTCATCACTTATGTATCAATACATCAGGAAAACATGTCCGTGCAATATATACCCCCTTAAACCCCACTTTTATATAGTAAAACTGGGGTTTTTAGGGGTATACCTATTTTTCTTATTTTTGCTCCAAAACATAGATTGTGGGTACTCGTTAGAACCGCCTCCGCCAGGCGGTCCTAACGTGTACCCACAATCTATGATTTGAGCAAAAATAAGAAAAATATCTATTTTTTTCTGATGATTTTTTAATTTTTACAGGTGAAAAAAAAATCTCTGTATATTGCATGGGCAAGTTTTCGTAATGCATGCTTTCAAAATCTAGGCAGACTGAATACGGGTTTTGACGTGATCTTTGCACAAAAGACACAATTAAACTTTCTCGAAATGCTACACAAGTTATCTGAATATACTCTCTTTTGTTCTAACCTCATTATTGACCAACTGCAGTTCAAATCTAATAAAACAACACTCTTCTACAAATTCCTGCTAGACCAATCAGCCCGCTAATCAAATAAGCTCCTAAAACAACATCAACGGGGGAAATACGAGTTCTGTTGTATGCTCTTAACTGGGGAAATACGAGTACCATTGTGTGTTCTAGATGAACATTGTAGCTTTAAAATCTGGCACGAGCCAATAGGAGGAGTTAAAGGCTTGTATATGAGCCACGGCATGAGAAAACCAACAATTTGCATAGGCGAAAACAAAGCCGCAGATCAGCTGTGCAGTAATTGCACAGCTGATCAGCACCTTTGTTTTCGCTGCAGGGATAGTAAGTACAATCTTTCTTCTTCTTCTTAAATCTGAAATTTCAAGCTTCTTGCCTGTTTCTATGATTGTACAGGCTGGTTTGTGTCAGACCTGGTCGGAACCCACATTGTTGGTTTTCTCACGCACAAGCTCATATATATAGCTGTAAACCTTCCTATGAACAGGCCTTCTCAAACAGAATGTTCGAGTACATTCATCCATATAGGCTGTCGATTCGAATATATTTCTATGGTCGTCCACATTTTCCACAAGATAAGTAATCAAAACAACAATCAGACATGCAAGTTGCCATCATGACAAATTAAACTGCTGTGCTTTTATTAACAAATAATCGAAATGCAAACTAAACATTCTGAAATTAATAATAATGCATCACATCTTTGCCTTCTATCATTGCCTGTATCTGCTAGTAATTTTGTGGTATTGTAATGCAATTAATGAAATGCATGTAGGAAAATATCACTTTAGCATGTGATGTTATCACACACTTAGACTGTTACATGTCTTTGGCACAAAGCTAAAGCTTGAGACACATGTATAGTAAGAATGGCCTAAGTGTCTTAGTTTCTATCTTTATAACTGAAGTGAAAGTAAAAGTAGGCAATGATCAGGAAATGACTCAAAAAAACCGAGGTGGGAAAAAACCAAACTAACAATCAGGTATTAATACTAAGAACATATATAGCAAGCCGAGTGAACAGCTATTTTCATAATAGGTGGCTACTCAGTCACCCAAACTTAACTAAAATATGGAAACATACATATGGTGCTAGTAGCAGCACAAAAATTCAACACATGATCAAACATCACAGAATGCAGCGTCTAATCAGAGGCTTTTGGCTTAAATTATTTGGCCAAGCAGTGGTAAAACTATGATGACTGATCTGAATTAAAAAAATTGGGTCAATGTCAAACGTTTTACATAAATATCTTGACATTTATTTTGAGACAAATTCTAGAAACAATCCAATAGTATCGTGCGATTTTTAGTCATTACGGATCGATTCAAGACGAACGTTAATTGCTACGTGCTAGTGTAAGTAAGTAAGTAAGTAAGTAAGTAAGTAAGTAAGTAAGTAAGTAAATAAGTAATAGTTTATTAGAGTGTCACATATCAACATCATACAATACAACATAATTAAGAAAGACTAAAAGTTGATACCAGCCACAATTTGGCTTACGAGACACTATACATGTATATACAGTTTAAACAATTCCATATAAGCATATCCATATATTACCACAAAAAGGCACCGTAAGGCATATGTCATTAATAACAAAATAACAAAAATAGATATTATCTACACATATAACAATATTTACATATAAAAAAGTACAAATGAGAGGAGCCGCAAAGCAGCGAGCTTGTGCCACCATCACATACAGACGCGCACCTTAACTCCACAAAATCTGGTTCGGAGATGCTATTATAGAAAAACCAGAACACCGGGTATGTGCCGAGAAACGATCTTATATGGAGTGGCCCCCGACACACACCAGGGTCTGTATTTAAGAAATTGCCTACAGATATTTAATTCTGTTAAAGACGAATATAGTTTGTCGGAGTCCATGGCCCATCAGCCATGTGATGGCATATATCTACATGTAATATCCAGATATCACACAGAACATCAAACCTAAATAATATCGTATAATACAATATACACACTATGTTAAATACAGTCAGTATGATTTCACCTCCCACCATGGCGCCGCCATGACAAGCCACCCAAGTGATTGGGCGGTTTCCCTACCTTCATGGGTCACTCGTCCAGGCGAACGTAGGGCCTATAAGACGTGGCTGCAAGACACTTCCCGATGTGTGACATTTCCAAGCAACAAATTTACGCCGTAAACTATGTTGCCTTGTAATTATTAAAGTCACATAATGTCGTTTATTCAATATTGTCTAATACAACTGGGATGGTAAATATGCTACTATCAGAGAAACGGTAATTTAATTGGAATAGAATACTATGGGTAGGTATCTCGAAGTTTAATTAATGGTCATTAAAGTGTGGTCATGTCTGAACATGAAGTAAACAATCTTTGATTGAAAAAAAAAAAGGTACAAGTAGGCAAAGATCAGGAAAAGGCGCAATCAGAAAGCCTATGACATGAGATAGTCTAACTTAAAACTGCAACCAGTCTTTACAAATACAAAGATACAGCAATATTCATAGTGTTGACAAACAAATAGAAAATACACGTTTGTCCAAATTTTTGCCGTGATTTGTCTTCATGCTTTATAACAATTTTTATTGTGTGTAACTCTCTGTAATACCCGTCACTTTTGTATTTGATTGATGCAAGGCGGCTGTGCGCTTCATGCGTGATGTGACATTCGTGTTTGATTTGATTTGATGCTTTACGTCCCAGTCAACAGCAATGGTCATGTCGGGACGTTGCCTCCATTTTATGGGACATTTACCCAACATTAGGAGTCATGACACTCAAAATGTGCTTCATAAATATAACCACCCAACTAAGCCAATAAGGCTTATATGTATGGATGGTTTGACTAGGCCACATTTCCTGGGCAGGCTCAGACATGAGCGGTTAACCACTGATCAGATGATCGGTCAGTAGATTGGAAGCTTTGCCTGGAGGCACAAGCAGACCATCTATTTCTCTTAGGCCCCAATGGGCGGGGGCCCATATTCCCACTCGACCACCCTATGTTATGTGATGTACTTCCTTTCCCGCCTGGTGTCTGGGATGATATTTAAGATTTGAAAGTACAGTGCCTGTGCCTTCTTTTCTCACTAAACTCACGACATCAGATCAGAATTTACTAGACCTTTCTGTACACGGGTATATTTGACAAGGCACCCTTAAAATTTGGGCTGTGAGAATTAGATGGGCTGCATGTGCCTCTAGGTAAAAGTTATACCCATCTGACGAACAAACGTTCTAAATTGAGCCGCGACGCAAGAAAATTGGGTCTTCGGGTTTTCCGACCAGGTCCGACACAAACCGAGCTGTACAAGCACAGAAGATGACTAGAGACTGGTAATTTTGGATTTAGAAAGTAGAGGAATTGTACTATCCGTGTAGCGAAAAACAAAGACGCTGATCAGCTTCGCAGTTACTGCGAAGCTGATCTGCGCCTTTGTTTTCGCATAGGCAAAAATCCGGTTTTCTCACGCTGCGGCTCAATTAATACTGATTTACTTTGGAAGGTCTAAGCCTGTCCAGAAAAAGTGGTGTAGCCAAACCATTCATATATGTATAATATGTTGACTGGTTTACTTGGGCGGGCGGTTATATTAGACTTCGGTGTTGAGTGGAAGTACCATAACATGGAGGCAACGTCCCAGCATGGCCACATTTATTGCCTGGGACATAAAGCAATAACTCAAGCAAACAAGAAACGTTTTTTTTTTTTATTTTTTTGTTTGTTTTTTTGTTTTTTTTTTTTTTTTTTTTTTTGTTTTTTTGTTTTTTTTTTTCATATTTCAGTCTTGCCTATCAAGATATAAAAACGATCAAAAATTCGGCCAGATCACATTTCAAATCTGCTACGGAGAATATGTGAAGGTACAAGTAGGCAACGATCAAAGGCGCAATCGGAAAGAAATTCCCACTCCAAGAACCGAGGTGGGAAAAACTGAATTGACAATAATTTTTTAGGTCCTTATACTTAGAAAATATATTCGTACGCCGAGTGAGCAGCTATTTCCAAATAGAGAATCTCTGTGCAAGACGTTTGGGTTGATAATTGATTTAAAATGTCAATTTTATGGACAGCTCGCCCATTAGAAGAACGTTATGACAAATGTGCGAATGGCGTTAAAATTGCCCTAATCTGTATTAGGGCCATGAAAGAATCCGAAGGAAATGAGAAAACTACGGAAATCAGTGGTAAAGCTAGGAAAAGTGCAGTCTAACATTCATTCAGGCCTTTTTTATTATTTTTTTCTAAATTACAACTTGAGTATTTTTCTCATTCTACGTATATATACTGAAACACGTTAAAATGCACCACTTACATGTACTAAAATGCTTTTATGTTCGTGAAGTCTCAGTATTTTTGATCAATGGTTGCACAGGTTAAAAGTCCTACACTCTACTGAATATGCAGTTGATTTTGGCCCTGTGCTTTTGATATTATTTTACATTTAGGAGCTTTGATAGAGTCACAATAGTGCCTAGACTGGCAAAAAGACATTCAAAATAGATTAAATACTATTAGTGCATGAGATGCACCTTTCACATATCAGTTGCATCGTCAAAGTGTCTAGAGCTCACTTTTATATACTTGATGAGTCCATTAATCCACTGGGCGACGGAAAAACGTGACAAGTAATGCTTTGTTCAGATTAGGTATCTAGCTGCTTATAAGCAGAAGTTAAGGAGCGACAACAAAAGCCATAGTTAATTATGCATATGGAGATGGAACATGAGTCCATCATTGTATTGTTGCTATTAAACCAAAGACCCATGTTCGACCAGCATACTATTCTCTCGTCTACAAAACATTGTGGTTATCCTCTGGAGACTGTCGGTTGATAATTGATTTTGTTCTGTCACTTTCAGGAGTATCTAGTTTATTAATCTGGCAGTTTATATTATTTTACTGGCGACCAGACAATCAGATAAATCCAGACCCATTTATATGAATTTTAGAAGGGACATATCTTATAGGTTTAAATAAAGTAATGATGTTTGTATATAAGACTTCATGACATTTTAGCATTTGCAAAACCGCAACTATAGATATGTAAAAAGAGGCGTTAATCAGGAAATGACGCAGTCAGAAAGAAATTTCCACTCCAAATACCGAGATGGGAAAAATAATTAACAATCAAGCAATATTGTAAGCCGAATGGACAGCTATTCTCCCAATAGAATCTCTTTCTGATTGCGCCTCTCCTTATCGTTGCCTACTTACACACATTAAGCACCAATTTTATATGAAAAAAACTGGGGTTTGCAGGGGTTTACCTAATTTTCTTATTTTTGATCCAAAGCATACATTGTGGGTACTCGTTAGAACCGCCTCGGCGGCGAGGCGGCTCTAACGTGTACCCACAATGTATGTTTTGACCAAAACGTATCAATATCATTTTTTCCACTGAAATTTTCAATTTTAACAGCTTAATTAATCTCTGTATATTGCATGGGAAAGTTCTAGTGGGTGTCAAAAAATCAAGATATGTCAGATGTAAGCCACTGGATTTTAAGCCTATATTAAACAATACAAAATATTCTCGCCAACGCTTTATCTGCTGGCACACAGATATTGCTAATGGATTTAGCTCAAGCTATCTTAATTGGCAGATAAGCTGTATGACATTCACAGCTTAGTCATTTCTAGATGTGTCCTATGTTCATAGTTTATACATTTATCCGAATAAAACCGATTTAAGGCAAGACAGTGTGACTGTTCAAGACGTCGGCTTTATTTTGAAGACACTTGAGCAAGCAGGCTCCCCAAGTACTCATCAAAAGCATGTTGCTTTACCAAACATTCGTAATGTGCGTAAAAACTGTCCTGTATTTATCACGTACGGCGCCATATTAGCTTGACATAATTTGCGAAAGCCGCGTTTTAAGTCGCAATTCGCATGCGCAAAAACTACATTCGTGTTAATATATTCCGGTGTGTAAATGCAGCTGTATACTTCGGTGTGCAAATCAAGGTGTGGGTTTTAAATTGCGTTCGCATGGGCTTTATCACCAGGAGTATTTATGTATGTAAAGAAATCATTCCTGGATTAAAACCTGTTCATTTAAGTTTTCTGTATTTGCAAAACAAGGAGATGCTGCTTCAATGTGTTCTTGTAGAACTTTGGCAGCAGAGGAGAATCATGTAATGGTCAGGCTCAACTTTACCAGTTATCCTACATCATCATTTCACAAGGAATTACTGTTAAAATGCCCCAATAATCCTCACCAAGATATTATGAAGAAATAGGTCGGCTGTTTGCCCTCCATATAATCTAAAATGTGTTGAATGGCAATAAATTTATTTATCAACAATGTCAACTGCTTCAGAAATTTGCGTCTAGTCAGACCCAGGAGTAAATTCACCCATATGTTAAATACTCAGGCTTACTTACTTACTTACAAGAATATTGTTTCTTCTGTTTAATTTCAATAATGACCAACTGCAGCCAAAATCAGGTAAAAGTGTCTGGGATCTGATACCATAGTGAGGCAGCACTGTATAAGTGAACATTGAGCTCACTGTCACAACCAGACACCGTCTGTCGACAGATAATGTTGAAAGCGACGTCAAACCCGAACAAACAAACAATAATTATTATTTTCTTCAATTCTAGTTTAAGTTTCGACTAAAAGTTATATAAGAAATGATGAAACATCGCAAGGTGTGGCTTCTCACCAGGGGCCTCTGGCAATTATTTTGGCCTGTCTTTGGTCTGCGTCCCAAATCTTGGTTGATGTGATTTAAGTGACAGTAAATGGACCAATGCCAAACGTCTTATACATATATCTTGACATTTACCATGTCGGCGACAAAATTCTGGAAACAATCAAATTGTATCATGTGATTTGCTAGTAATTATGCGAAGGATCGATTTCAAGACGGGCTTTGATTGCTAGGTGCTAGTGTACGCAAGACCTATTACGCACGCATTCTAGACAGTTCCCGATGTGCGACATTTCCAAGCAACGACTTCAAGCCGTTAACTATGTTGCTTTGTAATTATTGAATTCACATTATGTCGTTAGATTCTCCAGCTACATTGTATATGTCGGGTCGTAAATGTTTTGTATATGTGTAGCAACTCCATTGTATTGTTTCTGCATGGCCAAATGGAATATTGGAATTTTGCCTGTATGTACTGTCGCCAACAAGACATGACTACCATGCTTTAGTGGGCACATTGACAAAAAGTTAAAAGTAAGCAATTATCAAGAACTGGTGCGATCGGAACCAAAGCCCATCCCCACCCCCCCCCCCCCCAAAAAAAAAAAAAAAAAAAAAAAAAAAAAAAAAAAAAAAAAAAAAAAACGCGGTGAAAACTAAATTGACAACCAGGTACTGATACAAGAACATATCGTAAGCTGAGGGAGTAGTTATTTCTTTACAGGTTGTCATTTTGTTAAACGGACTTAATTTATAGTATGTCTATACATCAAAATCTTTCCACTTACTGTTGACTAGATCTGCACTGCTTTATTTATCACGAGCTTTAATATATTCATTTCCTTTTAGTTCGTTTTGTGTGTTTTTCTGTCCTCTCTACAGGACAGATCGAGGGTAAGACCGAACTGCAATATTTAAATATGCTACTGAGTGCTTATATGTGTATCTAATTGCAAGACTCTCAGGCTGTTAATTGATTTAAACTGTCAATTTTAGAGACAGCTGGCCCATTAGAAGAACATTTCGTATATTTTACGGATCTTCTTCCCGTGAGCTATTATATTTTCTCCAGACTTCTGCTGGAGATAAAGATATTTTTCAAACCCAGTGACAAATGTACAAATGGCGTTGAAATAATTGTCTTGATATGAATTGAAACCAAGCAAAAATACGAAGGAAATGAGACTACTACGGAAAACAATATCAACAGTAGTTAAGCTAGGAAATGCGCCGTCTGAAATTCATTCTGGTCCGGTAGGCTTTTTCTATTCTAAATTTCGCCATTATTTCTCTTTGATTTCATGAATAATGTGGATCTCCTACCAATACTTTAGTAGATTGAAGTTTGTCACTTATGCTATTGTCATGAGATTAATCAAATGCTATAAATTGTGCGAGATATTTCCAATGAGATTTGATATTCTATCAATTTTTGCCATTTGCAAACAAACAACCTTCTATGACTAGATATAATTATTTGTATTGGCGATGGATTGTTGTAGACGTTCCTCGGGAATTATTGCAATTGTTGCTGGGATGCAGCGTTTTATGGAGTTGCCTGATTAACTATATTTTTATGAGAACAACGAAATCATAAATCTGGTGTGTTCACGACAACGCGCAACAACATTTGAAATAATAAGCCGGTGCATTAACAAATTAATTATTCCGCATAAAACAAACTACTAAACGCGATTATAGAATTTCAGAAAGACCTGGGGTTGGTAACTCAAAGCCATCTTAAGCTTAAGGTGATCTTAAGAAAAATTCTTGAATGCTATAAATCTTAGACTATCAAAGATAATAGTGTCTAACTTTGTCATCTTGGTGTGGGCATCTCTACCATATTAAAGGGTTACATTCGCGAGACCTGTGTTGCTGCTTTGATACAGAAGTAAAATGACTTACGATGACCTTAAGTTAAGATGGCTTTGAGTTACTGGGCCCAGCTTCGGAAGAAAGAAAATATACTAAAATTAAAAACTATTAAAAGGTAACAGTAGGCAATGATCAGGAAAATGCGCAGTCAGAAACAAATTCCCACTCCGAAAACTGAGGTGGGAAATTAGGTACTTATACTTAGAAAACATATTGTAAGCAGAGTGAGCAGCTATTTCCCAATAGGCGGCGACTCAAGTAAAAATATGAAAACGTACATAAGGTTCCAACAGCGCAAAAAAAATCGACTCCAAAACATAATACAAATGGAACCAAAACAAAAGTTTATTTATGAACAGTTTTATCAATACTGCATTGAAAGAGAATAATAATCGTAAATAAACAGAAAATATCATCTTTTTGATGATGTATATGCGCTACCATGCACAGAACCAGCGAAAACATCAGAAGTCAAAGAATCAATCAAATGTGCTAAAATTCATAGTATTGCTGATAAAACTTAACAACAACAATAGGCATGGGAACCCCAGCACAATCAGTCCTCACATAGGGACCCTACAGAAACGACATATGATACAGAGCTGATTCAACGATATGTGTTAGTGCGGCACACACAGAAACAAAATCATAAAGCAAATATCTTAAAAAGGTACAAGTAGGCAATGATCAGGAAAAGGCGCAATCAGAAAACTAAAGCTTTGTTTTAGTTAAGTTTTATCGTTTAAAATAATTTGCAGATTTATCGCCTGTTCCGTTTACATGATGTCACCTTTTTCAACGAACCCTACATTTGATACTTTAATATTTTATTCATCCTTCAATGCGTCCAATTGCACTTTCGTCTGGAGCATTACTTTTGACATTCGTGCTTATATTATACAAAATGAAAGACTACATCCGAATTTTATGCATACAAATAGACAATTTATAGAATGGTATAGTATTCAATTCCCATGATAGAATAAAACTCAACACTAAACAGTCAAAACATCCTTAAAGCGTCACTAAATCCATTTTCGTTTAATCTATTTGTTAAATATTTGCCTAAAAATGCTATTACTACATAAAGCTTATCTTTTTAGAATTCGACATTGGAACGTGTGTTCTTTTAAGCCCTTCAAAACGCATTAGTATTTAGACCTTTGGGATTTGCTTTTGACAACGATAACAACTTTATTTTTCTAAAACAGCAGAGCTGAGAAATAGAATGTATGAACGATATTATAAGAATCTTACATGAGTGTCAGGTATGGATAGACAAATCTGTCCCGAGGGTCACATTTTGGCGTCACGAGGCTCGCCGAGTGATGCCAAACTGTGACCCGAAGGACAGATTTGTCTATCCATACCTTACACGCATGATGGATTCTTTTTCTTGCACACCTTAATGCGGCGTAGCTTGATTTTAATACTATTTACCTAGAAAAATGCTACAATCGCGGCGTCCGCCATTTTGAATTAAACATTTGACGTCATCGTGACGTGTGCGCTTAGCGACGAAATAACGTGACGTCCTATACAACCAATGTTAAAAAAGAACACTTGAACGCAGGGTGCGACCGGGGTGAGATAACGAGGGTGGGATAAGATTTTCTCACATGGGGTAAAACGTAGGATTTCTCTATCTGGTGTGCAAGAAGTGTTTGTCTTGATTTGCTCATAATTAAGATGGATTTTTTTTCTCGTCTTCACTGTTTCCTTTGTTATCACTGGCAACTCCTTTTTAGTATGTTTGACAGTGATAAAAAGTTGTGGTAAGCAGACGAACATGTGGCTGCAAATATCATCAGCAAATCATGTCGGTGCAAAGTATACCCCAGTTGAATCCCACTTTTATATGTTTTTAGAGAGGCGGTTCTAGAGTTTAACGTAAGTCAGTGCTGTGAGTAAAAAATACGCAAAATATTGAAACATTTTAAATGAAAATTTTCATTTCCAAAGCCGTAAAAATCTTATGTTCATTACAAAGTCGTGTTTATGTAATGTTAGTAATGTGTTTCGAGCATGGAAGGTATCTATGCGATCGTCTTAACTATACATGAAGCGCCAGTGATGACAACGTATTTTGTACCAAATATTCAGTACATTAGAGAAAAAAAGTCATGGGTCCTTCTGGTAAACGAGGTTATCCGTGTATTTTGTCTAGAATTACCAGTTGTAGCACAAGAAATGTCAGTTCTAAAATAATTTTGTAAACTCCTCACAGAAGTACTATACTTAGGGCTGAATATATGAGCCGCGTCATGAGAAAACCAACAATGTGGTTTCCGAAAAGGTCTGACACAAACCGAGTTGTACAAGCACAGGAAGCGGCTAGAGGCTGCAAATTTTGGACTTAGAAATAAGAGGTATTGCACCATCCGTGTAGCTAAAGCAAAGGTGTTGATCAGCTTCGCGGTTACTGCGAAGCTGATGTGCGCGTTTGTTTTCGCATATGCAAAATGTCGGTTTTCTTATGACGTGGCTTATATTAGCTCGAGATTGATTTTGAATCAGCTAGTAATAACTTAATGCACAACATAACTCGCAATCTGAGACAGTTGCCCGGTCGTCTGATACTTAAATTGTTCGTTTCAACGACTAAAAGTTAATCGTGTTAAAAGCAAAATTGATCTGGATGTTTTAATTTACAATAAATATTTACTCTATTAAAATCCTGAACAAAGGTGTGATACGAGTCTGACTTCAGCATCTTTTTCCCGCTTTTATCCAGTAATTATAAGCTTTTAGCGCACAAAAGACTGTTTTAAGTTCAGTACAAATGGTTTGCTATTTGCATTACTGAAATAACAGTCTTGAATTAGCATCAAAATTGTCTTCCGGGATATTATGGCTTTACACAAGGTAGATAGATTTAATACACCTGAAAGGCGTTATCAGCACTTGTCTTTTGATAAATCGTTGGTAACTGAAAACTCCTATAGTAAAATAGAACGTCCAGAAGTTGATGCAACTCTTCAAAGCGAACACAGACAATCGGTGAGAAAGAAAGGACACCGTTTTTACAACACGCATTAATATCAAGTTGGTTACCTCTTTCGCAACTACAGTCGCGAACATAAACATGAGAGTGATGTCAGAAATTTACCGTTAGAAATCTGAATGGTGTGTCTGTTCCTATTGGTCAAATGTATTTATTTCATTCATATTTTCAACTGTAAATTTGTGACGTCACTCTAATGTTGTTGTTCTCGACCTGTACACTACTGAGAATCACGTGGTATTGAATACATTCAAACCGATACATACTACAATTGAGACTAAAGCTGAGGTTGGATTTCCGAGTTTTCTCCTACAGCGTTTCTTCTACTGACTGATAGATAGGCATAGTCAATGCAGAAATTGAACATTCATAGAAAGAAAGTAACATAAGAAATCCCGGTTATTTCGTTTTCGCAAACACATCAATGTTATTGTGATGGAAGTACTATATGTTCATGGGGCTGAAGTGTCTGCGAAAACGAAATAACCTGGATTCCTTATGTTACTTTCATTCAATAAATGTTCAATGTCTACATTGATTGCACCTATCTATCATTAAATAGAGTAAACGCTATAGGGGAAAACTCGAATTTCTCAATCACAACTTCGGACTGAATTTAATTGTGTGTCACCCATTCCGTACCACGTGTTTCGCAGCTGTGAACTAGGTCGCCATCTGACTAAAATCAAACCAAAGCAGAACAGAAGACAAGAGAACTGTCTTGAAGCGGACATTCATATAAGTTTTATGTAGATTTTGAGTCCCTAGTCTCTTACGTCTTGTAACATACGAGGATTCGCAAATCGTTGAATGTACAGGGTGTCCCAAAAAACGCAACCGCTACTAAACAGTGCATAACATTTTTAATAATACAGATAAATGTAAGATATTTAAGATAATAGTAGTTCTATTATATTTGATCCTTAACAAGACAACCATTTTGCTAGTTGGTTCTTCAACAGGAAGTGACGCCATAACAAATATGTGATGTCACTTCCTGTTTTCTGCGGCAACTTACATTCCTAAAAATGCAAAGCAGTTAGCAAAATACAATTTTCAACAGTTCTCAAGCCTTAATTCCCACTTAAAAGTGGTATAACATTAAGAAAATTGTCAAAATAATCAGAAAATTAAGAGAGCTAGTTCAAAATTAGACAACATTTGCTAAAGGCCTAGGAAATTTAAGGCCTGATTTTGGCCTCATGTGTTGGTAAAAAAAATGAATTTTGGAATTTCGAGGAGAGATGTATTGTAAATAGCTGGTAAAGGTCCCTGCTTATAAATTCTAGCACAACTAGTACATACAAATTACACATGTTGCCATGGCAACGCTCCGAAAAGCATAGAAATATCACTTTTTGCAATTTTGGGTCTATTTTTCACCATTCAACATCATTTTCAACTACCGGCCCACGCGACGAACAATTTCTTATTATGAAATAATTATGAAGTATCATCCAGAGATATTGTATGCTAAGTATCATTTTGTTCGTCATGTGGGCTGGCACTTAAAAATTAAATAATGTGTTCAGAAATGGTCAAAAATAGACCCAAAAGTGCAAAATGTGCTCTATCTATGGTTCTTCTGGGCGTTGCCATGGCAACGCTTGTAGGATAAATGAACGACTTGTTCTTCTTTTTAATAGAGGAGACATATGACTGTTTTGAGGAATAGTTTTCTCACCTAAATTCCAAAATTTATTTTTTAGCAAAATCTGAGGCCAAAATCAGGCGTTAAATGCCCTAGTCCTTTCAATGAAAATTGTATCCGAAACTATGAAGTGGGCGAGCATCAAACGTGTCATGTGTTAAAATTTCCAATACTCCCAAAGCAGTCATTGCAATAAAGTCGGTCATTCCGTATATAGGTGTAATACATAATAGCAATGCTTATATATCTGAACACATTGTTAAGAAGCATACTTCTGCTAAGTTTGATTTAATTATCTGCAAAAATGATGAAGTAAATAAAAAACAAGCATTGTAGCGGGTACATTCTTATGGAAAATTGTACATGACACTTTTGATCTATGATGGTCATGCACTTCCCAGTTTAGACTAAATGTTTTGCATTTGCAGAAAATGCTGTCCATTTTTAAAGAAGCTCCCTCAATTTTCAGATAATATTATGGCAACTTCGCCCATATTTTATCCATTTTAAAACAGAATTAAGGCTTGAAAACGCTTGAAAATTGCATTTTGTTAACTGCTTTCTATTTCTACTTTTCTAGGAATGTAAGTTGCCGCAGACAACAGGAAGTGACATCACAGATTTGTTATGACGTCACTTCCTGTTGAAGAACCGCCTAGCAAAATGGTTGTCAGGTTAAGGATCAAATATAATAGAACAACTATTGTGTTAAATAATTTTACTTACATCTGTATTATTAAAAAAAGTTATGCACTGTTTAGTAGCGTTTGCGTTTTTTGGGACACCCTGTATATGAAATAAAATAAATTAAATCTGGGTTAACCTACAACTTAGACGTGTTATTACAGCTATTACAAATATACATTGTTTTCATAATGAAGAAGTAAAAGCGCAGTGTGCCCTAAATAGAACAAACACGGCATTATATGGACATCGTCGTTTTAGCATGGACTGCGTTTAAAGATGAATTTTTCTTTGTAATGCAACGGAACTGTTTTTTTTTTTTTTTTTTTTTGTTGTTGTTGTTTTTTTTTTGCAGATTCCGTGTCTGTTACGATTTGGTTTTCTCGGGAAATTACTAAGCCCCAGAACAACAAAAAGTTCTTTTGGGGAAATAATACCAGTGAAGAGTCGGACAGGTCTTCTCAACTTGATGCGGTATCAAGAGTTGTCACAATTTGCTCAGAATTCCCCTTGGAGAAAATAGTATAGTACGAAGACCAACTTAAAGAGGCAGTGACACGACTATGCATCACTAAGCAGAATGACTGCCTATATTCAAATCGAATAAGAGTACAGCAATTTTTCTGGTGACGTTAGCTAATAATGAGAATAATTTAATGATACAGGTTAAAATTAATTGCTGCACGGAAGCCTGTTGTATCAATATTCTGAAAATAGCTGCATTTCTGAACATTACATTTTCTTGCATTCATTTATCACCTGATCAATAAGAAGGTAGAAGTAGGCAAAGATCAGGAAAAGGCGCAATCAGAAAAAGATTCCCACTCCAAAAACCGAGGTGGGAAAAAACTAAACTAACAATCAGGCACTTATACCATGAAAACATTTCGTAAGCCGAATGAGCAGCTATTTTCCCAATAGGTGGCCACTCAGTTACCTTAACTAAAAATATGAAAACATACATAAGGCGCCAACAGCACAAAAATATTTTAAACACCAAGACATAAAACAAAAAGAAC
The DNA here is from genome assembly GCA_964017185.1 of Rugalucina vietnamica. NCBI lineage: Eukaryota > Metazoa > Mollusca > Bivalvia > Lucinida > Lucinidae > Rugalucina > Rugalucina vietnamica. The sequence continues at coordinate 70,997,992 of OZ024870.1, read as the reverse complement.
CACCACAGAAGTATCGACTTGGAACGATCAGTAACACAAAGTTACTGGCGGGTTTAAATCGATTTTACATGGCCATAACCTCACCCTCAGCTTCTGCAGTGGTTCATAACATTTAGTTAGTTCTTCGGTCCTCGTGATGAATCTCTAACTAGTCAATGAATCATCAAGAACAAACAAATAAATCATGATAAACATCCTGATGAATCAAAAACCAGGACTCACAGGTGTGTTTTCCTGTAATTTGGCCTGACTCTTTAAAATGTACCTTTTGAGGATATAACGCAAGACCATTTATGTTGTGACATATCACATGTTATTTACAATCATTTGTTAGCAAGATAAATCATTCTCGTGGACTAAGATATGCTTTAAAAGAGAGAATGCCTAAAATAATGTTGCTAGCAGAGCTGGCTCATTTCTGCTATTGAATAATTGCTATTGCACAACAACAATTCTTTCATGTGTTATCTCAGACAGCACAAATCGAAGTGACAAAACTCGATTGATTGATATACAGTTAATAGATCTGAACTGAATGATAAAAGCGTCCAAAAAGAGAAACAACGAAAAATGGCATTAGGAAAATCGCCTCTGTTTGTTTTGACAGATTTTTGAAACTCATTCGCAGGACTTTTCATTTTTTATTATTATTATTATTATTATTATTTTTTTTTTTTTTTTTTCAATCTACAACGAAAATTGCTACTGTTATCTTAAGAATAATTAAACATGAGTGTATTTAAAAGCTATTTGCACTTACAAGAATGCAAACAAACACGGGTAGTTAATTAAAACGTGATCCAGTAGCAATTTCGGCAATTTCTCTTCTAAAATCCACAGGTTTCAAGGACGAAGTATGCACGTTCCGATAAGATCAAAAAATACTAGAGCGACAAAGAGGTAAAAGTAAGCAACGGTCAGGAAATGGTGCAATCAGAAAGAAATTTCCACTCCAAAAACCGAGGTGGGAAAACTAAAAACAATCAGGTACTTGTAGTAAGAAAACATATCGTAAGCCGACTGAGCAGCTAGTTTAACGTTCCTATGTATTTACATGAGACACGGGTTTTTTACGTTCTTATGTACTTTTTATTATTGCCAAAATAAGGCGTCTCATCTGGTATATTAGCCTTTGTCATAAACCTGGAAGCAAGTTTTCTGATATGTGGTCAGATTAAGCGATGTAAATGGGCCAATGCCAAAAGTCTTATATAATTATCTTGGCATTTACCCTATAACAAATTCTCGAAACAATCAAATTGTATCATATGATTTCCTAGTAATTATTTGAAGGATCGATTTCAAGACTGGTGTTAATTGCAAGGGCGTTTTTACTTGACTGCAAGACACTTCCTGATGTGTGGCATTTCCAAGCAACAAATTTATGTCATAAATATGGTGCTTTGTAACTATTTAAAATAATTAAAATATAGAAATTGTCTTTTCGAATTCGCCAGCTATATTCAATATTGTCAGGTAAAATACACGATCGTATTTTTGTTCACATGGGGCATATCATTTTATTGTGGTTTCATGACAAGGTGCACTATCTGTGGGGTGGCGCACAAGAATTTGGTAACATTTTTAATACCTTTCGTTGATCTCCTGACTTTTGATTACAATCTTCTAGTTTATTTCGTTGGTCCTATGCCGTGTATAGGTACCTTCACATCAACATAAAGTATATAGATTATATTTGCTGGTGCTTTGATATTTTAAAATCATTTCAGAACAGTTTTGAAAATACTGTTCATGAAATAAATTGATTAGTTTGTAATTTATAGTATAATTTATTTCCTTTCTTCTGAAGCTGGTCTTTCTGTAATTCTATCAACGTGTCTTGTAGATTCTTTTGTACGGAATAATGAATTGACATAATTATGCACCAGCTGATTATTTAAAATGTTTTGAGTGTTGTCTTGAACAGATCTATCACGTGATTTCTCTCTGATCAGACATTAATTAGGTAACTCCATTAAACTTGCATGAAACCATTATAATTGCAATCATTCCTGATGAACGTAAACAAAAAGCCGCTATCAATACAAATAAACTTATATAATATTTTGTCATAAAAGATTTGTTTGCTTTAGTTATAAAGAATATCAAATCCCACTGGAAATACCTGGCATATAAGAAATACCACACCCGCCAGTAACTTTGTGCTACTGATCGTTCCAAGTCGATACTTCTGTGGTGGTTCTTTTTGTTTTATGTCTTGGTGTTTAAAATATTTTTGTGCTGTTGGCGCCTTATGTGTGTTTTCATATTTTTAGTTAAGGTAACTGAGTGGCCACCTATTGGGAAAATAGCTGCTCATTCGGCTTACGAAATGTTTTTATGGTATAAGTACCTGATTGTTAGTTTGGTTTTTTCCCACCTCGGTTTTTGGAGTGGGAATCTTTTTCTGATTGCGCCTTTTCCTGATCTTTGCCTACTTGTACATTTTCATAACATTTACATGTAATTAACTTCAGGACAAATAACATGAGTGATAATGGTAACCCGACAACCTTCATTCTACTAAAACATTGGTATGAGATTCATATTATTCACTTAATTAAAGTGAAAAAAATGGCGAAACTTAGAATAGAAAAGCCTAACGGACGAAAATGCTTACAAGAGGACAGCTTTCCTATTGTTTATATTGTATTCCACAGAACTCACATTTTCGTTATATTTGAGCCGCCCCATGGGAAAACCAACAATCTGCATAGGCGAAAACAAAGGCGCAGATCAGCTTCGCGGTAACCGCGAAGCTGATCAGCGCCTTTGTTTTCGCTACTCGGATAGTACAATTCCTCTTCTACTTGAATCCGAAATTTCAAGCTTGTAGCCATCTTCTGTGACTGTACAGGTGTTGGTTTTCCCACGAGGCGGCTCATTTGTTTTGGGTACAATCAAGATTAAGGCAGTTTTAACGTCATTCATACATCTGTCATGGGTATTGAAAAACATCTATAGCAGATTCCTGGAGAAAATTAGATAGTTCAGTGGGAGGAGATCTGTAAAATATTTGAAATGTTCTTCTAATGGGCCAGCTGTCTCTAAAACTGACAGTTCAAATCAATTATCAACCCAAACGTCTTGCAACGAGATTCCCATATAAGAACTTCGTAATAGATTAGAATTACAGAAAACAATATACCAGCCGCCTCGTGGGAAAACCAACAATGTGGTTTCCGAACAGGTCCGACACAAACCGGCCTGCACAAGCGCAGAAAAGAGCTAGAAGCTTGAAATTTCGGATTTAAGTTGAAGAGGAAGAGTTAATAATGTTGAAAACTATAATTTTGTGCACAATGCCAGTAAAGCTTACAAGAAATGTATTAATAAACATTTTAACATGCATAAAAAGGATTTCATCACTAAACTTCGTTCTTTAAAACACTCTGATCCTAAATCATATTGGAGTTTGCTGAACAAGGCAGATAGCTCAAGGTCTGGAGTAATACAAAAAGTGTCTCTTGAGACTTTTGCAGAGCACTTTAAAAAGCTAAATTTGATAAACACAAATGATACAGATCCATCCTTTCAAATCGACCCTTCAGAGGTGGCTGAGCACAATTCTGAGTTGAACTCGGTTATTTCTGAGGCTGAAGTTTTGAAATGTCTAAACAATTTGAAGCTCAACAAGGCCTGTTCATCTGACCTTATTCTTAATGAATTTCTAAAATCTTCCAAGACTAAAATGTTAACTCTCTTTACAACATTTTTCAATCTTGTTTTCAACACTGGTATTATACCTGATGAATGGTCACAGGGTATGATTTCACCAATTTATAAAAACAAGGGAGACAAGGCTAACCCTGACAATTATAGAGGCATCACTATTTTGAGTTGCTTTGGTAAGCTTTTTACATCTGTTTTGAATAATAGACTAAATAATTATCTAGAAAACATGAACTTGCTATGTGAAGAACAAGCTGGATTTCGTAAAAAGTATGGTACCACTGATCACATTTTCAACTTGAAATGTATTATAGATCTTTATCTTTTTAGGGGCAAGAAATTGTTTTGCGCTTTTATCGACTACAAAAAGCTTTTGATTCTGTTAATAGAAGTCTTTTATGGCAGAAATTACTAATTCATCATATTGATGGTAAAATGTTTAAAGTAATTCATAGTTTATATGCTAACGCCAAATCTTGCGTTAGACTGGGACACGCTAAATCCGAGTTTTTCGTAAGTAATGTCGGAGTACGGCAAGGTGAAAACCTGTCACCAATTTTATTTTCTTTGTTCCTTAATGACTTATCAGAATTTATCTCACATGCATATAGTGGCTTGAACGATATTAAGGAAATATCGAAAATTTTACTCAGCAATGATGAAATTGAAGTACTATTTAAACTGTACATTTTACTCTATGCGGACGATACAGTTATTTTTGCTGAATCAAAGGAAGAATTGCAGGCAGCATTGAATGCCATGTATCTCTATTGTAAATCTTGGGATTTGGAAGTTAATCCAACAAAAACTAAGGTTACAATATTTTGTAATAGGAAATTTGAGCATAATTTGGTTTTTACCTATAATGGACAGCAATTAGATATTGAGGATGGTTTTGTGTACTTGGGTGCACTTTTTTCTTATAATGGTCGTTTTGTTAAGAATAATCAAAGGCTTGCAGACCAGGCTAGAAAAGCTATGTTTTCTGTGTTAAGAAAGTCTCGTAAATTACATTTACCCGTTGACCTTCAATTACAACTTTTTGATAGTATGGTTATGCCTATTCTGCTTTATGGCTCGGAAGTAACTGGGTTTGAAAAGAAAGGTTATGTACCCAATTTTACAAAATCATTTTGAATGTTAAAAATCTACACCAAATATTATGTTATATGGTGAATTAGGACGGTATCCCATCAACATTCTATGTAAATCAAGAATGGCTGGATTTTGGCAACGTATCGTAAATGGAAAACATGACAAAATTGCTTATAAGCTATACAAAATTTTGTTATCAATGCATCAAAGAGACTTTTTTCACTCTAAATGGCTTCTAAGCATTAAAGACAGTCTTGTATCTAGTGGTTATGCTGATCTTTGGAATTCACAAGATACTATTCTTGTGCCACAGAATTTAGGTCAGCTGGTAAAATCAAAACTTCTTGAGAGTTATAAACTTACTTGGAAAGATTCAATTTTTAATACAGCCAAATGCCTAAATTACAGAATGTATAAAACAGATTTAAATTTTGAGCAATATTTTAATCTACTTCCTGATGATTTAGCTATGGCTTTTTGTCATTTTAGATGTATGAACCACAAATTACCCATTGAGCTAGGCAGATTTTGGGGTAGTGAGAGAGATGATAGGATTTGTGAACTATGTAGGTTAGACAAACTGGGTGACGAGTATCATTACTTATTTGAATGCTCTTATTTTGAAGAGCAAAGAAGAATGTTTCTTCCGAGGGGCCTGCCTCGCCAACCTAATATGGTCTTCTTTAATGAGGTCATGAACAGTAAAGATAAATTTGCTTTATTTAAACTCAGTAAATTCTGCAAGGAGATACTTGCTACATTTAAGGTGATACACAGCAACTTATAATAAACATTTTCATTTCTTTTAAAGTTAAGTGAACCAGTACAGAGCTCCTGGTATCAGTTATAAATGGTGGAGCATTTGTCTTTTCTTGACTCCTGCTGCATGTGCAGATGGGGACATTTGGGACGGGATCAGTTGACAAATCTGTCCGCTGGTGCCGTCCTGGATGTCTATTTGTTTTTAGGGGAAGAGAGAACTGTTCTTTTCAGCTATTTATATGTCCTGGCTAGATGGATACGAGATACCAGTGGGTCTGATTCATGCATAGTGATATTAATTCATATTGCATCTCATGCGGCTCCGATTGTCGTTAAATTGTGCTAGTCTTCTTTGAAGCTTTCTTCGATGTATTTCTGTGTTATTGTTTCATATATATATATATGTTTGCAGTTGGATCTATACCTCGGTTAGGGGTCTCGATCCTCAATAAAATCTTGAAATCTTGAATCTTGAAATCTTGGAATTGTACTATCCGAGTAGCGAAAACAAAGGCGCTGATCAGCTTCGCGGTTACCGTGAAGCTGATCTGCGTTTTTGTTTTCGCATATGCAGATTGTTGGTTTTCCCATGTGGCGGCTCATATTTTATTTTGCAAATTCAACACATGTACAAGAAGATCAAGTGGATAATTCATTGAAGATAACTTATGTTTGTGTTTAATTTGTATATTTCGGTACGCAATTGTGACCATTTCATTAGTCTTGCAGTCCAATATCTTTGACTGGTCGTATAAGGGGTTTATTTAGTAAGCGTACAGATAAATCCAGATCGAATTTGTAGGAACGTGTTGTTTTATTAAGTCTATACTTCATGTGGTCAAGAATGAAATTAAAGGAACAGAATTGGTGTTCTAGAATTGCATGTTATACCTGATATTATATCTTATAGTTGTTTCTTCTTTTACCGTTTTCTTATACAAACATCATGTGGTCATACAAATAGCATAATATGCAATTAGGATTTAATCAATGGGCAACGTATTTGATTTAGATATATCCTACTTGATTGGCGACTTTGTGACACCAGTAAGACACCCCCACACACACAGAAAGTGCACCTCGTCATGCAGCCACAATAAAATGATATGCTTCAAGTATACAAAATACGATTGTGTATTTTACCTGACAATATCGAATGTGAAAAGACAATTTCTATAATTTTAAATTCAATTATTACAAAGCAGCATAGTTTATGACATGAATTTTTTGTTTGGAAATGTCACACAACGGCAAGTGTCTTTTGGTCAAGTATAAAACGCCGTAACAATAAACACCCGTCTCGAAACCGATCCTTCACATAATAACTAGGAAATCACAAACCAGACCATACGTCGCATTACGGTATTAATAAAAAGTACATAGGAGCGTTAAAAACCCGTCTCATGTAAATATATACATGTAAGTACGTTAAAATATTTGCTCATTTGGCTTACGATATATTTTCTTAGTATAAGTATCTGACTGTGAATTTAGTTTTTTCCCACCTCGGTTTTTGGAGTTGGAATTTCTTTCTGATTGCACTATTTCCTGATCATTGCTTACTTTTACCTCTATGTCGCTCTAGTATTTTTGACCTTATCGGAACGTGAATCGAAAATTTGACATACTTCATCATTGAAACTCCTGTCGATTTCGGAATTTTTCTGCACTCTTACAAGTGCAGATAGTTATCCGTACTTGCAAATTTGATTGATCTGAAGATAACATTATGAGTTTTTATTGTATATTGAAAAAACGAGTTTGATATTTTAGGCATCGTGTAAAGGTTTTGCCAGACTGGCTACTCGTTTTTCCCGGCTTATAGAAATAGGTACAAGTAGGCAAAGATCAGGAAAAGGCGCAACCAGAAAGAGATTCCCACTCCAAAAACCGAGTGATTGCGCCTTTTCCTGATCTTTGCCTACTTGTACCTTGTTGACAATGAGGTAGTCATATTGCTTTTCATGCGTATTCTAAAATGTTTTGTGACAGTTAATGTTATCAAACAAGGAAGTAACTTGACAGTTGTTAATAAGCGTGGCGCTGAGCACTCTAAAGCTGAGTATCGCTGTATGGGACGTTTGAATTACTCAAAGAACACCAAGCCTAGGCTTTTTGGTAAAAATGTCATTTTTCTTTATACAGTAAAAAGGTACAAGTAGTAAAACCCATACAAGTATTAGATTTTAAAATTGGTGTACCCTTAAGCATTATCGTTTTACATAATTTTTAGATTAATATCCTGTTCCATTTAAACTCTAGCATGTCACATTTTTCAACGATCCCTACGTTTGACGTTTGATACTTCAATATTTTATTCATTCATCATTGCGTCCAATTGCATTTCGTCTGGAGCATTATTTTTGGCATTCGTGTTTATAGCATACAAAATATACGAGAACATCCGAATTTTATGCATAAAATAGGCAATTTATAGAATGATATAGTATTCAATTCCCATGATGGAATAAAACTCAACACTAAACAGGCAAAAACTCCTTTAAGTTTCGCTAAATCCATTTTCGTTTAATCTATGTGTTAAATATTTGCCTAAAAATGCTATTACTACATAAAGCTTATCTTTTTAGAATTCGAAATTCGAACTTGGGTTCTTTTAAGTCTTTAAAAATGCATCAGTATTAAGACGTTTGGGATTTGCCTTTGACGACGATATCTTTATTTTCTTAAACAAAGGCACTTGTAGGCAATGATCAGGAAAAGGCGCAATCAGAAAGAAGTAGTGTGTATGAACGATGCTCGTTCTCGATTTGCTTTTCATAATAATGTCAACTGATTTTTCGCGTTTTTACAGTTTCTTTATGTACAATGCCACTACTTTTTGGTTAGCAGACAAACATGGAGTTACAAATATCAGTGTCTGGAGCATGAAAAGCATCTTTGCAATCGTGTTGACTCTACAGCTTGTCATCTCTACGCACAACCGAGCAGCCCACGATCATGAAGGAGAAAGTAGGCAATTATGATGAAATGGCGCAATCAGAAAAAAATGCCCACTCCAAAAATACTAAATTAACACTCAAGTTCTAAGAAAACGTATCGTAAGTCGAGTGAGCAGCTATTTTTCCAATAGCGACCACTCAGTATTACCAAACCTTAACTAAAATATGAAAACATACATAAGTTGCAAACAAAAATGCAACGCTAAAACATAAAACAGTAAGAGCCACTACAGAAGTATCGCATTGGAACGATCAGTGATATAAAATTACTGGGGGGCTTAAACCAGTTTAACAAGCGCCTAACCTCACACCGGGCTCTAATATACACCATTATAAACAAGCAATAAGTAATTTCATGTTAAGAAATATAAAACATGGCGTACGTGTATAACATGTGTAACGGAAAGCAGGGAGAGCAGCTATTGAAGTGAGGTGGTCACAGTGCTAGCTTGGACAGAACAAATAAAATGCAGAGGGCTAAGTGAAAAGCCAAATCATATTCGGGTGGCCACAAAGTCATACAACATAAATACAATATAAAAGCTTGATCCCATGGAAGCAGTAAAACGTTCAAAGGGAGTTAGTATGTATGATAATGCGCAATTTCGGGTACTGAACCCTCATCAGTGACCTTTTAAACCGGCGAGGATAGCCAGTTATGTATACTGCAATTTCAAAACTTTCACAACCTTGGCAAGTCTAAGGTAAAGACACATGCCTGAACGGGGTCAAAAAATTAAACCATTGTTTAGAAGATGGCTCTTAACGTACATCTTAAATACTCTGAATATTCTAACTGATCCCAAAGGACCTAAAGAAATAATATAATCTGCACTATGGATAATGTACGGGGAGACTTTTGAGGGCCGTCACACGGCACAATGCCAGCTGCAGCTCGTTATAGGAATTACTTGCCGATAAATGTGAACTACAGCAGTCCCGCCTTGGAACGGTCAGTAATAAATAACTGGGGGCGTTAACTAGTTTTACAGGTGCCTAAACTCACCCTCAGTTTTTGCAGCGGTTCTCAACATTTAGTTAGCTGTTCGGTCCTCGTGGTGAATCTAGTCAATGAATCATCATGGAAAAACAAATAAATTATGATAACCACAAAGATGAATAAAAAATACAATAAAAAGCCCGGTGATGGAGACTTTTGGGCGCCAGACAAAACCACTGAAAATCTGATAAACAACAGTTGAACCCAGGCGAAAGTTGAGACAGTTGCTTGGCTGTCTGGTTTCAAACACTAATAACGCGTTTGAAGCAAAATTGATCTGGATATTTCAATTTACAATAAATATTTACTCTGTTAAAATCCTGAACAAAGATGTGATGTGAGCCTGACTTCAGCATCTTTTATCAGCTTTAATCCAATAATTATCAGCTTTTAGCGCACAAAAGACTGTTTTGAGTTCAGGACAAATATTTGGCTATTTGTATTAAATAACAGTCTTGATTTAGCATCATGTTTGTCTTCCGGGATATTACGGCTTAGACAAGTTAAATAGATTTCATACACCAGAAACGCATTATCAGCACTTGTCTTTTAATAAATCGTAACTAACTGAAACCTCCTAAAGTAAAAAAGAAGGTCCAGAAGTTTATGCAATTCTTCAAAGAACGAACCCAGACATCGGAAGAAAAAGAAAGAAATGTCACAAAACATTTTACAACGCGCATGAAAAGCAAGATGACTACCTCATTCTGAACAAGGTAGCCATCCGGCCATTACGAAAACTTGTCCATGCAATATATAGCGAAATTTTCAAAAGCAAATATTGAAAATGTAATTGGAAAAACTTTGATATTTTAAATAATTTTTCTCTAAACATTGATTGTGGGAACACGTTAGAACTGCCTCGCACGTTAGAGCGCACAACGCCTTAAACGGAACAAGTACGGTACTGCGTGTTTGTCATCTTTTTTTTTTTTTTTTTTTAGAAAACTTTAAACACGGATTGCATGTAAAGATGCCGTGTTTCGTTGTAATGCAACGGAACTGTTTCTTGCAGATTCCGTGTCTGTTACGATTTGGTTTCCTCAGAAAATGATTGGACCATACCAAAAAAAGTTCCTGTAGGAAATCATTTCCAATGAGGACGACGATCGTTAGGTTTTTAAGCTCGAGGCGCCACCTAGAGTGTCTTGGTTATTTGCATATACTCCCATCGGAGAGTATCTTGAAACTTTACTTCTGTGCTTTGCTGATTTGAAAAATAATTATACAATACAAATAATTTATTAGCATTAAACATTTTACAACGTTTATAGCCATTCGTACATTACATATATAGTGAGAACAATGAAAACATAACATTTACTGAAGAGCAAAGATTCAAAGGGTGACATAGAAATATATTTATATATATTATATGATCTGAAATAAGTCTATGACAAGGAATATAATTGATATACCATTACATGTATCTAAAACATCCTGCAAAATCAGGAGAGTATACTTAAGTATTTTGTGTATATACAACAGTTTTAAATTATGAAATGCGCACTTTATTGGCAAAATATACAAATTTGGCTAAACAATTAATTGTCTTTTTTGATGATGAAGAAAAAAGTGACTCAAATTTCTGCATTGTCGGCCAGTGACAATAATAATCTTTAAGAAACTTTTGACGTAACATTCTATAATGAGGGCATACAAGTGTAAAATGATATTCGTCCTCGACAACATTCATGTTGCAAGATTTGCAAATTCTCGTTTCTCTATCGGAATCATCGTATCTGCCTGTTTCAATTGATAGATTATGTGACGACGTTCTTAGCCTAGTGAGTGCTAATTTATACTTATTTTCTGAAATGCAGTTCAAATACTTTTCTGTTTCAAAATTATGTTTGAATCTTGCATATGCTTCTAATCGAGACGAATTATTAATTTCTGTGTACCATTTTTGCTTATATGTGTCGATAATTCTTTGTTTTATTGTCAAAAATGGAATTTGCAATTCATTCTGTGAACGCCAAACGTACCCAAGACCGTGTTGCTCAAGAATATTTTTAATTTGCCATGCCCAATTTGTTCCCCTGTAACTATTATTTCTATCCGCGTCGTCCTTAAGCATTAAATATGTAAGTTTTACGATTGATGTGTCGTTTTGTTGGAGAATTTTTATCCAATATTTTGTCATATTCACTTTACGAGTAACTGCTAGAGGTATTCGACCTAATTCACCATATAGTGCAGCTAGATGTGTGGACGTTCTTACTCCAAGAATGCGTCGAAGAAACTTAGTGTGTATTTGTTCTACGTCGGTAGCGCCGTGCATCCCCCAGACTTCGGATCCAAAATTTAGAATTGATCCGACTAATGAATCAAATAATTTACATTTTTGATCTACAGACAACTCTATATTGTTGAACACCGTGAAAAGATTATAAAGTGCGAATGAAGCGTGTTTTGCAATACATTTTTGACTTCGATTCCAATTTCCGTTTTTAAAAAGTGTCACACCAAGATATTTGAATGATTCTATTACTTCAATGCGCGTGTTGTTAATAAAACAATCTGCATAGGTCGCGTCCCTGCTCCTTTCAAATATCATCATTTTTGTTTTGGCCGTGTTTATTTTTAAACCCCAAACATTGCAGTAAGTTTCAATGTCCGTTAATAGGGATTGAAGAGTTTCGGGTGACTTTGCAAAGACCACTTGATCATCAGCGTACAAGATAAGGAATAATTTCATTTGGTTTAGTGTGAAAATATTTCCAAGATCCGCATTAATGTTATCAATAATGTCATTGACAAAGAGCATAAAAAGCAACGGTGAACTTGGATCCCCCTGTTTGAGGCCCGCATATGAGTTAAAGAAGCTTGAATAAGTTGATTTAAACCTTACGCATGATTTTACTGTTGTATACATGGACTTAATAGCTGTTACAAGTTTACTTGATACATTTTCTGAAATAAGTTTTTGCCAAAGAAATGTGCGATCAATCTTATCAAAACATTTCTCGTAGTCAATAAAGACGCAATACAGCTTTTCTCCTGCATTTAGCACCTTTGTTATGATAGAATGAAGTATAAATACACAGTCAACGACCGATTTCCCTTTTTGGAATCCAAATTGATTTTTTGACAATTTCTCATATTTTTCTGACCAATTTATAAGCCTGTTTAATAGTAGTTGCGAGTATATCTTTGGTAGTATATTGATTAATGTTATGCCGCGGTAGTTACCGGCATCATCGATATTGCCTTTTTTGAAAATAGGGGTGATTATACCCTCTCCCCACGAAACGGGGTATTCTCCAGTACTGAACATTTTATTATAGAGGCTTAAGAGAAAGTTCGAAATATGATCAAATGATGCTTTTAAAATTTCGCTAGGTAAATTATCAGTTCCTGGGGATTTATTATTCTTTTGAGAAAATACAGCTTTGCGTAGCTCCTCGTATGTAAAGTTTCCGTTTAACTCGTCGTCTGAAACATTGTGATTATCGTGATTGAAATCTGCGTGATTTTCGACATGCTCAGTCTCAGTGCCGAAAACCTCCTGAAAGTGGTTCTTTAATTCTTCAGCGGTTAACGATTCGCTTGCTGCATGTTTCTTTTTGAAACTAGAATTTACATTTTTCCAAAATTCTTTTGGTCGCGACGAAGCAAGGTTATCTATACGGCGCCCTTCTTTGATTCTAAAAATTCGTTTTGCTTTCGTTTTTATGTGATTAAATCGTGTTCTAGCGCGAACAAAATTAATTCTAGATTGATCAGTTCTTGTTCGATTGAATCTATTTCGTGCAGCATTAAATTCCGTTTTTGCATTCGCACAGCTCTCGTCAAACCAGGCATCGTTGCTTTTCTTTTTATGTGCTTTATAGCCGGATGTATTGTATGTTTTCCCGAATATTTCAAAGGCACTGTCATGTAACATTCGCGTAAAATTCGTGACTACCCGGTCGATGGGCTCGTGTGGCAATTCGCTGGTAAATTCCTGGATTGTATCACTTTTTTTGGTGAGTATATTCTGAAAATCTATGATTTTATTTGCGTCCCAGACTATTTTGCGATTAATGCTACTTGGTTCCTCTGTGTAGTTTTGATTTAAGTTATTTGTATATAAACTAAAAGAGAGTGCTGCATGGTCTGAAAATTCGTTAAATTCTCGGATGTCAAATTTCGATATGGTTTTAAAGTCGGTAAGGTACAAAAGTAAATAATCTACGGTACTTCGACCGTTATTTGAACAATATGTGTATTTGCCCTGGTTGTTGTCGTCAAGCATACGGCCATTGGCAATAAGTAGACCAGTGGCTTGACATAAATCAAGTAATCTTAATCCATTATAGTCATATATATCGTCTTGATTTGCTCTTTTTGGTATATCATTACTATTTTGATAAAATAAGTCATGATCAATATATTTGTCAAATTCAAAAAAATCAGGAGAGTTTGATGTTCTACTGTTCATATCACCGGTAATGAAAATTTTACCCATGTTGCTATATTTTACAATACTTAGCTCCAATTGCTCAAAAAAGTCTATCTGTGAGCTACGGAACACTTTAGAGTCATTTGGTGGCATGTAAATGTGACATAAGTATACATTTTCATCGAATGGAAATAAATCAGCTGAAATTTTTACCCAAATTAAACCGAATTGCTGTTTCTCTACAATCGTAATAAAGTTTTTCAGTTCATTTTTATAATAAAATGATATTCCGCCACTATATCGACCTTTTGTGGTGTTTTTAGATTTATTACCAAACAAATGTTCGGAATTGTATCCGTTTATATCCAAATTAATATTGTCTTTATTCGAAATCCAAGTTTCACTCAGGAATATCAAGTCATATGATGAAATGTATTCGAGAAAATCATAGTCACCAAGTTTTCGTTTTAAACCGTTTACATTCCACGAAATAACGTTCAAAGAGTGCTCTTCTCGACCTCCCTAGTGTTGCATCGCCTCATTTTCCGTCGGCTCGCCTGCTCCCGTTTCGCGCGGTGGTACATATTCCGCTCCGTTAATATATGGTTTTTTACCTCGAAATTTCACAGACTTTCCCTCGTCCTTTGCTTTTTTCATTTCAGGGTACAGGGGCTTCCTAGCGTCACGAACGTCTTTCGGTAGTTGCACTCCAATACCCAGCTGTTCATTTTTCAATGTTTCTGCATGTTCAAACGATTTCGCCCGAACCAGTTCCCTCTCGGAGAAATAGTGGAATTTAACCACGATCGGTCGGATGTTTCCTTGTTTTTTCGGTCCCACACGGTGCGCCCTATCAAATATCATATTGCGCGTAAATGTTTCACGCATCTGTAGATTGTCAATGCAAACATTTTTGACAAGTTCCTCGCAGTTTTCACTGTCCCCTCCCTCTTTGATTCCGTAGAACATCAAGTTCTCTCGCATTGAACGGGATTCTAAGTCAATAATTTTCGCATCCAAGGTCGCATTTTTCTTTTTCAAATCACTGGACTCCTTTTCTAGATCCTTGCAGCTTTTTTGTAGCTTAGACAAACTATCTTTCGTAGTTTTCAGTTCTTTTTTGTTTGTTTCACTCATATTCGAGACAAACGAACATGATTTTTCAGTTTCTGTAACTCGCATGTCTAAGCCCTGCATTTTAATTTCTAGATCCGACATCTTGGTGCTAATTAAATTCACCGTTTTCTCAATTTTATCAATGCTCGAAATTTTCTGTTTCACGAGTTCCATATCTTCTAAAAGTTTCATTGCCCAAGGGGGAGGGGGAGGGACTGTCTGAGGGGCTGTCTGATACGTGAAACCCGGATTTCCGAACGGCGTGGGTCCTGGGGGTGGGCTTTGCATGTACTGGGCCTGGGCCTGGGGCTGAGACTGAGTCATGTTAAAAGATCCACTCTGAGGTTGAAATGACATATTGATGGGGAAGCTGGAATCGAAACTGTAGCCACAGGGTGATAATGTACTGGATTTATTAACTTTGTCACCGTCAGGTTTGCATTTCTTTGTTCGGGGTTTTGTCCGCTCAAAACTACTCACTTGACCCGACAACAATGGAATGTTATTGTTATTATTCGGTGAACTAGCCTTGCGCTTCTTTTTCGATTTTTTCTTATCTCCCGTTTTCGATTTTTCAACGTTTTCCTTTTCAGACATTAGATCCACATTTCACAGTGTCATATATTCCAAAATTATAAAGTTTGATCCACTTTATAAGCATTTTTTCCCATTTTTTTAACGATCACGTATTTTTCACGTCTCACTATATCCATTTACCGTTACCGTAACACACATTACAGCACGTTTTCTGATGACGTTACACAATTATGACAATGATGTAAAGATACAGATCATAATTAATTGCATATGCGAAAACAAAGACGCAGCTCAGCTTCGCGGTAACCGCGAAGCTGATCAGCGCCTTTGGTTTCGCTACACGGATAGTACACTTCCTCTTCTTCTTAAAGCCGAAATTTCAAACTTCTAGCCCGCTTCAGTACTTGTACAGCTCGGTTTGTGTCAGACCTGTTCGGAAATCACATTGTTGGTTTTCCCACGAGGCGGCTCAGTTATTTCACGGAAGCCTGTTTCCCAATTCAGTTTCCAGAAGAAAAAGAAATGTTTTGTGTCTATTTCATTCTCTTGTATTTTCCTGCCATCCTTTGATTCTAAGAATCATCTGTCTGCTGGGATTAAGTAGTTATACCGAAATAAAGAAAATGTCTAAAAACTGCAGTCAGACGGAACACAGTCTGATGCATTTCTGATATTGAATATTTGCCTTTTAAAAACACAAATTCTTTGATGTCTAATCTCAGGCAGCACAAATGGAAGTGACAAAACTCGATTGATTGATTGATTGATTGATTGATTGATTGATTGATTGATTGATTGATTGATTGATTGATATACAATTAAAAGCTGTGAATCGTATGGTAAAATAGATCTTCTAAAAGAGAACCGGGCACTCAGGAAATCGTTTCTGCTTATTTAGACAGATAATGAAACGCATTTGCAGGACTTCTGGTCTTTATATAGTAGTAAATAAAGTAAGACGTTATGATATAATACCTTTGAATATTAAGGACTTGAAAAATACTCATTTACTCTAGGCATATTCCATCCCAGCAGGCACATGACGTCAGAATGACGTCAGATGGACGTCGATGCGACGTCATGGCGTCGCATCGTCGTTGATATGACGTCATTGTAACGTCGTCATTCTGACGTCATGTGCCAGCTGGGATAGTACAGTCTGACCAGCATCGACTACTCGCTCAAAACTGTATACAAACGTTGTAAAGGAATCCTGGGTTTTTCAGTCAAGTGGAGCAGCCATATCGGCAGTTACAAGCCCCACCAAACAAAATATGAGTAACTAGACAGGCAACACGTGTACTCTATAACAAACAAACTGGAAGCGATACACCAAACTTATTTCAATCAAAATACTATATTGTACTATATACCGGAACTATTTGCACCCACAAGAATTTTGAGCCTAACTGCAGACGAATATTGAATAAATACGTGAAACTTGTAATTTCAGTAAGTTCACTTTCGTGAAATCGACATGAGTTTCAAGGACAAAGAAATTTAAACCATCGCCCTCACGTTCCGATAAGATCGAAAAAAGACGAAAATAGCATAATATGAGACTTATATCGTTGCATCATAATTTATGCACTTCATTACTTATATGATACATGCACAGGTAAAGCAAAGTGCCTCAGTGTAAGCTTCCTGCTAGTTTTCTTATTATATTGTGTACAGAAAATAACATATAATACGTTTGTAATATTTGTCCTTATTTCTAGAACCTATTGCTGATGATATATTTGAGATGAGTCTGTTTTTATTTTGCGTCAGTCGGCGAATTGTTTCAATCTAAAGTTGTTTTCAGAGATGTAGCGCCCAAATTGCATATGATGAGACGGAGATACATGTACTTATCAGAGTTAGTCTTCATGCCAACGTTGACAACAAGTAGATCAGCATAATTAGATGAATTAATTATCGCTAGATGATGATGATGATGATGATGATGACGATGACGACGACGACGACAACGACGACGATAATGATGATGATGACGACGACGACGACGACGTCGATTATGATGATGACGATGATGATGATTATATGCCGAGTGTTCGACTAGTCTATAAACACTTACAGTAAGTTTTCTTCTTGAGTAGATCTATGTCCTCTTGTTTTAGTTTGCTATTCCTTTTTCCCATAATTTAATCCATTCATCTTAACATTGGTGTATCATTCTATCAAGTTATAAAGTTTATTTTTCATGCAATATTACTACAATACCAATCATATAATCGTAAAATCACGAATGCGATCGTCCAAGCCCTCGATCAATATGTACAAGTGCAATTTACAATCGTTTCTTAAGAACTCGGCACAAGGTATAAGCACTGTTTGTTCTTAGAACTTACAAACACAAGAAGTGTAGACCAATTTACAGTCAGTCTATTACGTCGCTTTCAATAATCCATTACTTCTCCAGCAGAAGTATGTGATAATTGATACCTCTGTTTCGCTCGAGTCTAATATCGACAATTGCCGTGAGACGATTCTATGAGACGGCCAACACTGGCACTCAGGACAATTAACACCTATTAGAGTATTGAACTTTCCAATTCAACGCATTTGGATTTGTCCACGTTCTTTTCAGGAATAACAGGAGCCATTCCTTCATTTCATTTGTATTATTTCGAAGACATATTCTTTGAAGAAATTTCTCTAAGCAAATCATGTGATAATATATAAGACTTTTAAATCATTCTTCCATTTCAGCTTATTTACAAAAACTCGGTCTGTTCTTACCTACATGACATTCAAAGGTACAATTAGGCGATGATCAGAAAATGGTGGAGTCAGAAAGAAAATCCCACTCCAAAACCAAGGTTGGAAACAACTACTAGGCACTTAAACTAAGAAAACATATCGCAAGCCGAGTGAGCAGCTATTTTCCAATAGGTGGCCACTCAGTTACCCTAAACCTAACTAAAATATAAAAGCGCACATAAGGTGTAAACAGACATAAATCAAGTTACTTGATCAGTTATATAAAATTCAAACACGTTTTCCGCATTTGACACGACCATGCTATTCAGACGTTGGTACGAGTTCGCCCTTTTCCAACGTTGGTGACATCAATTACGGACAAATTCAACATTTTACAAAGGCAACTTTGCAAGAAATTTGTCTGAAACTATGAAAAACTTAATTGCAAACAAGCTCTGCAATTATCGACTGCTTACGACAACAACTGATAGCATTTATTCCACGAGAAACAATAAAGATGATTGCCAAGTTGCATTATCTCTGCCTGCCATGTTAAATGTTTTATATGAGTACAATAAATTCCACTCTTTTTATGAGATATAACAAATAACTTGTAAATGTTGTTTTCTGTAGATATATATAGTAATCGTTGATTCACGACAAACAATCTAATGTTGGAATGGGATCGGCTATCCGAGGAATTGATGAAAGTATTATGATAAAGGGCATTATATAAAAAGGTACAAGTAGGCAACTAACAATCAGGTACTTATACCATGAAACATATCGTAAGCCGAATGAGCAGCTATTTTCCCAACATGTAAAGTACGTCCTTACATGTTTATATACAAAAGAAATATGAAATTATGGTTATTGGGGTATTACTAAATAAGGAAGTACATTGGCTCCTTAGCTTTATAATTTCATGTCATTTTTTAAGGATTGAAATTCAGATTATAAGCTTTCACTAGGTCATGAAAAACATTAGGCTGTGAAGCCAGAACGGCTTCTCGGAGACATTAAAACTACTTATGTTTTTCATCATCCAGTGAAAGCTAAAATTCTGAATCTCAATACTTATATTTTATATCATCAATCAAGTATCAGATGTTTATTTGCAACTATCATCACGAAATTATTTTCAGGTTATTTCACATTAAATTCAAGTTGACGGAATTTCAGAACAGCCAAATTGTTAAATTTTCCCGCTTAACGCCATGGCGATACGCGACGGACGTCAAGCCAGCAAGAGTAAATTAATACCGTCATTGGCTGGTTTTGCCGTCGCTCCGCCCATAGGCGTGGTCTCTAGATCACGTGACTGAATGATTTTCATCGGGAAATGGAGAATATTAAGAGATACACTTTAATTTGAGGCGATCGCATTTAAAATGTAAATATTAACGATGGTAAAATATTGAGTTTCTATGGCGTGTTAATTGAAGCCGTGACGGTGGGGGTTTAATCTCCCTGCTCCCTGAAAAAATGAACTTTCTACCAAGCTGCCTTAAATATGTTTCCTTTAAAAAAGTTTTGCTTGCTCCCAAGCTTCATTTCAATAAATACACATCCCCCAAGTTTCCTGGAAATAAATGGCTCTTCACAGATCCTGAAAACCCCTGTTAGGGCCCTAAAAATGACCATTCTCCGCAGCTGCCTAAAATGCTTTCCCTTAAAACTCCAAGAGTTTTTGCTTGCTCCCCAGCTCCCTGACAATAAATGACACGTCTTCTCAAATCTCTGATAAATGGCCTTTTACCACAGATTCCAAAAGCCCCTGGTAAGGACCATTAATTCCAAGCACTGCCTTAGTAATTTGAAACAATTTCCAGTTTCTTGGAAGCTGTGTAAAGTTCTGTTTCAATCAGAGCTTTTATTGCCAAGATTATTTGGAAAACCATTAAAAACATGGTTTTCGACATTTCCAATTGTTCTAGTCGATAATTTCTGATTAAGGAACCCGTAAAGGCCATCTTATTTTACACATTTTTCTCGTCTGCCTTATCTTTTCTCTTACATTAGGACACGTATGAGCCTGAACATAATGAAATGGATTCGGTCGAGAATAAAGACAAAACTATTTACAATATAAATCAACGGTTACCTTATCAAAACCAAAGTAGGAATATAAGATACATTAGTCTAACAAAATATATTTAATGTATGCAGACCGGTATCGTGTAAGCATTCCTTTACAGAAATAGAGGCCCATTCATCATGTGCACACAGTGCCAAAAGGTAATCACCAATAACTGCCACCAGAGAAAATAACAGAAGAAACATCGCATTTATGCTGTATGTACGACAAGAAATTGCGTTCAACAAAACTTCCTTGTTATGCCTAGAAATATTTTGCATGTCTTTTTTTCACAAACGTGTGTTCATTTTCTTTAAAATATCGCCCATGTATCAACTACCACAAATATCTCAAAAAAAAACATTATGTTCGGAAGATTTCGTTGTTTATTCCTGAAAAAAATATCAAGCAATGCTTAACTTTTGTCTGACTGTTTATATCGAATTTACATCATGCATTATATCACTGTTTAAAATCAAACAAATTGTTTTTATTAAATCACAATTGGGCCCCGTAAAAGGGACCTTTTGCTGGGAGACAGCAATTTGAAGGAAGGAGGATTAAAGGGTGCATCAATAATCTACCTACAATGTAAACAAGCGGAAAAGAAATCCTCAAGACTGTGAAAATCACAATGGCATATCTATCCTATCAAATATTGGGAAGATACTAAAACATTTCTGGTGAATCGCCTGAATATGCTCATCTTGATCCAATGTGGATTCAGAAAGACAGAGGGACAATAGACATGATCTGCACGACAGCTTCTTGAGAAATGCAAAGACTGAACAGAATGTAGATCTATACATGGCGTTTGTCGACCAAACCAAAGCTTTCAACATAGTCAGTCGTGATGAACTGTGGAAAATTATGGCAAAGTTTGACTGTCCACCCAGATTCATAGCAATTTCATGATGGCTTGCAGGCGCGTGTGCAAAATGATGGGGAGTTTTCTGAATCCTTTGAGGTGACGAATGGGGTAAACAAGGGCTGTGTTATGAAACCATCACTGTTCAGCTTACATGTATGTTGTCTTCAATTCTCATGGATGCTTTTCAAGACAGCGATACTAGTATTCCAATCAGGTACCGCTTTGATGACAAATTATTCAACCTAAGAAGGATGCAAGCCAAAACTAAGATGCAGACTGATGTGCTACATGTAGATGAGCTCCTCTGTGCAGATGATCAGAGGCAAAATTTCAAAGGGCCATGGATCAAGTTTCACAATGATTTGATAATAGCTATTATCTTTCAATCAGCACAACAAAGACAGGTGTTGTACTCCTCCCAGCACCTGGAAAACCGTACAATTAACCAACTATCACTATGAATGGACAAAAACTGAGTGGTTGATACATTCACCAACCTGGGAAGCACTCTCTCCAGAGCAGTGCACATTGATAGTGATGTCACTGAAAGAATTACAAAAGCCAGTGTGGCATTTGGAAGACTCCGCGCAAATGTCTGGGAGCGAAATGGAATCATTATTGACACCAAGCTGAAAGTCTACAAGGCTGTTGTACAGCCAACCCTCTTGTATGCATGTAAGGCCTGGACAGCATATCAACGTCATGCAACGAGACTTAAGATGAGACTGAAGAGGCTTAAGTAGCCGAAACCATGGTATGGCCCATCCCTTTTCTCATTAATATGCTCACTGCTCTTAAAGGATCTCAGATTTATTTTTATTTGCTATTACTGCAGCTGGTGTTGTGCCGTGTGGCGGCCCTAAACATTCTCCCCGTTCATCCACCATCCATAGTGCAGATTATATTTTCCTTTTGGTCCTTTGAGATTAGGAGGGTATTCTGAGAAATAAGAAATTCATAATCGGTTTATATTCATTTTCTAACCAACGTTTTACATATTTGGCCATGTTTGGATAATGCTAGTCTTTGTATCGACTATCCTGTTGAAAGTTGCAAAATTACAGTATTTCCCGTTGGCTCCATTTCGCCAAATCTATATGGTCACTGAAGAAGCTTTAGTAGCCGAAACCATGGTATTGCCCATCCCTTTTCTCATTAATTTGCTCACTGCTCTTAAAGGATCTCAATTTTATTTTTATTTGCTATTACTGCAGCTGATGCTGTGCCGTGTGGCGGTCCTAAAAAGTCTCCCCGTACATCACCCATAATGCAGATTATATTTATTTTCCTTTTGCTCCTTTGAGATCAGGGTATTCTGAGAAATAAGAAATTCATTATCGGTTTAGATTCATTTTCTAACCAACGTTTTACATATTTGGCTCTGTTTGGATAAAAGTAGACCAGCTGGCTAACTGTCACTCCGTTCCACTTCGGTACCTCGTTCCTCTTCCCCGACAGCTTAGCATAGGTTGCATTTAAACCAATGTCGAACTAATTACAGATTTCGTAAGCGACTTGCAGCTATGTTATTTTGACATTAATCGTATTATTTTTGTTATGTATTTGTACCAGTGCCGAAGATCTTACATTAAACACATAAAATTGCCTAAAACGTTTAAATTAATGTAGAAAAACAAACGATTTTTTACTTTGAGTCGCTAATTCTACAGTAGTCTCCCCTGATCTATTTATAGACATTTGAATTTTCTGTAGAAAAAAAAAATGAAATATTTTATGATTCTGCGTACTTTAACAACTAGAATATTTATAGTTTATGTCATATATGCAACAAAGATCTAACATAAGTTAGAATAACACAGTTTTGCAGTTTTGCTGAAATTTCATTTTCGACCAAGGGCTGAATAATATCACATTTCCGTCAGTATGGAGAGGTTCAACGGAATACCGATGGAAATATTCCGGGTATAATGTCTTTGTATCGACTATCCTGTTGAAAATAGCAAAATTACAGTATTTCCCTTTGGCTCCATTTTGCCATTTCTAAATGGTCACTGAAGAGGCTGAAGCAACCGAAACCATGGTATGGCCCATCCCTATTCTCATTAATATGCTCACTGCTCTTAAAGGATCTCAATTTTATTTTAATTAACCATTTCTTCTTCCACTTAAGTTGTTTGAGAAAACTATTAAAATCTAGTGGCAAGACAAGATTCCAGACACAGAAGTCCTGAAGAAGTCAGAGGTGCAATGCAAGCATACAGTCTTAAGACCAGCACAACTAAGATGGATTGGTCATGTAATAAGAATGCCTGATAAGTGGCTTCCGAAGGAAGTTTTCTAATACGGAGAATTACAGGAGGGAAAGCATTCTCAATGTGGCCAGGAGAAACGCTATAAAAACAACCTTAATAGACCCTCTGAAGGATTTCGACATATCAATATAGCCTTGGGAACCAACTGCACAGGAGCGATGAAAGTGGCGCGCAGAGAACGCAAAACCAAGACCACTGGTCCACCAGGAGGCTTGCACCTGACAGTTTAGAGCTTGAATTTGCCTAGTCAGCCATCAAAGAACTCACCAACACACATGAGCATCCAATATTCAAGAAACAAAGATGGTCATTCTCGGTACTGTTAGATGAATGACCAGTGTCTTCTTTGCCTTGTTTCTAATCTACTAGCGGGGCGCAAAAGGATCGTCTGTCTTTCTTCTATTGGTTCTTATTTGATCACTTTCTAATCAAAATTCAGATCTCTTTCAAACACAAACGGACATAAATCTCTATGGACAGCTTACATAACCAGGTTTTATTGTCATTCCCTTAGGACAGCTCACTCCTAACAAACTCTCGACATGTCTTCCTCCATTAATTTCCTTCACTTAAATCAATGGAGCAATTTTGACTTTGGCTGTCATTGCGACTCTACTAATTAGGCATGCAACATTTTTAAACAATATCAAAATAACAAACGAGACGATGCGGTTCTAACGTGAACCCACAATCTGTGTTTTGAGCAAAAATAAGAAAAAAAAATATTAAAAAAAATTCAGCTGAAAATTTTCAATTTTTAAAACTGAAAAAAAATCTCTGTTTATTTATTGCATGGGCAAGTTTTCGTAATGGCAGTCGCCTACGCTGTTGTGTTTATGAACAAGCGTACTTCTTTGATTTAGCCAGGAAGCGACTTAATTTTAACAACTACCAAGGGATTAATTAAAAACAAAAACGTTCCTTTATGTTTGACTAACTGTTGAAACGGATTACACTGACAAATAATTAAAATTGCCGTCGTTTTAATAAACGTGCAGTCGAACTAATAGGAACTTACGATGAGTGGTGCAAATGCACCAAACTCTTGGTCATGATGACTTTTATGAAATATCGCGCAGTTAGAATTACCGGTTAGGAATCATGCTTTTTCTGGCTTATGAATGAGAGTGATTAGTTTTAATAATTGGTACATGTACGGATAAGTGCAATCAAAAATGCATACTCATTGTTTGATAAATAAGAGCTGTCGCAGGACCGCGCGCTCGACTGCTTCTGACCTTTGTCAAACATAAGGCCAAACTCGGCATGTAACCCAAAGCATCATGCTCATATATCCTTTTGCCTTGATGCTATAAGGCACAAATCACTAAAACATGGCAGTCAACGATAACTACCTAAGGTTTAAAGGTCTCACTCATATTGTGAAAGAAGTATGTTCATATACCAACTGAGTGCTGAGATACAAGGTAAAATCACTGAACCGTGAAATAATGACACACTGACCTATAAGTACTTTAGGGTCAAAGGTCTAGTCATACCATGTCATGAAATGAAACTCAACCCTACAGGGTACCTACGGCCCAAGCACGAATGCCCACTGCTAAAAGTTTTACAAGATATACACTTCTAGAATACTATACGGAATCAGACCACAATTATTTCCCCTGATTCGTTGTACATGATACGAATATACTTCCACACAAAAATAGTTCCCCTATTTACTGGGTGTAGAGTTGACAGATCATGTTAAATTGCTGTTATGTATATTTTTCTGGTTAGAATATTGTCTTAGCGTACAGGAAATGGGTGTAGAGTTGACAGATCATGTTAAATTGCTGTTATGTATATTTTTCTGGTTAGAATATTGTCTTAGCGTACAGGAAATGTTAAAAAGGTACAAGTAGGCAATGATCAGGAAAAGGCGCAATCAGAAAAAGATTCCCACTCCAAAAACCGAGGTGGGAAAATACCAAACTAACAATCAGGTACTTATACCATGAAAACACCTCGTAAGCCGAATGAGCAGCTATTTTCCCAATAGGTGGCCACTCAGTTACCTTAACTTAACTAAAAATATGAAAACACATGGAAATAAGTTAGGGAACACTTTTAGCCCTGGGGGAAAGTTTGAAAAAATCCATTTTCCTTTTTTCTGGCGATACTGAAATTTTTATCACATATATTTCATACCTTGGTCTAGCTACAGATCAATTTATGGACATTCACAACATTTTATCTTTGTACTACGGAGAATACAATGTGCCACATGTGAAAAACTCCACTTTTACTGAATACAAGTTTGGCTTTTTCCTTCTGCACTCCGCAAAACTCAATTTTTGAAAGCAAAACAGGAATAAAATGTTGAATCTGATCGTTCTGAATGAATAAACGACTTCGGACCTAAAACTTCATGCTTCATCTCTAAACCAGCCAATCAAACAAAATCTCCAGTTTGCATTGATTTCTATGGAAAGCAAAATTCTTTGATATTTTTCAAATAAAGCCGTGAAAGAATAATTCCGCTAGGACACTATAACCAGAACGTACATGTTTAGATTCCTAAAGGGTCATATCGAATATCTGGCCCATAATTTACAACCTGCAAAATGTATACCCAAAGAACAAAACGTGAGCATGAAACCTACCCCCGGAAAAGTATGGGCCTACCGCCGACAGTCGGCCAGAAAATAAAGAATTTATGATCAAACTTCAACAAGCAATGTCTCAGCTATATGCTTGCGAAAAATTACGACAATGCGAGTTCAAATAATGAAGTTATCGCAAAGACTAGCAGTGCGTTTTTCAAATTTAGCAATTTTTTTCTTAATCAAAGATGGCCGCTGAGCGCCGCAGTTTATGTTTGATGCTAACCATTTTCGCATAGAAGCAACTTTGGATACTACAGATTCTGACAAGCTGCCAAAACATTCTTCAAAATTTTTACAAAGGAGGATATAAATAGTCAAAAGTTGGTAGTCACATTATTACAGGTGTTCCCTAACTTATTTCCATGTGTATATTTTAAACACCAAGACATAAAACAATAAGAACCACCACAGAAGTATCGACTTGGAACGATCAGTAACACAAAGTTACTGGCGGGTTTAAATCGATTTTACATGGCCATAACCTCACCCTCAGCTTCCGCAGTGGTTCATAATATTTAGTTAGTTCTTCGGTCCTCGTGGTGAATCTCTAACTAGTCAATGAATCATCAAGAACAAACAAATAAATCATGATAAACATCCTGATGAATCAAACACCAGGACTCACAGATTGAGTAAGCTGCCCGACGATGGAGATCCCTGGGCGCCGAATAACTTACTTACTCCGGAGCAAAAGAAAAACATCAGTTGGACCCCGGTGGGCCAAACAACAGACAAGAAACTCAGGCCCCAACCAACTAAAATGAATAGCTTTAAGTCGGGGCCATCATAGAGTCTGACGCCCGACCCACCGGCGTGCAATTAACATAGTTATCAACCGTGATTGGGTTAAAGCATGCAGACTGTCGCATAACATTCAAGTTATAACCTATACGTCTGTAACGTGTCATGATTTTTCTAAACTGAAAAGAAAAATCATTACTTTCTATAAGTTTCTTAAATTTGTAAACCAAGTCACCATAAAATTCTGGTTCCGAAAGGCCCTCACTTAAAAGCGTCTTTAACCCAACATTATATTTGGAAATCAATTCATAGTGTCTACGATAAAATTTAGAAAAGGTTTTTCGAAGTTTATGATACCGATAGCCCTGTTGGAGAAGTTTGGCCGTTAAACATTTATTTCGTGCGTTGAAGTCTGTAACATGATTGCAGACTCTAGCAAACCTAATAAGTTGCGAAATGTATACACCATAAGAAGCACGACGAGGAACGTCACCATTCAAAAACGGAAAATTTACTATATCAAAATCAAAGTCATCGCGCTTATCATAAATTTTAGAAGAAACAAATCCATTTGCAACAGAAAGATGTAGATCTAAAAAGGGGGCTTCGGTATCCGAGATATTGGCTTTGTTCAGCTGTAGTTCAGATGGATAAATGTGATTGACCACTAGATATCTTGTCATTTCAGGTATTTAAGTGCCAACCGAACCAATCCTTATGCGATTGCTCCTATACAGGCGGATAATTGACAAAAACACCGGTAGGTATAGAAATTGGCAGATATCTCCCAAACGAGCAGGTCAACCCATATTCTCATCTTGATTAAAAGTACTGGCACACGGTGTAGCCTTGGAAAAAGTTTCAAAACAAAGCCAGCAGTGTCAGTACAGAAGATGTGAGGGGAAACAAATAATTATATAGTAAAATTAATTGTGGTCTGTGTCCATACCACAGAAAAGTCATTATTAATGGCGTTCTAGCCCCACCACCAGGGATCCGATGTCATGGAATTAAAGCAAACCCTACAGGGTATCTATGGCCCAGGTATCAATGTTTTCTGATGAGTGGTTGTCAAGATACGGACTATACCGCAAGTGCGACGCGAACGCGCACGGGAACGCGCACGACCGGGATGACTGCAATAGCTCTACATGTACTTCGTGCAGTCGAGCTAAAATGTGTTGGAAATGTTAAAAGAGACTTGCATGATGCGCTATTTCATTACAACAAAAAGAAACTGTTACTTGCAGATTTTGGCTTCAGTCCTATTTGGTGTTCTCAGACTATAACGGAGCAACTCGACATAAAAGTGTACTTTCCAGGAACCACCAACAAGGAGCCGATGCGTTATGTCCTGCTAGACATGATATAACTCAGAGCGTGGAACTGTGAACAGAACGTCCTGTACATGAAAATCACGGTATGTAACCAGAATGCGATACAAAGGGATTGATGCTTTGCCGACTGATATGTGCCCATCTTCTTAGATGTTTTCTAATGTCGCGACAAAATTATGACAATGATATAAAGATACAGATTATAATTAATTGCTTCACGGAAGTCTCTTCCGGCAATTTTCCAGAAATAAAATCGCGTGTTATTGTATTGCATTACCTGCGTTTCCTGTGCTGCATTGTAGAGAAATCTTGTTTTTCTTAAAAATGCTAGCCCAGTACGAAAACTTGTCCATGGAATATACAGAGATATTTTAGAAGAAAAAAAAATGAGAATTTGATCCGAAAATTTTGATTAATTTTTATATTTTCGCTCAAAACATATATTGTGGGTACACGTTAGAACCGCCTCGCTAAGGCGGTTCTAACGAGTACCCACAATGTATGTTTTGGATAAAAAAATAAAGAACTTTTTTTCTATATTAAAGTGGAGTTGAATAATACGGAAAATATGAAGACTTAGTGCTGGTGTTGTGCCTGCCGATGTATCACAGAATTTGACACGAAAATTCTACATTGTATATTGTACAATATTAAAACATTCACTCGTCCACTTACTTGCACGTTGAATATATACTCAACAAAAAAGTTAAGGAAAATGTGTTCAAGTGCTTATTACAATAAATCTAGCAAAGTTTTAGAAGTTCAAATTGCAGAATGGTATAAAATGTTTTTAACCTTTCTAATGAGGCCTTATTTGAACATATAGCACCTAGTATAGCCTGGAAAATCATTGTCAAAGTTGACTACTATAGTCGTCAAACCAGTTTTCACAAAATTCCAATATTGTTTGGTTTGAGTAAAAAGCGTCTATGTGAACTCTTGCCTTAAAAGCAAAGACTCTAAAGACAAATTTTCTCAAGACAAATGACCAGTGCACAAAACAAGATGTTGAGGCATTTCAGCCTGCTTTTCCTGCACCAGGATCAGTTCCTAGATGACAATATCACAATGCAACGCACCACTACCAACCAAATTTCTTTAATCTGACTAAGAATATGTCCAATTTGGTGCTGAGAAATCAGCCTCCGTTATCCCTGAAAAATCACAGCAAGAGCCTGGAGAGTTCTTGGTGGCAATATTCCACAGCAAACTCTACCAGGCTGTCACAGAATGTACCTCACTTGGTTAATGGGAGGCTTGTCTGGTAAATGGGTTGCCTACTGTCTGAACACCATCTTTCAGAAACTGCATTTTTCGAAATCTCACTTTTCTGAAACGCCATAAGTAAAATATGACCATGCCATCTTTTTGCAACTCATGAGTCCTAAAAAGAGCCACAAAAAGTTTGAAAATCAGTTCACTAATAAAACAATGGCGCCCAAAAATCATTTTGAATAGTATTTTGCATGTGCAAGGGAGGTAATCCAAACACCTTAAACTGAAAATCAAGCAAATCTGTGGAATAATTTTAAGAGTGTGGCGCTCAGCTATGCATACAAAACAATTTTGTTTTGGTTTGGTGCGTTTATGATGGAAAATAATCAATTTAGATTTTTCCGTGAAAAAAGTTACTTCCCTTACTGGCAATTTTACAATGGAAAAAACCCTATCCAAAAATATTTTCTTGCATAAAACTTTTATTTCATCATGAAAACATGTCCGTGTAATGTATACCCCCTTGAACCCCACTTTTATATAGTAAAACTGGGGTATGCAGGGGTATACCTATTTTTCTTATTTTTGCTCCAAAACATAGATTGTGAGTACTCGTTAGAACCGCCTCGCCAAAATTTTCAAATTTTACAAGTGAAAAAAATCCCTGTTTATTGCATGGGCAAGTTTTCGTAATGTGTTAACCGATTTTCAAATTTTTTGTGGTACTTTTTAAGACTTTTGGAATGCAAAATGATGACATGCTAAAAATTTTCTTGAGGTCTTTCAGAAAAGTAAGATTTTGAAAAATGCAGTTTTTGGAAGATGGTGTTCAGACAGTAGTCCTTGACCACAACGTTGTTCTGACGTAGGTAATCTTGGGTGATCCTGGGACGATTTTCATCTGATATTGCCTTCCTGGTACCAAAAATGACACTGGTGTTGAAAATGCTTTACAACAGGTCTGCTCTCACCTCAGTGTAAGCACTGTACAGCTTTTCATGAGAAAATGTGTATATTGAGATACAGTTATTGTGTAAAAATGCTCCAGTAACAAACTGATACACAAACCGAACCATTTGGCAATTTTGTGAAAAATGGTGGGACGACCAGTCAACTTCGACATTGATTTTCCAAGCTTCTGTAAGGGCTATCATCTCAAATAAGCCCTCATTTAAATGATAAAAAGACAATTTATGATAATATGAAGTTCATATTTCATGAAATATAACGGTTCGTGTGTTACAGGCTCTCAAACTAATTTTCCTTAATTTTTTGTTAGGTATATTTATTTTATAAGATCGCATCGTGGACTTACATGTATGGGCGGTTTGCCTTTATTACGTCAGAGTGAATATTTGTCACCAAGAAGACGGCCATATGTACCAGCCAGGTATCGAACCCGCAACCTCTTGATTGCTAAGCGAATACGCTAACCTTTACACTACTGCATATGCATAAGCAGACTACAAATATTAGGACCCGGAATAGATACAATATAAAAAAGGTACAAGTAGGCAATGATCAGGAAATGGCGCAATCAGAAAGAAATTCCCACTCCACAAACCGAGGACTGGGAAAAACTAAAATGACACTTAGGTACATATACCAAGAAAACATATCGTAACTAAAGCCGAGTGAACAGCTTTTCCCCAATAGGCGGCCACTCAGTTACCCGAACTTAACTAAAAATATGAAAACGTACATAAGGCTCAAAGAGCACAAAATTCGACTCCGAAACACAGAACAATATGAACCACAACAGAAGTATCGCCTTGGAACGATCAGTTATATTAAATTACTGGGGGGGCTTAAACCGGTTTAACAGGCGCCTAACCTCACCCTCATCTTCTGCACTGGTTCATAACATCTAGTTAGTTGTTCGGTCCTCGTGGTGAATCTCTAAATAGTCAATGAATCATCAAGGATAAACGAATAAATCATGATAACCACCCTGATAAATCAAGAAACGAGGACTCAACAGATTCAGTAAGCTGCCCGACGATGGAGATCCCTGTGCTTCGAATAACTTACTGAATTCCGGAGCAAAAGAAAAACACCAGTTGGACCCCGGTGGGCCAAGCAACAGACAAGAAGCTCCGGCCCCAGCCAACTAAAATGAATAGTTTTATGTCGGGGCCATCATAGAGTTTGAGGCCCGACCCACCGGCAGCATAGTTATCAACCATGATTGGGTACAAAAAATAAGCATGTAGACTGTCGCATAACATTCAAGTTATAACCTATACGTCTGTAACGTGTTATGATTTTTTCTGACCTGAAAAGAAAAATCATTCCTGCCTATAAGTTTCTTAAATTTGTAAACCAAGTCACTATAAAATTCTGGTTCCGAAAGGCCCTCACGTAAAAGCGTCTTTAGCCCAACATTAAATTTGGAAATCAACTCAAAGTGTCTGCGATAAAATTTAGAAAATGTTTTTTGAAGTTTATGATACCGATATCCCTGCTGGAGAAGTTTGGCTGTTAAACATTTATTTCACGCGTTGAAGTCCGCTACATGATTGCGGACTCTAGCAAACCTAATAAGTTGCGAAATGTATACACCATACGAAGCACGTCGAGGAACGTCACCATCCAAAAACGGAAAATTTACTATATCAAATTCAAAGCCATCGCGTTTATCATAAATTTTAGAAGAAACAAATCCATTTGTAATAGAAAGATGCAAATCAAAAAGGGGCTTCGGTATCTGTGTTGTTGGCTTTATTCAACTGTAGTTCAAGTGGATGAATTTGGTTGACCATGCCTTCAAAATAAGTATTGTCAATGTTCAAAAGGTCATCGAGGTACCTAGAAGTCGAATTAAAGGCCTCGATAACACCAGCTTGATTGGCATGGTTAAGAGAATCAATGAAATCTCTTTCGTAGCGGTAAATCAGCTACAAGGGGAAAAATTTGTACCCATCGGAATTCCAACAATTTGTCGGTATAACTTGGTTCCGAATCTAATATAAATATTACCCAGGAGATAAGATAAGTCATCGCATACATTTTGACATGACCAAAGCGTATATCGACGTTGGTCAGGGGAAGTAAAAAAAGCTTTTCTGTCATTACAGTCCAAATAAAGTGAACCATAGATTTTAATGCTCTTTTGAAGGTCCACTCTATCAAATCGAGATGTTTTTCTGTTATCGGATTTGTGACAATGTGGTATACAGAGAAGAAATATCGTATGTGGACATGCTCGTCGCACGGAACCCTCTACTCTTCAGTGTACTGAACACCTCGCCAGAATTTTTTATTGACCAAAACCAGTTTCTTCTTGTCTGTTGTTTGGCCCATCGGGGTCCAATTGGTGTTTTTCTTTTGCTCCGGAGTTAGTAAGTTATTAGTAAGTTAGTAAGGGATCTCCATCGTAGGGCAGCTTACTCAATCTGCGAGTACTGGTTTCTGATTCATCAGGATGTTTATCATGATTTATTTGTTTGTTCTTGATGATTCATTGACTAGTTAGAGATTCATCATGAGGACCGAAGAACTAACTAAATGTTATGAACCACTGCAGAAGCTGAGGGTGAGGTTATGGCCATGTAAAACCGGTTTAAGCCCGCCAGTAATTATGTGATACTGATCGTTCCAAGGCGATGCGTCTGTGGTGGTTCAAATTGGTTTATATCTTGGTGTTTAAATTTTTTGTGTTGGGGGCGCCTTATGTTTAGTTAAGTTTAGGTAACTGAGTGGCCACCTATTGGGAAATATCTGCTCATTCGGCTTACGATATGTTCTCATGGTATAAGTACCTGATTGTTAATTTAGTTTTTTACCACCTCGGATTTTGGAATGGGAATTTTTTTTCTGATTGCGCCTTTTCCTGATCTTTGCCAACTTGTACCTTTTTATTTGAAGTTTCATACACCGTCTCACAGTATCTTATGACATGAGATTTGATAGCAGTAAGACAGAAAGTTAATAATTTAGAAAGTTCAGTGGTAGTAAAGGAACTAGAATTAGCAATAAATCTAGCCTTATATATGGTCTATTGTGAAGCTATGGTAACCAATATATCCTAGGAAGTATTGACACGAACAGAAAACTTAACAGGTAATTCGTTTAAGTGAACATTAACTACAGATATTTTATCACTATCTGTCTCCTTATAAGCCCTGGTACCATCAAGTTCCTGTTTTAAGGTGTTAATGTAGTGAAAATGTATGAGCAGGCAAAGATCAGGAAAAGGCGCAACATACATAAGGTGCCAACAGCACAAAAATTTTAAACACCAAGACACCACCACAGAAGTATCGCCTTGGAACGATCAGTAATATAAAATTACTGGCGGGCTTAAATCGATTTTACATGGCCGTACCTCACCCTCAGCTTCCGTAGTGGATCTTATATACACAACTATAAACAAGCAATAATGGAAATCATATTAAGAAATATAAAATATAGATACCAGCGTATAACAACAAACAACAACTACATTGTTTGCGGCCTTTCTTGCTGGAACCGACATACTTTCTATGAAATTCTTGTATACCCTGCTTCAAATGCTTAAAGGACGATTTTGGTTTAGAAGGATAAAAGATTAGTATTTTGTGAATAAAACTTAATACGTTTACGTTTAAGTAAGTCTCAACCTAGACACCAGGTGGGAAAGAAATGAAAATGAAATTCATTACAAAAGTCACGCATGAAAAGCAGGTGACTAGCTTAAACATTTTACCTAACAGTGGGCAGTGGGGTGGCGAAAAGCACGTCGGCAATCAGAACTGGCTGGAATCTGCTATGGAATATTTGCTATTAACGACCTCAGTTCTTTGATGTCTTATCTCTATCTATCTATCTTCTGATACTGAGTCGATCAATTTCTGATCATCACCTCAGGTGTGGGGTGGGTGGCTAAATTTAGAATTTAGTCAAGGGAAAATAAAACATTTGGGGTGGACCATTAAAACTATTTACAAGATATAGATGAGAGGCATACTAAAACGCATGCCTCTGGGCTAATGATTTAAATAGAAGCCTTAAATTCCTCAATGGTCTTAGATAGGACCACTGAGGAAGGGAGACTATTCCAAACCGAAATAGTTCTGGGGAAAAAGGAATTTTTCAGGGCATCACTATAGGCAAATGGTCTTGTGTATTGTGATTCATGTGATGCCCGAGTATGCCTTAGATTGGGTGCCGGGGTCAGGTATTTGTCTTTATCAAGAGACACTGTACCGGAGTGTATCTTGTAGAAGAAGGTTAAGGAGGACCGCTCCCTGCGAGACTCCAGGGATGGCCACTCAAGTTCGTCTAGCATTTCACCGACGCTACTGGTGTTCCTCCATCGCCTGCAGGTCCACCGGGCAGCAGTCCTCTGCACCTTCTCCACCATCTCAATCTGAGTTTCATGATAGGGATGCCAAATAGGAGCTGCATACTCAAGTTGAGGCCGAACCAATGTTTTGTATGCAACTTCCATAGTATGCCTAGGTGCCAGTGCCAAATTGCGCCGAAGAAAACCCAGAGTCTTAGTTGCCTTGCATGTAATTTCAGAAATGTGTTGACCCCAATCAAGATCATCTGTGATAGTTAAACCGAGGTATTTAGCGGACTGAACCTGTTCTAATGTTTGCTGATGCAGTGTGTAATTGAAATCTATATGCCTGCT
This sequence comes from Rugalucina vietnamica, assembly GCA_964017185.1. Classification (NCBI taxonomy): domain Eukaryota; kingdom Metazoa; phylum Mollusca; class Bivalvia; order Lucinida; family Lucinidae; genus Rugalucina; species Rugalucina vietnamica. The sequence goes on along the minus strand of OZ024870.1, from coordinate 70,963,014 downwards.
TGGATGTAGCCGCGTCACCCTCATTGAATGACATTTGCTAACATTGAATTTCATTTGCCAATCCATTTCCCATTTGGCCAAGCTATTCAGGTCATCTTGTAAAATTTGACAATCCAATGGTGACTTGACATTTCTGTATAAAACACAATCATCAGCAAATAGCCGAACAGATGACCTGATGTTGTCAGGAAGATCATTAATGAAAATAAGAAATAGGACCGGTCCTAAGACCGATCCTTGTGGGACACCAGAAAGAACCGGGACTGGATCTGAGGCACGGCCATCTAATACCACTTTTTGAGAGCGCTCAGAGAGCCACGAGTCGATCCACTTATGTGTAGATCCTCTAATCCCGTAGAAGTCAAGTTTGTATAATAACCTTTTATGTGGGACCTTGTCAAAGGCCTTAGCGAAATCCATGACAATCACATCCGTCTGCCTGTGGCCACGACCCACTGCTCGGTCCAGATTACTAACCAAATCATGATAAAACTGAACTAACTGGGTTTCGCAAGACCTTTGACTTCGGAACCCATGCTGACAGTCAGCAAGAATGTTTTCAAGAGCCAAGTGTTTGTTTATGTTGCTGACTATTATATGCTCTAGAGTTTTGCAACAGATACAAGTAAGCGACACCGGTCGATAATTAGCTGCATCGTATTTCTCACCTTTCTTAAATACCGGGGCTACATTTGCCTGTCGCCAATCGTCTGGTACAGCACCCTGAGCAAGCGACTCATTGAAGATATAGGTCAGTACAGGAGCAATTTCAGAACTACATTCCTTCAACACCCTAGCACTCAGGCCATCTGGCCCAGGCGCCTTATGTATATTCAAATTATTCAACAGTTTAATGACCCCATTTTTTTTTTCTCAGACAGCAGATACTAAAGTGACATAACACGATTGATTGATATCCAATTGAGGGTGCTGAATCGAATAACAAAAGCGCTTTCTTCAAAGAGGAAAATGAAACCGGACATTCGGGAATCGTTTGTTTGGTTAGACAGGTTTTGATACTCATTCGCAGGCGTATTTTTAATATGCAGAGAGCTTCGATATGAAAAAAGACAACAAAGTGTCAGACTACAATCAATATCTTTATAAAAAATCACATCCGCCAATCGCCCATCAGTTTGACCAGACTTGTTTACCTTAATACAAGAACAATTCCACAGGCTTTATTATCGTTTGTTTTTTTTTTTTTTTTTTTTTTTTTTTTTTTTTTTTTTTTTTTTTTTTTTTTTGCCTTGAGTAGTCCGTACGCGCTCACCAGCTGGATGATGGCTAACGGTAAAAAGCTTCGTTTTAACCAACCTGTCATTGCCTTTCCTGTACCGACATAACTCTCTCTCTCTCTCTCTATCTCACTCTCTCTCTCATAAAATATGACGCCGCTTTCCTGGTTCTGACGTCATCGGTGGATCACACTGAAAATTAGTTAAGGCACGTCTTCTTATGAGTATCGACCTCTTTGCACTTATAAGATGTTTGGAAAATTCTCACAGAAATCAAATGGGAAGAGTCTGACAAAATTTGTTAGCAATGATTAATCGATTGAGAAAAACGACCATTTCATTTAATACTACAAAATCTTGATGATAGCAAATTCAATTAAGAAATGGTGAAATGAAACTATTTGCACTCTCGAAGTTCCGAGAGCTAAAGTACGAGACTTTTGCAATTTGCAGAATGAATTCTTCTCTTCTTCCCAGTTCGTAAAAACGGCGAGCATTTCAAGGACGGAGATTTCCTGGCTGTCGCCATCACGTACCGATAAGATCCAGAGATAGCATAACAACAGAATATGATGGCAAAATAACACACTGTATTATGTTCTTTAGTAAGTGCTGTACTTCATTATTTACATAGTACAGGTAACAGAGTGCCTGGAATTACAATTACAAGATTCTTGCTAATTTTTTGTTTTTATCTTTTACAGAAAAATATACTCGCGGTTATTTTTGCCTTGGTTCCTAAAGTGTAGCGATGTTATGTGGAGAATAAATACATAAAATGAAACCGATACATTTTGCGTAATAGTTTCAAAATATGAAAGTTTTATGATGCCCATTTGTTTTTTTTTTTCTTTTTCCCTCCTATTCGATGTAATCCTTGTCAACAAACAGCTTCGTTCAAAATTGAGACACTGATTGCAACGATTTTCTACCGTTTACAATCCCATTATGTGAACATGTCGTGGCAAAGGTCACTTTGGTTCCGCGTTCCGTTAACTTAATAGGTAAACGGGACACAGTTGGTCACGGGGAGGTGACAATCAACATTGCAAGGATTATAATAATATACCCGATAATTTCAAGTACTGTAAGTTCGGAAATGTTCGCGAGCACATACTTTTATGGAGATACATGTACTTATCGGGGTTGATCTGTGTGCCTCTGTTGTCCACAAGTAATTCAGCATATATAGATAAATTAATTATCTCTAAATGATGATGATGATGATGATGATGATGACGATGATGACGACGAAGACGACGGAAATGATGATGATGATGATGATGATGATGATTCGTTTGTATACACTTACAGTAAGTTTTCTTCTTTAGTATTTCGATGTCGTCTTGTTTTGGTTTACTATTCCTTTTTCCCATAATTTAATCCATTCATCTTAACACCGGTGTATCTTTCTAATGCAATATTCGAACCTTTTGCTTCTACAATACCAGTCACAGAATCGTAAAATCACGAATGCGATCGACCCAGCCCTCGATCAGTCTGTACAGACACAATCTACAATCGCCATTTAATTCTTGACATGAAGTTCGTAAGCACTGTATTCTATTAGAGCCTGCGTACTCAGGCTCAAGAAGTAACCATTTTAAGACTATTACGTCGCTTTCTCCAAAGTCTGTGATAATTGATACCTCTGTTTCGCTCTCGAGTCTAATATCGACAATAATTTGCCGTGAGACCGTCCAAACTGACACTCAGGATAACTAACATATGTTTGACTATTGAACTTTTCGTTTCAAAGTACTCGTATTTGGATTTGTCCACTCTCTTTTAAGGAGTAATAGTAGTTTTTAGCTCACCTGAGCCGAATGCTCACAAGGTGAACTTATAGTATAGTAGTCGAGCCGGCGTCCGTGTGTCTGTTCGTCCGCCCGTTAACACTTTTAATCTTGAATATCTCTCAGGCAACAAAGCCAATCGTGATCAAATTTTATCTAAAGCATCATTGAGGAGGGGGGAAAGTTGCGTTAGGTTTTGGGCCAGGTCAGATCAGATCTCTGTTTTCCCTGGCAACATATAGCTCCCATACACTTACAATGGGAAAACATAAAAAAAATACCTTCTTCTCCCAAACCACAATGCCCAGAGCTTCCATATTTTGTGTGTCGCAGGAGTGTTCTTATTTTTATCGCATTTTTCAATGAAAATTTTCTGCGCAAACAGAATAGCCCCAGATGGGACGCCGCGTTCTGCAGCGTCACATTTGGGGCTATCCTATTTGCCTATGTCCCACAATAAGGGCACCAGGCTTAAATCAGTTAAATGTTTTATCTGATTGCAATAAATTCCATTCTTTTTATGATATAACAAATAACTTGTAAATGTTGTAATGCTTTCTGTGGATATAGTCATCGTTGATTCACGACATACAATCTTGTAATGGGTCGGGATTGGCTATCCAAGGAATTGATGAAAGTATGGTGATAAAGGACACTGAACCCTCAGTGGGTATATAAAGAACGCTCTTACATGTGTATTTACAAAACAAAGAAGAAAAAAACACTTATGGTTATTGGAGAATTACTGAATGAGAAAGTCCAATGGCTCCTAAGCTTTATAATTTTATGTAGATTTATTTTTAGAATTGAAATTCAGATTATATTATTAGCTTTCACTAGAAAATGAAAAACATTAGGCTGTAAAGCCAGATTAGCTTCTCAAAGACATAAAAACAACTTATGTTTTTCATCATCCAGTGAAAGCTAAAAAATCTGAATTTCAACTTGTACCTTTCAATAGTTATAATTATATTTTATATCATTAATCAAGTATCAGATTTTTTTTGCAACTATCATCACTGAATTATTCTCAGGTTATTTCACATTAAATCCGAGTTGACGGAATTTCAGAACAGCCAAAACGTTAAATTTGTATGCTTAACATCATGGCGATACGCAACGGACGGCAAGCCAGCAAGAGCACGTAAATAAATACCGTCATTGACTGGTATTGACATTGACTTTTGCCGTCGCTCCGCCTATAGGCGTGGTCTCTAGATCTCGTGACTGCATGACTTTTAAAATATAATTATTAACAATGGTAAAATGTTGAGTTTCTATGGCGTGTTAATTGAAGCCCTAACGGCGGGAGTCTAATCTCCCTGCTCCCTGAAAAAAATGAACTTTTTATCCAACTGCCATAAATATTTTTCCTTAAAAAGTTTTTGCTTGCTCCCCAGCTCCCAGACAATAAATGACACTTCTCCCCAGTTTCCTGAAAATATATGGCGCTTCTCCAAAGATCCCGAAAACCGCTGGTAGGGTCCCATAAAATAACCTTTCTCCGCAGCTGCCTAAAATGTTTTCCCCAGCTCCCTCACAATAAATGACACGTCCCCCCAAATCCTTGAAAATAAATGGCCTGTTACCACAGATCCCAAAAGCTCCCGGTAGGGCCCATTAATTCCAAACATTGCCTTAGTAATTCTAAACAATTTCCAGTTTCTCGGTAACTGTGTAAAGTTCGGTTTCAATCAGGGCTTTAATTGCCAAGAGGTATTTAGTAAACCATTAAAAAACATGGTTTTCGACATTTCCAAATGTTCTAGTCGATAATTTCTGATTAAGGAAACCGTTAAGGCTATCTAATTTTACACATTTTTCTCGTCTGTCCTATCTTTTCTCTTACAATATAAATAGGACATGTATGAGCCCTAAGATTCGGTCGAGGATAAACACAAGGATAATTAAAAAGCAACGGTTACCTTGTTAAAACCAAAGCAAGAATAATAGCAGTCTGACATTATTCTATCAAAAATCCATTTAATGTATACAGACGTGTATCGAGTAAACATTCCTTTATAGAAATAGAGCCCCATTCACCAAGCTAGCATGTGCACACAAAGTGCCAAAAGGTAATACCAATGACTGCCACCAGGGAAAAGAACAGAAGAAGCATCGCATTGATGCGGTATGTACGACAAGAAATTGCGTTCAACAAAAACTTCCTTGGTATAAGCCGAATGAGCAGCTATTTTCCCAATAGGTGGCCATTCAGTTACCTAAACTTAATTAAAAATATGATAACATACATAAGGCGCCAACAGCACAAAAATTTTAAACACCAAGACAGATGTTGTACACCAACCAGCACCTGAGTACCGTACAATGAACCAGCTACCACTATGAATGGACGGAAACTGAAAGTTATTGATAAATTCACCTACCTGGGAAGCACTCTCTCTAGAGCAGTGCACATTGATAGTGATGTCACTGCCAGAATTACAAAAGTCAGTGTGGCATTTGGAAGACTCAGCGCAAATGTCTGAGAGCGAAATGGAATCAATATTTACACCAAACTGAAAGTCTACAAGGCTGTTGTACTGCCAGCCCTCTGACCTGGACACAATATCAACGTCATACAACGAGACTTAATCATTTCCACTTCCACTAAACTCTTTAAAATCTAGTGGCAAGACAAGATTCCAGACCCAGAGGTCCTGAAGAAGTCAGGGCTGCGAAGAGCAAGCAAACAGTCTTAAGACTAGCACAACTAAGATGGATTAGCCATGTTATAAGAATGCCTGATGAGTGGCTTCCAAAAACGTTGTCTATGAAGAATTACAGGAGGGAAAGCGCTCTCAAAGTGGCCAGGAGAAACGCTATAAAACAATCTTAAAAGACTGTCTGAAGGATTTCGACATACCAATATAGTTTTGGGAACAACTGCACAGAAGCGATGAAAGTGGCGCGTAGAAAACGCAAAAACAAGACCACTGGGCCACCAGCAGACCTGCAGCCGTCAGTTTAGAGCTATAATTGGCCAAGTCAGCCATTAAAGAACTCACCAACACACATGAACATCCAATATTCAAGAAATAAAGATGGTCATTCTTGGTACTGTGAGATGAACGACCAGTGTCTTCTTTGCCTTGTTCCTAATCTACAGCTGTACTAGCGGGGCGCAAAAGGAATCGTCTGTCTATCTTCTATTGTTTATTATTTGATCACATTCTAATCAAAATTCAGATCTCTTTTAAACACAAACTGACCTAAATCTCTGTGGACAGCTTACATAACCAGGTTTTATGTCATTCCCTTAGGACAGCTCACTCCTAATAAACTCTCGACATGTCTTCCTCCATTAATTTCCTTTAGTTAATTCATTGAAGCAATTTTGACTTAGGCTGTCATTGCAATTCTACTAATTGGGACCTGCATGCAATATTTCTTTAAACAATAACAGAATAACAAACGCTACACTGTATCTACAAAATGTCATGAATGTCAAAGGTCAATTTGGTCGTCAACATTAACGGCCTATAATATGTTTTGAGCAAAAATAAAAAAAAATATCAATTTTTTTTTCCAGTGAAATTTTCAATTTTTAATACTGAAAAAATGCTCTGTATATTACATGGGCATGTTTTCGTAATGGGAATATTTGGACAGCTGATGTTAGGGGTTTCGTGAAGACTTGTTATGTATGCAGTCGCCTACGCTGTTGCGTTTATGAACAAGCGTACTTTTTTTTCAGCCACCCTTTTTTGGTTTAGCCAGGAAGTGACTTGATTGTAACAACTACCAAGGGATTAATTAAAAACAAGAACGTTCCGTTTTGTTTGACAAACTGTTGAAACGGATTACACTGACAATTAAACTTGCAAGCGTTTTAATAAACGAAGTGCAGTCGAACTATTAGAGACTTTTGATGAGTGGTGCAAATGCACCTAACTCTTTGTCATGATGACTTAGCGTTGAAATATCACGCAATTAGAAATACCAGGTAGGAACCATGCTTTTCCTGACTTACATGTATGAATGAGAATGATTCTTCTTAATAAATGGTGCATGTACGGATAAGTGCAATCAAAATGCATACGTCGTACTGTTTGATAAATAAGAGCTGTCACAGGACAGCGCGCTCGACTGCTTCTGTCATTTGTCAAACAGAAGACCAAGCTCGACCTGTTACCCAAAGCATCATGCTCATATATCTTTTTGCCTTGATGTTGAAAGAAGAAGTATATTCATATACCAACTGAGTGCCGGGATACAAGGCAAAATCACTGAACCGTGAAATAAGGTCACACTGACCTATAAGTACTTTAGGGTCAAGGTCTAGTCATACCATGCCATGAAATGAAACTCAACCCTACAGGGTACATATGACCCAAGAATGAATGCCCTCTGATAAAAGATATTCAAGATATAGACCTCTAGAATACTACAGTATACCACAGAAAAGCCATTACTAATGGTGTTCTAGATTTTAACCTCTAGCCCCACCCCCAGGGATCTGATGCCATGGAATTAAATCCAACCCAACAGTGTATCTATGGCCCAAGTATCAATGCTTTCTGATGAGTGGTTGTCAAGATATGGACTTATAAAAAAAACTACAGCATGTGTGACACGAACGCGCACGACCGGGATGACTACAATAACTCTATATGTACTTCGTGCAGTCGAGCTAAAAATTTTGCTGGAAATGTTAAAGAGACTTGCATGTAATGATTTCATTACAACAAAAATAAACTGTTACTTGCAGATTCTGGCTTCAGTCCTATTTGGTGTTCTCAGACTATAACGGAGCAACTCGACAAGAAAGTGTACCTTCCAGGAATCACCAACAAGGGATCGATGCGGTATGTCCTGCTAGACATGCTATAACTCAGAGCGTGAAAATGTGAAAACAGTACTCTCTACATGAAAAACACGGTATGTAACCAGAATGTGATACAAAGGGATTGATGATTCAGCTTTGCATCTTTGCCGACTGATATGTGCCCATCTTCTTAGATGTTTTCTGATGTCGCGACACAATTATGACAATGATATAAAGATACAGATTATAATTAATTGCTTCACGGAAGTCTCTTCCGGCAATTTTCCAGAAATAAAATCGCATGTGGTTGTATTGCATTACCTGCATTTCCTGTGCTGCATTGTAGAGAAACCTTGTTTTTCTTAAAAATGCTAGCCCAGTACGAATTCTTGTCCATGGAATATACAGAGATTTTTCAGAAGAAAATAAATGAAAATTTGATCAGAAAAGTTTGATTATTTCTAATATTTTCGCTCAAAACATATATTGTGGGTACACGTTAGAACTGCCTCGCAAAGGCGGTTCTAACGAGTACCCACAATGTATGTTTTGAATCAAAAATAAGAAAATTAGGTATGCTCCTGCAAACTCCAGTTTTTCTATATAAAATGGGAGTTGAAGGGGGTATACATTTCATGGACATGTTTTCCTAATGCTAATGTGGAAAATATGACTCAGCGTGCAGAAGTGCTGGTGTTGTGCCTGCCGCTGTGTCACAGGATTCGACACGAACATTCTACATTGTAAATTGTACAATATTAAAATATCCTCACGTCCACTTACTTGCACGTTGAATATATTTATTCTATAAGATCGCATCGTGGACTTAGATGTATGGGCGGTTTGCCTTTGTCATGGTGAACATTTGTCACAAAGAAGACGGCCATATGTACCAGCCAGGTATCGAACCCGCAACCTCTTGATTGCTTAACCCTCTAGTGCCCGGTGTAGCAAATCTGCTACATGGCTCTGATTTGTTGTCATAACCAGTGTATTGATTATTTTTAAAGTTGTCTCTGTTAGGAACAAGTGTAAGGCATTGGGAAAAATGACTGTACCATTTAAATTGTGATATTATATCGCAACTGGGTTTTATAAGCCGCCAAAGTTGAAGAAAGTCAAAAAACGCAAATGTAGCATATACGATACATCGGGCAACAAGTTTTTCATAAAACAAAACTCATGATTCTGCCACTACCTTATTGGATACCCTGATGAATATTAGCCAGCAGATTCTTCTGATGGTTTATTATTTGTATTCCAAAAAGAGGCTAAAAATATTATCTTACCTTTGAGTTATGAGCCCCTGAAATTTTCACTTCCGAAAACTTAATGCCCAATGTAGCATATATGCTACATGCCAATCTCAGAAACTATTGACTTGAATACAAATTCGAATCCTGATTTCTATTTGAGTTCTTAAATGTAGTCAATGGAGTGAGTATGAAAGTTTTCTGACAGTGCTTTCTATGTTTGGGCACTAGAGGGTTAATACGCTACCAATTATACTACCGCATATGCATAAGCAGAGTACAAATAAAAGGACTCGGAATTGTAAAACAAGACACAAGGTGGGAAAGAAATTAAAATGAAATTCATCGCCAAAGTCACGCAGGTTACTAGCTTTTACATAATGAGCAGTGAGGGTGGCGAAAAGCACGTTGTTGGCAAGCAGAACTGACTGGCATCTGCTATGGAATATTTGCTATTAACGAAACCAGTTCTTTGATGTCTTATCTCAGACAGCAGATACTAAAGTGACATAACACGATTGATTGATATCCAATTGAGGGTGCTGAATCGAATCACAAAAGCACTTTCTTGAAAGAGGAAAATGAAACCGGTCATTCGGGAATTGTTTGTTTGGTTAGACAGGTTATGAAACTCATTCGCAGGCGTATTTTTAATATGCAGTGAGAGTTTCGATATAATAAAGACAGACAAAGTGTAAGACTACAATCAATATCTTTATAAAAAGGTGCAAGTAGGCAATGACCAGGGAAATGCGCAATCAGAAAGAAAATCCTACTCCAAAAACTAAATTGACAATTAGGTACGTATTATGTACATATCGTAAGCCGAGTGAGCAGCTATTTCCCAAAAGACAGTCACTCAGTTTTAACTAAAACTATGAAAACGTACATAAAGTTCAAACGGCACAAAAATCGACCCCAAAACACAAAATAAAGAGAACCACAACATGAGTTTCGCATTGGAACGATCAGTAATATAAAATTACTGGGGGGGGGGGGGCTTTATGTACAGTACCCAAACCTCGCCCTCAGCTTCTGCAGTAAATAAGGAAAATCATGATAAAAATCGCATCCTGCATCCGCCCATCAGTGTGACAAGCACTTGTTTACCAAAATGCAATAATAATTCCAAAGGCTTTTAAAAGTTTAAAGTCGCTTTTTTGCACACATGCCACTTGAGTAGTCCGTATGCGCTCACCAGCAAGGGCATCAGATAGCTCTTCGTTTTAACCAACCTGGCATTGCCTTTCCTGTACCGACATAAATCTCTCTCTCTCTCTCTCTCTCTCTCTCTCTCTCTCTCATAAAACATGACGCCGATTAACTGGTTTAGACGTCATCGTTGGATAACACTAATTCTTAAGGCGCACGTCTTAAGAGTATCGACCTCTTTGCACTAGTCTTGCCAGATGTTTGGGAAATTCTCACAGAAATCAAATAGGAAGAGGCTGACAAAATGTGTTAGCAATGATTAATCGATTGAGAAAAACGACCATTTCATTTAATGCTACAACATCTTGATGATAACAAATTCAATTAAGAAATGGTGAAATGAAACTATTTGCACTCTCGAAGTTCCGAGAGCTAAAGTACGTGACGTTTGCAGTTTGCAGAATTCTTCTCTCCTTCCCAGTTCGTGAAAACGGCGAGCATTTCAAGGACGGAGATTTACTGACTGTCGCCATCACGTCCCGATAAGATCCAGAGATAGCATAACAACAGAATATGACGGCAAATAACATACTGTTTTATGTGTTTTAGTAAATGCTGTTCTTCATTATTTACATAATTGAGCCACCTCGTGGGCAAAAACCAACAATGTGGTTTCCGACCAGGTCCAACATAAACCGACCTGTACAGTCACAGAAAAGAGCTAGAATCTTGAAATTTCGGATTTAAGTAGAAAAGGAACTGTACTATCCGAGTAGCGAAAGCAAAGGCGCTGATCAGCTTCGCAGTTACTGCGAAGCTGATCTGCGCCTTTGTTTTCGCCTAGGCAGATTGTTGGTTTTCCCATGTGGCGACTCAATATAGTACAGGTAACAGAGTGCCTGGAATTACAATTACAAGACTCTTGCTAATTTTCTTGTTTTGTACAGAAAAATATACTCGCGGTTATTTTTGCCTTGGTTCCTAAAATCTAGCGACGTTATGTTTTCTTGTAAATAGACAAAATGGAACAAACACATGTTGCGTAATAGTAGTCTCAAAATGTGAAAGTTTTATAATGCCCATATTTTATATTTTTCTATTTCCTTTTTGATGAAATCCTTGTTAACAAACAGCTTCGTTCGAAAATGAGACACTGATTGCAACGATTTTCTGCCGTTTGATAATATACCCGATACTTTCACGGAAATATTCGCGAATTTAGTGAATCGCAAAGTCAATGTTCTCGCTAATAAATAATCTATAAAGACTACGTGAACACTCGTTCGTGAATTGGAAACATCGCGAATAAATCGGAACATAAAAATTCGCGAAGTAAAAGTCACACGAAAATTTACTAGTTTTTAAAATCGAGTACCTCGCTTTTTCATTCTTCATATAGTCTTCCTTGAAGAATTTTGTTTCTTTTCTTGTGTGCGAAGGCTGAAATACGCAATGGTCCATTTAAATATGCATTTAGAGAATATTTCCAATGCAGATTGATTTTCACTATAATTACAGTATCTGAAGCAGGTATAATTAAATGTCAATTGTAGCAGACATTGTGTTGATGTGAGAAAATATCTCAGATGCACAATATTCTGTATTATATAAAAGCGATAGGTCGATCGATAGCGAGACCAGTTTACATTTAACTCTTATATACTTAAACGCAAAAGTTTCGCAACACTTTTTAAGTGCAAATTTCTTCTTATGGACTCGAAAATTTCTTTCGGTGATATTACGATTGACAAGTCTAGTCCTTTGCCTAGCGTACAACATGAAATTCAGAAGGCTGCAGCTTATGGTTACCAAGAAAACGTCAAATCTTCAACACGCCTACCAAACGATCAAATACTTCTCCACCGGTGCATATAGTAAAATCGATTCGATTGTTACATGGTGAAGGATTAGATGACGCATAAAGGTAGACATATTTTACTTACTCTTATCTTTTTTGCACAAAATACATTTTTAAGGAAAAAAGTGAAAAATCGGGGAATACAATTCCCCGTAATATTCACTTCTACGCTTGTGGTGTCAAGCTGAGGTCATATACTTCACGCATTTTGGTTTAATTCATCAAAAACTACACACGAGTAGCTAGAAGATATTGAAAACTCGCGAAAACTGATGATAAATAGGAAGCTAATTTAATTCTGAAGCCGGTCACAAGTTCTTACGACCATCACGCACACACGGCATGCACATTCAGGTATATTTTTGAAGGAAATTTCAGCTGACAATGTAGCAGGGCCGAGAAAACCCCGAGGGAACTGCCGAAAATTGTTGGTCAACAATTCGATCTATAAAAATGATAGTGAAAATGTTTGTCATAACAAAATCTTTAACTCGTCTCAAAAAGTCTTGAAATGCATAAATGTTCTTTAATTCGTGCTTGTCTGATCATATAGCACCGGCGATACACATGGGTTTCATAATTAGTCGTTCTTGCAGTGAAAATTTATACCAACTCCAAATTTGCAGCTGCAAAGGCTTTCTCTACAAATAGTATGCTTTCTAACTATTTCTATGGCCTCGTACATGTCCAAAATATCATTTTCAGTGTTTTGGATTTTTTTTTTCATATTTGGAATGTTTTCTCCGGTGAAGCATTAGATCGTCTGGTGAATAATTCGATCGGGGATTGTGTATGTCTGTTAAACGCATGTTCTTAGTGTTGTCTCACGCATTGTAGTAATAATAGACATAACTCTGATTTTAATAGACAATGTCTCGCTGCATTGTCTCACTATATCTTTAATCCATAAGCGGACTGGCACAGTTGGTAGCGCATCGGACTTTGGGCCGAAGGGTTCCCGGTACGATCCTCGTCAGGGGCGTCGTCTGTTGTGGCCTTGAGCAAGTCACATTTCCACAGCTCAATATGTATATATGTATTATATGTTCTTATGTATATAATCATGTCATGTCAAGAAAACAAAAAAGTGCGAAATGGAGCTCCTTGCAGGAACCAATTTTAAATTCAGGTTTTTCCAACCTCGGAAATTTATTTTTTTCCCACCTCGGATTTTTGGGGTGGGACTTACTTTCTGATTGCGCCTTTTCCTGATCGTTGCGGGTTTCAATGTACTTTACATGGCCATATTCTACCCCTAAACTTCTGTAGCGGTTCATAAAATTTAGTTAGTTGTTTTGTCCTAGTGGTGAATCTCCATCTAGTCAATGAATCATCAAGGACAAACAAATACCATGATAACCGCCATGTTGAATCAAAAACGAGGACATTAGAGATTAAGTCGGTGCCGTCACAGAGTCTGACGCCTGACCCACCGGCGTGCAATTAAAGAAGGCAGCGTAGTTATCACTCATGATTGGATTAAAACCCCATAAACCTGTCGCAAAAATTTAAGCTTAACTGTCAACAAAGAAGTTTGTATTATGTATTTGAAGGAATTGGTTTCTTAAAATGACAGGATCATTTCAGTGCGTTGTGAATATGTAAGATATCGTCCTCGAAACAACAGCTGCTGTTTCTATCCATCGAGAGTTTATCAGTTCATCATAGCATCACAGATTGCATGTTTAAAGAATAACGCTGCTCGCTAATTGGATCAATAACTCATGTATTAAAGATATAGTGAGACAATGCAGCGTGACATTGTCTATTTAAATCAGAGTTCTGTCTGTATGATTACAATACGTGCGGCAACACTAAGAAAGGGCGTTTAAATCAAGACATATACATTCAACGATCGAATTTTTCACCGGACGATCAAATGCTACACCGGAGAAAATCGACCAGGAGTGCATTCCAAAGCTGAAAAGAAAATCAAAAACACGTAAAATGGTATTTTGGACATGTTCAAGGCCATATAAATGGTAAGCAAGCATACTATTTGTAGAGAAAGCCTATGCACCTGCAAATTTGGAGCTGATATGAATTTTCATTGCAAGTACGACTAATTATGAAACCCACATTGGTCGCCGGTGCTATATGATCAGAAAAGCACGAATTAAAGAACATTTATGCATTTCCAGACTTTTAGAGGCGTGTTAAAGATTTTGTTTCGGCAAACATTTTCATTATCATTTTTATAGATCGAATTGTTGACCGACAATTTTCGGCAGTTCCCTCGGGGATTTCTCGGTCCTGCTACATTATCAGCTGAAATAATCTTCCAAAATATACCTGTTTGTGCATGCCGTGTGTGCGTGATAGCCGTCAGAACTTGTGACCGGCTTCAGAATTAAATTAGCTACCTATTCATCATCAGTTTTCGCGAGTTTTCAATGTCTTCTAGCTACTCGTATGTAGTTTTTGATGAATTAAACCAAAATGCGCGAAGCATTTGACCTCAGCTTGTCATAGAAAGCGTAGAAGTCATTATTACGGGGAATTGTATTCCCCGATTTTTGATTTCGTTCTTTAAAAAAAATATTTTGCGCAAAAAATACAGAGTATGCAAAGCGTGTTTACCTTTTTGTGTCATCTAATCCTTCACCATGTTACAATCAAATCGATTTTCCTATATGCACCAGTGGGGAAGTATTTGATCGTTTGGTAGGCGTGTTCAAGGTTACCCATTTTTTAAAAGTCACAAAGGTACAATACCTTACATTGGATGCGAAAATGAAATTCCAAACCGATGTTTGTTTTCAAAAGCAACAAGGACGACAAACGCAAAAATGGAAATGGTATGTCTTGGTCGACGTTTATTAAATGTGCGTAACGTGTTTAAATTTGGACGTAATTGACTGTTAATAGGCAAAGGAAAATCAATAATCAAATTCTTTTAATAGCATAATGTAGCCTTTGGTACATTGCACAAATGGCAAAAAGATTGCGTCTTTGCCGAGCTTAATGAGTATGTAATGGCTGTTTGAAAAAAAAAGCTAACGTCAACAAAGAAACGCATCGACTAAGAGTGCTGCGAAAAAGGTACAAGTAGGCAAAGATCAGGAAAAGGCGCAATCAGAAAAAGATTCCCACTCCAAAAACCGAGGTGGGAAAAAACCAAACCAACAATCAGGTACTTATACCACGAAACATATCGTAAGCCGAATGAGCAGCTATTTTCCCAATAGGTGGCCACTCAGTTACCTTAACTTAACTAAAAATATGAAAACATACATAAGGCGCCAACAGCACAAAAAATTTTAAACACCAAGACATAAAACAAAAAGAACCACTACAGAAGTATCGACTTGGAACGATCAGTAACACAAAGTTACTGGCGGGCTTAAACCGGTTTTACAGGTACCTAACCTCACCCTCAGCTTCTGCAGTGGTTCACAACATTTAGTTAGTTCTTCGGTCCTCGTGGTGAATCTCTAACTAGTCAATGAATCATCAAGAACAAACAAATAAATCATGATAAACATCCTGATGAATCAAAAACCAGGACTCACAGATTGAGTAAGCTGCCCGACGATGGAGATCCCTGGGCGCCGAATAACCTACTAACTCCGGAGCAAAAGAAAAACACCAGTTGGACCCCGGTGGGCCAAGCAACAGACAAGAAGCTCCGGCCCCAACCAACTAAAATGAATAGCTTTAAGTCGGGGCCATCATAGAGTCTGACGCCCGACCCACCGGCGTGCAATTAAAGAAGGCAGCATAGTTATCAACCATGATTGGGTTAAAAACTAAGCATGCAGACTGTCGCATAACATTCAAGTTATAACCTATACGTCTGTAACGTGATATGATTTTTCCGAACTGAAGAGAAAAATCATTTATTCCTTTAAGTTTCTTTAATTTGTAAACCAAGTCACCATAAAATTCAGGTTCCGAAAGGCCCTCACTTAGAAGTGTCTTTAACCCAACATTATATTTGGAAATCAATTCATAGTGTCTACGATAAAATTTAGAAAAGGTTTTTCGAAGTTTATGATACCGATAGCCCTGTTGGAGAAGTTTTGCCGTTAAACATTTATTTCGAGCGTTGAAGTCTGTAACATGATTGCAGACTCTAGCAAACCTAATAAGTTGCGAAATGTATACACCATAAGAAGCACGACGAGGAACGTCACCATCCAAAAAAGGAAAATTTACTATATCAAAATCAAAGTCATCGCGCTTATCATAAATTTTAGAAGAAACAAATAAAACAAATAAACAATATTTTCCAAACGTTTTTGTTGTTTTCTGATTGTATAGACACCAGGCTATCGATTGATGCTGTTTGTTTTTACATAGAAATAAGCATCCATATTTTAGACGCAAATTGTTAAAAAACACAAACGTCACATTAACGTCAGAATGAAAGCTTGCGATCAAATCCCGTTTGTTGCAAATCGTTACCCATTGTGTACGGACATAAAATATACTTTCAAAAATATCCTTACTTGGGCAATGTAGAGGGAAACGAGAATGTAAATTGTTGCGTTACTTTTGCGTTTAAGTATATAATATCGTATAATTCTGAATAAACGACGGCATAAATAGTTAAAATAATAAAATATCAAATAACCATTAAATACTCTCCCATAAAAAGTACGTACAAGATATATTGACTGTCAATTAGTTGTACTCTCGTATACGTTCTACCTTCAGCAGTGTGAGTCTTTCGCTTAATAGAACAGTCATTGTTACCATTTTAAATATAAGTTTTGCCGGACAATAATGAATCAATGAACGATAGAAACGCATGAATATAGGTGATGTGCATATGTGAACTCTACAAAACATATGTGACCTCTACAAACTTTAAGATGGATTGAAATGGTAAATACCACTTTAATATACGTAGATCAAGTGATCTTAAAGATAATCATAGATTATGGTTTATGTGTAAGTTGCTATACTGCCTGAATTATAATATTCATTGCTGCTTGAACAGGTATGATATCAATGACACAACATATAATCTCTTCATATGTGTATAGACTACATGTATGTACCTTTCTAAATTGTTTAAAGAATGTATATTTATTTTATATAATATATTCACTGTTCATTCATTGTACTCTGATAACCAATAAATCGATTCAATATGGCGCCCATATCAATCCCGCTTCGTCACCGTTCATCCCTTCGTATAGTTTGATTATTGGGTAACGCCATTTACGCTAGTCACTGTACAATGGACCAAACTTTAAAAACAAATCATTGATAGCTAACATCCGCATTTGGTGACGCGTCGATTTATACATAGAACTTAAAATGTTGGAACTTACGCCATGATGAACCCAAAGCGGGGGCTCTTCAAATATAATATGCTGGAGACCCCTCAGAAACCAAACAACACGGTGTTCGATTATCCCGCAGCCATGTCCAATGTGGGTTCAATGTCCACGCAAGGCAAATGGGAAACAAACCAAGTTCACAGACCCTATGAATTGACTTCCAAATTCAATTTATTTTGGATAAAGACGCTTTTGCGTGAGGGCCTTTCGGAACCAGAATTTTATGGGGACTTGGTTTTCTCATTATTTTAGAAAAATCGTCATATTAACGTATACAATATAACGTAAAATATGATGCGACAGTCTGTATGCCTAGTTTTTAATCCAGTCATGGATGATAACTATGCTTCCTTCTTAATTTGCGCGCCGCTGGGTCGGGCGTCAGTTTCTTTGATGGCCCTGACTGAAAGTTATTCATTTTAGTTCGTTGGGGCCGGAGATCTTGTCTGTTGCTTTGCCCACGGAGGTTCAACTGGTGTTTTTGCTCCAAATTTAGTGATGTTGTCTGGCTTTCCGGGGATCTCCAACTGCCGGGCATCATGTATCTGTGAGTCCTGTATGGCCCATCCCCTTTCTCATTAATATTTTCACTGCTCTTGAAGGTTCTCAGTTTTATTTTATCCTGTTACTCACCATGATGTTTATACTCGTATTAGTTTATGTGTCTGTCCGCGATAATTTACTGACTAGTTAGGGATTCACCACGAGGACCGAACAACTAACTAAATGTTGTGAACCACTATCTTTTTAGGATTAGGTACCTGTAAAATCGATTTAAGCCCTCAAGTAATTGATATTACTGGCCTTTCCAATGCGATACTTCCTTTGTGATTCTAATTATTTCATGTTTTGGTGTTGAATTTTGTGCTGTTTTGCATCCTATGTACGTTTTCATATATTTAGTTACGTCCTTTTTTGGAGTGGGAATTTATTTCTGATTGCGCCATTTCGTGATCATTGCTTACATTACCTTTTTCTGCTTGCGGGTCTTCGGGTTCTCCCGTTTTCGCCCCACCTATTGGTATGCGCGTATCAAATGAGCTAAGAATATCTTGAAAAGGGCGCGCACAACTGAATCAAAAGTACATTTATCTACAACAGATCTGAAAAGTACATGTTTATCTATATTTTATGATAGATTACGCAAGCTTGTCATGCAGACATAACGCAGGATGTCAGATGAGGACTCTACAGAGGCACTAGTCATAGACAATGGGACCTGGATGTGTCGGGCTGGGTGGTCTGGAGATGGTACGGCGCGTGCGTACTGTCGACCAATCGTTGGAGAATATGAGGGGCGAAAGTATTTCGACTACGAAGCGATTACCAAGGCCCCCATGAGCCATTGCCCCATGAACCGTGGAATCGTTACAGATTGGGACGAAATGGAGGACTTCTGGGGTTTCGTTTTCGAAAAGGAACTGGGAATTGCCAAACAGTGCCATCTACCGATGCTTATCACTGAAGTTCCACATAACCCGAAATGTAACCGAGAAAAAATGGGGCAGATATTGATGGAGAAATTCGACGTGACGTCTTTATGTTTCTATGATCCAGCTACTTTGGCTCTGTTTGAGAGCGGAAGAACAACAGGTATTGTGCTGGACGTTGGACATGGCGTGGCTCACACGTCGGTACTCTTTGATGGATACAAGATCGAAGAGGCGACTCGGCGTGTTGATCTTGGCGGTTATGACGTTAATATGCAGCTCATTCAGAGCCTGTTGGCTATTGGCTATTGTTTCTCTACGCACAAAGAAATGCAACACATCGATAATTTGAAACAAAATCTAAGCTTACTGTTTATGTTTGGAGAGCTTGTAGATTTTAACCTAAGTGACAAAAATTACACGTTACCAGATGGCACGCAACTAAGCAGGAAAGAATTGGCGGACTGTGCACGTTGTCATCAGGTGTTGTTTAATGATATGGACACAGGGTCTACTTTACTAGGCCTTCAGGAAATTGTAAGTGAAAGTATAAATGCATGTCCTGTAGATATAAGACGTGACCTGTATCTAAATGTAATTCTATCTGGGGGATCAACAATGAGTCGAGGATTTGCTGAGTATTTTGATATACGTTTACGTCAAATGCCTGGCAGACCATCTGTACCGTTGCGAGTCCGCGCTCCGCCGGAAAGGCGGAAATCCTCTTGGATGGGCGGATCTATAGTGGCGAGTTTATCTGGATTTCGAAACCAATGTAGAACGAAACAAGATTATTATGAATATGGGCCATCTATATTTCATACTGAGCGTCCTTTAGTAACTGATTCAGAGTAGCAACGATGAAAATAAGCTAAAAGTTAAAAAAATACTTGCATTCCCAAATACATAAAAGGCGTCAAAACAAGTTGCATATGAAGACTCGACGAAGCCTCATTTAAAAAAATTCAAACGAAATGACCACGCGTGTTAGATCCTTTTTGTGACGAAGTTTGGGCTTTACAAACATTAAACTCGGCTAAAATGTTTATCACTCAATATGATTTCAATGTGAAATGACCGATTCGTTTTATCATATGACTTTTAAAATAGGATTTTATCGCCTTCAAAGTCGACATATTTTGTTGTTACAGACGTCGTCAATGACGTTAGTTTTCCCGCAAAAGTGTTAATACACGTCTGGTCATAACACTTTGTATTCACACGACGTTATCACAGCAACGTCATGTGATAAATAAAATTTCACCAAAATTCAATCTTTAATACGATCTTGATACAGAATGTAATAAGCACCGTCAATAATGAATGCGCTAAGCACCGACTCTGTGCTAAAACAGAGGACTGGTTCCGACGTCATTTGAGCCGCGACGCGAGAAAACCGGTCTTCGGGGTTTCCGACAAGGTCCGACACAAACCGGGCTGTACAGTCTCAGAAGCAGGCTAGAAGCTTGAAATTTCGGATATAAGAAGAAGGGGAAATATACTATCCGTGTAGCGAAAACAAAGGCGCTGATCAGCTTCGCGGTTACCGCGAAGCTGATCTGCGCCTTTGTTTTCGCATAGGCAAAAATCCGGTTTTCTCACGATGCGGCTCATTTCTAGTTGGGCATGAATCAAAGCCACGTTTGTACATCTTAGGTATCACGAGACGAAATCAACCTGGTACACTTGTAAATATTAGGAATGCATTACAGTACAAGACTAGTTAGTGTCTGATAAATGTAACTGTTCTTATCAAACAATGTCTAAATAAAGTAGGATTTCACTACTGATTCTGTTGTTGTATTAAATTCTGTTTCACCTTTATTGTGCACCAACCGTTACTATATAATATGTCATTAAAACAACACCGGGGGTATGCTTGACATTTCTCGAAAACAGACAAAAATCATAGTATTGTTCAGACGTATATCATCATTTACACAATACAGGTAGTGGATTGTCTGGAATTATAATTAAAAGCCTCCCACTAGAGTTTTTTTTTATCTTGATGCTGAGATATAACATACTGTGAATGTTCTTATTCATTATAAGCTGTACTTGAGGTTTGGAATCTCGTTTTTGCTCAAACCATATGAGCCGCGTCATGAGAAAACCGAATTTTTGCAGTAACTGCACAGCTGATCAGCGCCTTTGTTTTTGCCACTCAGATAGTGCAATTTCTTGTCTTCCTAAATCCGAAATTTCAAGATTCTAACCATCTTCTGAGACTGTACAGGCCGGTTTGTGTCGGACCAGGTCGGAACCCCGAAGACCGGTTTTCTCACGTCGCGGCTCATATGCTCAAATTATATACAGTTACTATTATTTGGAACTAATTTTCATATTTTTGGACACATACATACACACACACACATGCACACACACATACATACACACACATACACAAAATACATATACACACATACACACACACAAAATAAGTTACAAGTGTGCTTAAAAATTGAGTTCTAAAGTATGAAAAGAAAAGAAATGAAACAACTTAATATGTGCACTGTGAACACACACACACACACACACACACACACACACACACACACACACACACACACACAAATAAATAAATTTACATCTTTCCGAAAATGCAATTTTTGAATATCATATATAAGAAAAAAGAAATAAAATAAAACTTACAATAGGTCTTGTTCTTCAGTGTCTCTACCTCTTCTTGTTTTAGTTTGCTATTCTTCTTTCCCATAATTTAATCCATTCATCTTAGCACTGGATAATCTTTGACGTATGACAATTATGACATTTGGTGTTTTGAAACTTTTCTTATTCCTTATTTTGTTTCATAACCTATAAGTAGTAATTCCGTGTAGCTAAATGGGTCACTACAGGACACGTTATGTATTCACAATTCACAGTGACAAATGTGTATTTTTACCTTCTCCAAAAAGAGCTAACTATATCCTGTGCATCATATGTCATGGAGACTTATTAGATTCTGCTACATTTGTACAGCTGTATGCTTGGTGACCAGGTTTTTACAGACATATCCCGTAAATGAAGTGAGAAGGGGGGCACAAATGTCCTGATCAGTCAGCGGTGAATCGTTGCTGATCACATGGTAATAGAAGAGCCAACTTCATTTCAACATATATACTCCGGTATTATTTCCTAATTTACAAACATTCCTATCTAGCAATAATCCAATACTAAAACAAAGTCTACGAGTAACGATGCCAGTGTTTCAGCAGAATCTAATATCGACAAAAGTCATGGAGATAAGTTTCAGGAACGCGCCAAAGTCCTAAATGTCGTCTGCTTGTAAGATTTTGCAGACAACTCATATATTTATCTGTCGCGACCCATCAGGGTCCAATTTTTTACGTTTTGATAGTATCCCTGGATTAGATTTGCTTCTTTCATTGAAAAATAATTTTGAGGAAACCGCAAAAACAGAGAATCAGAAGTCACGCAAAATTCGCCAGGATGCGAAGCGTTAAGCTCAATACCATTAAAGAACATTACAAATGCATTGATATAATCTGAGCGAGATTTTGATTTTAGCTTAAACGTGGAGCAGACATCAGTTGTAATTGTTTCCGATGATTTCAACGGGTAAGTGAGCTTGGTGTATATATATCACCTGCATGAACTAAATTGCGAATGTAGTCAGATCTTTATAGAATTACGCCTAGTCGGTTGACTCCCCAGCTTCACTACACTTGACATGAATTAACAGCCTTGGGAAACTTTGTTTGAAATAACCCGGCCTCCGCCCACTCTTTCAAGCATGTGTATTTCCAAGACCAGTCAAAAACAAAACACACAAACAATTTATTTGAAGCATCATTAGGGTAGGAGATTACCTGCTGTAGGGTTGATGACGATCGTGTCAGAACTTAAACTCTGGTCTTCGTTCCGATAGGGTTCTTTGAGATAGGGTCAAAGGTTTTGAGTAACTCCATAGATTCCGTGTTAATTGGATTTTCTTCGACAAAAAGAGTCCATTCTGTAAGCCAAGTGAGCAGCTATGTTCTTAATGGTGGCCACTCGGTTATTCGAACTTGACTTAATATATGCACATAAAAAGAGCAAACATCGACGCCAAAACATCAGGAAAACATGTCCGTGTAATGTTTACCCCCGTAAACCCCACTTTTATATAGTAAAATTGGGGTATGCAGGGGTATAGCTATTTTTCTTATTTTTGCTCCAAAACATAGATTGTGGGTACTCGTTAGAACCGCCTCGTCGAGGCGGTTCTAACGTGTACCCACAATCTATGTTTTGAGCAAAAATAAGAAAAATATCAAAAGTTTTCTGATGAAATTTTCAATTCTTAAAGCTGTCAAAAATCACTGTATATTGCATGGGCATGTTTTCGTAATGCATGGCACAAATAAAACCACAACAGAAGTACCACCTTCGGCTATTCAGTAATGTAAAATTACTGGAGTGCTTAAATAGAAATAAAAATAAGATCCTTTAAAAGCAGTGAAAATATGTATATTATTGAGAAAGGGGATGGGACATATCGCGGTTTCGGCTACTTAAGCCTCTTCAGTGACCCTTTAGATTTTACAACATGGAGCCTAAAAGAATTACTGTTTTTGCACAGGGTTTTTTCAACAGGGTAGTCGATACAAAGACTAGTATAATCCAAATGGGGCCAAATATATTAAACGTTGGTTAGAAATGAACCTATTTAAAACCGATACTAATTTTCTGATTTCTCAGAATACCCTCCTCGATCTCAAAGGACCAAAAGGAAAATATAATCTGCACTATGGATGATGTACGGGTAGACTTTTTAGGGCCGCCACACGGCACAACACCAGCTGCAGTAATAGCAAATAAAATAAAAACGATTTTACATTCAGCGCCTGCAAGGGATCAAAACATTTAATTCGTCGTTCGGTTCGCATGGTGAATCTCGAACTGGTAATTTGCGTAAACAAATTATAATAAAGGTCATGATGAATCCAAAACGCGAATATGCTCCATGGCAACTAAAGATCCCTGGTATGGGAAGCAAAACTGTGTGTTACTCTATGTTACATTTGCCAATCAATGATTAATTAGGTTACACGTACTCTTGTCCCAGACTGGCGTTCTGTTGGTGCAATGATATAAAGGTGGAGATATAACCCATCTTGCCTTTTATAAAATTTACTGCTCTTTTATTACCAATCATATTGAAATACAATTAAGGATTAGCGTTTTGTTGTTCTGTGTGGAATCTTTACAAACACTAATGGAGCCACGACACGAGAAAACCGGTCTTTGGGGTTTCCGACCAGGTCTGACACAAAACGGCCTGTACTGTCACAGAAGCAGGCTAGAAGCTTGAAATCTCGGATTTAAGAAGAAGAGAAATTGTACTATCCGTGTAGCGAAAACAAAGGCGCAGATCAGCTTCGCAGTTACTGCGAAGCTGATCTGCGCCTTTGTTTTCGCATAGGCAAAAATCCGGTTTTCTCATGGCGCGGCTCAATGTAGTTTAACGTTATCAGTGCATAATGATTGTTTGCTTTGTCTCCGGAGACCAATTTATTTAGTTGACATTGTAGAATGTTTTGATTAATTTGGATTGCAGTCTGTTTTGCAATCAAGCTTTATTAAAACTATGCGTATCCAGCACTCAAACAAAAACAAAACTGAGATCCCTCAAGAGCAGTGAGCACATGAATGAGAAAAGGGATGGCCTGTGTGGAACTTTCTGGATCATGGGCGTAAACAGGATTTCAAGAGATGTGATTCAAATCTACAACGATGTGTTCGTTTCCATACTTTTTTCCCAAACTTCCCCATGGATGGAAATGTAATAATTTGGCCACAAAAGGGGTAGGGTTTGAGTGAACCAGCAGAACCTCCTGTTGGATAGAGTCAGTCTATATCGCAATTATGAACAATAACGGGCTAAGGACAGAGTAACATGTAGCCGATCCAGCAACAGCCATACACCGTTAGTGGAAAATAATGCTTACCCACCAAGGGTAGTTTACTGCGCTATATATATGCAACACTTACTGATTTCACAAACTACCGAGTTTGTATGTCTATACTAAAGGACTTTGAAAACGCCTCACTATACACCGGTTTTCATTTTGATTAAAACTGGTCAAAAATAATCTGAAATATAAAATACACATATACTGAGTTCCACAGCCGACGCAACTTTATTTTTTCCTCTCTTCTTTTAAATTGGTCAATTATGTGAAAACTTTTGTTTATGTGCCCTATCATCATTAAAATGACTCGAAAATCTTTGCATGTTATCAAATCTGAGATTTTGGTGCGCATGCGCGGGAACACGTCCCAGGGTTCAAAACTGCACTTCCCGTGCCCCGCGCAAGCGGGCTCGAAATTTTTCAAAACAATTCACATTCAAATCTTGGACGATCGTCCGATGAGTGTATGGCAATAACAATGTTGAGACCCACGGCTCAACGGCAGAAAATTGCATTGATTTTCAAAACCCGAAAAATGCTTGTTTTTAGCCGGTCACATGGTCGACGTCAATGCAGATGTCAACCATATGCTTTATTTTGTGTTGGCAACCTAGCCTTATTGAATCAAGTGTATTGCGGCTATGGGAAAGTCGTTAGGGTGGTTTGCACAGTTTAGCATGAAATTCATTAAAATCGCTGATTTCCTTCGTTTTTCAAAATGACCCCTTCGCCCGTTTTTACGCAATTGTAGGCGAACGAAAAAAGTCTGATGGCTGATTTTTACAGTTCGTCTTTGAAAATAATTTGACTACATATATTCGAAATTTCGAATGAATCGACTGAAACCACAAAAAGTCATTATAAATTTAGTGATATATATAATATTTATTCATGAAGATTTGTTTGCTAAATTGTTTGCTAACACTGTTTTCTTGATACGTAACGTTTTCGTTGTTTTGGCAAAGAAAACCTTAGGACGGCTACGAAAAAAGGCTTTTTGTGAAAATAAACTATCTCCGGTGATAGCATACAACCTTAAGCACAAGAAAAAAAGCAAAATAAAAAGCAAAATAAAAATGGGGACTTTCGTTCAAACCGTTTAAGGAGCTAGCGTTGTTCGCTGACGTCAAGCATAAAGTGGTCAAAACACACAAGCATACGATTACAGCGCCAAAAGTTATTTATTGTGTTTAAAAACTTTTGAATTCGTTTCATTTTACATGCAAAAAATCAAAGTTTTCTTCATAAACGTTAAAGTGACGTAATTACCACAGTTTTAATGCAATTGATAGACAGCATTTGTTTGGCTTTTGGTGTTTCTTTCCAGAAATCATGTTGAACCTGATCGGAATGTTTTTCGTCCTCACAGTTTGGTTTTGTTGTGAACTTTTGGTAACGTTTGAAATCATACTGTATGGCGTAAGTCACTGGCGTTGACGTTGCGGTTTTAATGTGGCATTTAAGCAGCTGATTGTACTTTTCTGTTCGAAAATATTATTGCCAAAATATCATGTATTCTAAAAGAAATGATCATCATTGCGGCCAGTTTATAGTGAGGCGTTTTCAAAGTCTATATAAGTATATTTATAGTGCACGAGTCTTGGACTGGGAACTACATGTACACTGGTCAGACAACTGCGTTCTGGCAGTTGACATTTTCCCACCGTTGTCACCAAATGAATATCCACATTGACACCTAACTCCTCACTGTATCCACTGCCTACTCTTACCTTGCTTCTCGCATCTTTACATATAAATTGGATCAGATGCATTACTCACTCGTCAATATCAGACGCATTAGTTACTCGTCAATTCCTTGAGTTCGCATTGCTCACCGTGTGAAACGCTTTCTCCGGGTCAACCAATGTCAATATTATATGTAGCAAACAAGTGCATCTTTTTAGTTCATTTACAATTATTGTCATTGCATTCGTAGTGTCACTCCCATGAATGAAGCCACTGCATCTCACTGTCATCGATCTGAACTGCTCCAACACCTTCATCCCTTGTTCAATCAGTTCTAAACCCTCTTTAGATACCCCTGCTCTGTGCGTACCGTTGTTATTGTACACATTGTCTTTGAATTCTTCTGTCAGGTGTTTGGGATACAACCATCTGAGATGATGTCCTCAACGTGACCACACACCTCAGCTGCGCCAGCTTCCCCAAATTAGCTTAACATCTAATCAACAGTACCTGGTGGTCTGGCTGCTTTGCCAGATGCCATCTTGCCGATGGTCTCCAAAAGCTTTTAGTTGGTTGGGGCCGTAGCTTCTTGTCTGTTGCTTGGCCCACCGGGTTAAACTAGTGTTTTTTTTTTTTTGTTTGTTTTTTTTTTTTTGCTCCGGATTTTCCGCCTAGGGATCTCCATCATCGGGCAGCTTACTGAATCTGTGAGTCCTCGTTTTGATTTATCATGGTGGTTTTCATGATTTATTTGTTTGTCCTTGATGATTCATTGACTAGTTAGAGATTCACCATGAGGACCGAACAACTAACTAAATGTTGTGAACCACTGCCGAAGCTGAAGGTGTGGTTATGACCATGTAAAACTAGTTTAAAGCCTCCCGTAATGTAATATTACTGATCGTTCCAAGGCGATACTTCTGTTGTGGTTCTTATTGATATGCCTTTGTGTTGAATGTTTCTGCTGTTTGCACCTTATGTGCGTTTTCATATTTTAGGTTTGGGAAACTGAGTGGCCACCTATTGGGAAATAGCTGCTCACTTGGCTTACGATATGTTTTCTTACTAAAGTACCTGATTGTCAGTTTTGTTTTTCCCACCTCGGTTTTTGGTGTTGGATTTTCTTTCTGGTTGGGCCATTTCCTGATCATTGCTTTCTTGTACATTTTTGTAGCTTGCAAGATGTCATTCAGAGGTCAAATACTCAATCACTGTGCTTGTTGGTTACAACCCATTGGCTTGTTCGTTTTGAATATGTCGATTGCTAGTTTGTAAAAGTGTCACATCGCTCAATTTCCCCGCAGTAGCATTCTTTGCAAGATCCTCAATCTCATGACAAGTTGTGTTTCGCAATATCTTTTAACTCATGTTGTAAGGCATAAGTATTAGAATTATTGTGCGTCTAGGTGTTCAATGCCAACTTCAATACTCACGCTTCAACCACTCCAGCTTTCATTCATTTTTTAAGATAGTTACTGGTAATGTATTATTTTCATTCTACATCTCATTTGATTACACACTATTTGCTATAAACACTTTCGTGGTAGTATCGCTAACATCATTGTGCTCATTGTAAGCATAATACAGAAATAGAACATATACGGACAGTCCGACTGACAAAAGAACAGCTGAAACCTAAAATTGCGATTTTAAAAGGTAGAAAAGTGACGTAATTTTTCATCTTTCCTCAAGCACCCTATTTTGTAGATAAGGTCAATCAACAAATATGGGCCGATTTTGTACAACCCCGCCAAACCATGATAAATGCTCTTATACTAAACATGTTTTTCGTGATTCTCTTGGCACGATTACAGTTAACTTCGATTTTTACAACATCTATGCAAGCTACATATTATCAGTGTTCAGAAAAAAAATCGCCCTACATTTAAGTTGAATAAAAAATACTGAAATATCACATTTCAACAAAGTCAGCAGATAGCGAGCCATTTGAGAGCTTGATGCTAGGACTCACCGGAGATCAGAGATCAGGAAACAACCGACCAATCTATGCTTGTGGAATCTGAGCCCAGTAGCGCGACAAGCAGCACCACACATTCGGATAGCCAGGTGTCGAGTGTTGACCTTCCAGGTACTGTACAAGAGGCACTGGCCAAGGACTTCCTAGCTTCTAATAGTAATATTGACAGTGACGACAGTTCGGGGAGTGTGTGGTAACTGTAACTTAAAACCCGAAGAGGGAACCAAACTCAAGCGCTGTGCCCGCTATCATATCACCAGATATTGCAGTCAGCTAAATTCCAACCTTGATTGGGGGTCAACATATTTCGGAAATTACATGCAAGGCAACTAAGACTTTGGGCTTTCTTCGGCGCAATTTGGCATTGGCACCTAGGCATACTAAAGAAGTTGCATACAAAACATTGGTTCGTCCTCAACTTGAGTATGCAGCTCTTACTTGGCATCCCTATAATGAAACTCAGACTGCTAAGGTGGAGAAGGTGCAGAGGACTGCAGCCAGGTGGACCTGCAGGAGATGGAGGAACTCCAGTAGCTCCAGTAGCGTCTGTGATATACTTGACGAACTTGAGTGGCCATCCCTGGAGTTCCGCAGAGAGCGGTCCTCCTTAACCTTCTTCTACAAAATACACTCCGGTACAGTGTCTCTTGGTAAAGACAAATACCTGACCCCGGCACCCAACCTAAGGCGAACTCGGGCATCGCATGAATCACAGTATACAAGACACTTTGCCTATAATGATGTCCTGAAAAATCCATTTTTCCCCAGAACTATTCTGCTCTGAAATAGTCTCCCTTCTTCAGTGGTCTCATCTAAGGCCATTGAGGAATTTAAGGCTCCTGTTTAATCATAGTCCCAAAGGCATGCGTTTTAGTATGCCTCTATCTATATCTTGTAAATAATTTTAATGGCCCACCCCAATGTTTTCTTCCCTTGACTAAATTCTAAATTTAGCCACCCACCCCACACCTGAGGTGATGGTCAGAAACTGCTCGGCTCAGTATCAGAAGATAGATAGATAGCACTCCAGATTGTCAAAGGAAAAGCTAGGGATTTCACAAATTCGTCTGCTCTGCTGTTGCCAAAAGGGCTCCAACAAAGACTTAGCTACTTGGTTACTGTCATAATCATTGTCATTGTCATTGTCATAAAAACTCTCTTTTATAAGTGTATATAGTTTACAGTTAACAGTGATTTTTTTTTAACTTTAATTGTGACTTGGTTAGTATGTTGAAGTTTGAACGTTTGTGCGACAATGAAGTGTGACTTGTTATCATATTATTCATTTTTACTTCACTCAACGTTCACTCCGGAAGGAGGTGATCCTATTTACAGGGTGGATTTACGAAGCTGCCGAGCGAATGGACTCGTTTTGGAGGAATCAGGACAACTCGCCCCAAAGACAACTCGCCCCAAGACAACTCGCCCCACATAAAACTCGCCCCAAGACAACTCGCCCCACTTTTAGAAAACAACTTGCCCCACTTTAGAAGACAACTCGCCCCACTTTTAGACGACAACTCACCCCACTTTTGCAGACAAATCTCCGCACTTTTGAAGACAACTGGTCCCACTTTAGAACTGAGTTTGTCCCACTGTCTTAGACCGTCCTTTCTATTCCTCCTCCTTATCCCAGGTCCCTCTCGGTCTATAACTCAACTCAACTCATTCCCCAATTTTAAAAATAACACACACACACACACACACACACACACACAAAAAAAAAAAAAAAAAAAAAAAAAAAAAAAAAAAAAAACATTTTTTGTCTGCTGAAATTTTCTCCGTCCTCCGTCCTGACATGACTGAAAAATTGTTGACTGGAACGCAGCAAGACCTTATCGCTCCTCCTCATGGCACCGGCTGGAAACTATGAAAAGGTATGCTGTAAATATACGTACAAAAACTTACAACTTTCAGAAAGAAATCAAAGACTTATTGAGGCAACAGAAACATTAGTTTGGTAAGTTCTCTAATAATATAAAGCAAATTCTAAAGGGGGGGTCTAAGATAGTGGGCGAGTTGTCGTTTAAAGTGAGGCGAGTTGTCTATTAAAGTGGGGCGAGTTGTCTTCTAAAACGGGGCGAGTTGTATTCTGAAAGTGGGGCGAGTTGTCTTCGGGTGAGTTTTATGTGGGGCGAGTTGTCTTGGGGCGAGTTGTCTTTGGGGCGAGTTGTCTGTTTTGGATCGATGCGGTTCGTTCTTCAAGATTTCCGTTTCCGGTGCGAAAAAATTTCGTGTCTCCCTGAAAAATAACAATTGCTTCGATATTTTAACGTCTTATCGAGCATTCAAGTAAGAAAGAATTTATGAAACACATTGGGCTACACTTTTTCTTTTATATGCGTTCATCATTTTCGCATTTTGATTCCGTTTAAATGTGCATTTCACGTCATCTTCTTCATCAAATTCCTGTAGTATTTTCAGGGACCGGTTAAAACAAATTCAAATAAGCTAAAAATTATAAACATAAATTTTCAGTCAGTTGTCAATAAAGTTCTTGAACTGCATCTCCTGATTGATACTGAGAAACCGGATGTTGTTATTGGTACGGAATCTTGGTTGGCTCCTGAGATCTCCAGCGGTGAAATCTTCCCCCCAGACTATACTGCATACCGGACAGATCGAAAGTCAAAAACACGCAGTGGCGGTGTGTTCATTCTGGTGCGAAATAGCTTGATCTGTACAGAACAAGCTCAATTTCGCACCAACTGTGAAATGGTATGGGTCAAGCTCAGTGCTTGCACTAGTGGACGTTTTGGGCGTTTTTACGTCTTGAAATGACTCCCGTATGTCGAAAAATGACACAGCAGACGTCAGCTGACTTCCACAAAAATCCTCCTACGTCCTGCAGCAAGGCACGCGACGTATGGTCAGAAATAAAAATTTACCTATTTCAGTGTATTGAAATCCATCTTAAAGCTCTTAAATTAGGGATTAGTGACAGCGAGTCCATGCCTTCAGGGTGTAAAGGTGTCTTATTTTAACTGCAGAGCAGAGAAATTTGTGTCAAAACAATAAACAGATCAAGGTCAAGTGTGATCAAAAGTTTACCGCTAGACACTAAGACAGGTATATTGGACTAATCCATTAATATTGGGTAAAACTGCAATATGGAATAGTCCACTCTAGGCTGAATATCAATACTGTGAAGGAAATCAATACACATTTTTGAAGCATCTTTTTTTTTTTTTTTTTTTTTTTTTGGAACTGAGATATTTTCCACTTTATTATTGTCACATGGGGATATATGAAAGGCAAGTGTTGGTGGATTTTTTTCTTTCAAAACTTTTTTAATAAGCAAGTCGTAGAAAAAAAAAAAAAAAAAAAAAAAATTAAAAGATTTTTTTTTCTTGTTCAGCAAACTATCTAGGGAACTCAATACCTTGACCAAACACTAATAATAATAATAACAATAATAAAATAAGATAGATCTACTAATAAGGATTAAAATGTATAATAATAAATGAAAATAAAAAATGAAATATGTAAATTAATAATAATTTTCACATATTCATGAATTATATTTATTTAAAGTCATAACTGGTACAAGGAATACATACCCCAAGCAAATTGAGAGACTATTTCCCTAAAGGTGGCCACTAAGTTACATGAACTTTGAACACTAAACATATGAATACATGCATTATAGGTGCAAACAGTACAAAAATGACACTAAAACATAGACAAATAGAACCATAACAGAATTTTCACCTTGGAAGTGTTCTATATATAGGATGTAGTTACAAAATAATTAAATGTGTGCATGCACACTTGACACATCGCACGCGAGTAATTTAGACATGCGGCACCGCGACTAATCTATGACTTCCAGATTTTGGGCCTGTGACTTCCAAATCTTAAAGGGTGGAAGTCATGACTTCCTGGCCCAAAAAGTTAGTGCAAGCACTGTCAAGCTGGAGGTTGCAGGTGTGCACCCATTATATATTTGTGCATACTACAAGCCCAAGGAGGATGATCAGGAAAGCTTATTAGAATTAAGAAAGTCTATTGAAATGGTTAAAAGGCAAACATCCGAAACCAAGGGCAACATCTGGGTTCTTGGAGACTTCAATCTCCCCAAACTCAACTGGACAGACAGTACACCTACAGTTAAACCAGACTGCTCTTGTACACCAACCTACGATAAATTCCTGGACATACTAAATGACTTTGGATTCACCCAGATGGTAACTTCACCAACCAGACATGACAATATCCTAGACTTATTCCTGACCACAAACCCTACCCTGGTTGAGGAGGTTGACTGTCAGCCTGGCCTAGGTGACCATGACATGGTCACTGCTTCTTGTGCTCTGAAGCCCACTATCCAGAAACAAAAGCCCCGTAAAGTCCCTCTCCTCCGCAAAGCGGACTGGCCTAAGCTGAAGTCCCTCATGAGGGACTTCAAGCAAAAATTCCTACTGAATCATGCTAGTAAATCAGTTGAAGACCTGTGGTCTGAGTTTGTAAATACTTTAGACACTTTTGCTTCCCAGTGTATCCCCACCAAACTTATCCGAGGTAAGTCATCTTTACCTTGGATTACCCAGAGTATCCGCAGGCAGATCAGACGGAGAGACGATTTGTACAGAAAATTAAAGAAAAACGGAGACCAAGCATTTCGCCACAAATTCCTATCCATGCGTAAGAGTATTAAACATACCATTAAGGCATCTTACAACTTGTACCTAGAAGGTCTTCTTGGCATAACAGATGAAGACTGCGTCTGTAATACCAAAAAATTATTCTCATTTCTGAAGAGCTCTAAGCAGGATCAGACTGGCTCACCTCCTCTCCAAAAGGGTAACGGACTTGTGACAGACACAGCAGAAAAAGCGGACCTACATAATCAGCAGTTTCAATCTGTTTTTACCACCAAAGCACCCCTATCACTCTCCCGACTATGTCAGATACAAATCCAGGATATGACAGATTGTGGTATAATGCGTCATGACGCAGTACCAGATGGAGTTCTAAACACTAATCCCAAAATGGAAGAGTTTAGCATTTCCTGCAATGGCATTCTCAAATTACTCCAAAACCTGAAACCCTTTAAGGCAGCCGGACCAGATAAGCTCAAACCACTCATGCTCAAGGAACTGCGGGAGGAAATCGCCCCTATTATACAAGTTATTTTTGAGCGCTCTCTCCAAACAGGCAAGCTCCCGGCAGACTGGTGTAAAGCACAAGTCACCCCAGTTTTTAAGAAGGGAACCAAATCTTCAGCTGCCAACTACAGACCCATATCCTTGACTTGCATACTTTGCAAGGTCCTTGAGCATATCATTGCTTCAAATGTGGTTAAGCATCTCAACGCACATGGCCTGTTATATGACCTACAACATGGCTTCAGAGAGAAAAGGTCATGTGAAACACAGCTTACCATGTTGGTCGAGGACCTTGCCAGGAATGTGAGTCAAGGTAAGCAAACTGATTTGATACTGCTGGACTTTTCAAAGGCCTTTGATAAAGTAAATCATGCCAAACTCCTGTGGAAACTCCATCAGTATGGAATCAGAGGAAATGCACTTGCCTGGATCCGTGCCTTCCTGGGGAACCGGTCACAGACGGTGGTACTTGATGGGGAGGAATCGGGATCGGTCCCTGTGACCTCTGGTGTACCCCAGGGCTCTGTCCTTGGACCGATCCTGTTTCTGATCTACATCAATGACCTGCCGGATGAGTTGTCATCACAGGTATGTCTTTTCGCAGATGACACGGCTGTGTACCTTACAATAGGAGGTGCGGAAGATGGCAAGTTGCTACAAAATGACTTGGACAGACTTTCTGTGTGGGAGGACAGGTGGGACATGGAGGTTAATCCGTCCAAGTGCCAGGTGGTGCGTGTGACATCCTCCAGAAATCCTTTTAACTTTTCATATACTTTACATGGTCAAGTATTGGAGATTGTCACAAGTGCCAAATACCTGGGAGTGGACATTTCATGTCTCTCCAGTGGCCTATCCTGGAATCCCCACATTGACCGGATATCTAAAACTGCCACCAGGACGCTGAACTTCATCCAACGAAATATCAAAACAAAAAATCAAAAGGTACAAGAGACTGCCTACAACACACTGGTCCGCCCCCAGCTGGAGTACGCTGCCCCTGTTTGGGACCCCTATACTAAGGAAAAAGTACTTCAGCTAGAAAAAGTGCAGCGCAGAGCAGCACGCTGGACCACCAGTAGCTTTGACTACCGGTCAAGTACTACAGAAATCATAAATAATCTTGGATGGAGAACACTTGAGCAAAGACGGGCAGATGCGCGCCTATGTCTTTTCTATAAAATTGTACATGGACTTGTTGCCGTACCCCTCCCTGACTACATTCAACCCTCAAATCGAATTTCCAGATATTGCCACTCAATGACATTCCGCCAGTTACACACTACTAAAAATTACTATAAATACTCCTTCTTTCCACTGGCTATTGTCCAGTGGAATGCCCTTCCTGAAACTGTTGCATGCTTACCAGACCTTGAGTCCTTCAAGGTCTCAGTTAGTAAGCTGCAACACTCCAGGCCTTAGATCTGGAAATAGTTGTTTTTATCCTGTTTTTAAACTCCGCTTAACTATTTTAACCTATCATCTTTTATCCGTCTAACTGAATGCTTTTTAACCTGTCTTTTCATTAATTTTCAGCCTTTTTCTGTTCGACAGCGCATCTGCCTAGAATGTCCGCGAGGGCGTATGGCAGTATAGAAAGAAAGAAAGACCGGGACAACTTACCAAAACGTCCCAAGGTAGCGTTGGTCCCATAATATGTCACATTTCTCTAGTATTTAGCAACCACACCACTTCACAGCAAGCTCTTCACACGTCCACGTCTCATCTCTCACACACCGTTATCAACTCGGGCACATGAGAAGTCCGTGCAGCTTTCGCGCCAATATCTTTTGTCAGCCGGATTAACATTGGTGCAGAATTCTAGTCATTTCGAACCCAAATCCCACATTCCTCCCCTCTTTGTTTCAGAGGAGTGCAAGGTGAGTGTGGAGTCAATCTAGTTAGAACCCCACAAAAAACATTTACCGTGGCACCTCCCTCATGGCTCGCACCAGACCTCATTCTGTCCTCCCCGATGCTGGGAAAGGAGAAGCTGTGCCTTCGTAGATCACCATATTTTTACCTCTATCTACCCAATACTTGGAAAGGGCTTAACCTGCCGTTGAAGTGCTCCACACCTTCTGGGCAAACTCAGCCATTCTAAGCAGATCACCGGTACTAAGTGTACCTCCCTTCGAGGCCATGCAGAACTCTTATCCACCCCGATACTGGGATGAGATACTTCATCTTGCAATGGAACTCTCTTCCTCTCCCAAATGCTAGGATAAGAGGAAGCCCGAACTGTACTCGACTGCATATGCAACAGTTTTCCACATTCTTGCTGTAGCTTTTTTAGCATCAATCATTTCATGGTTACCACTACCAGTCAGCAAGTCAATTTCATGCTCTCCTCAGACGCTTGTTGCGAACTGTCGTAACTCATCTTGACGTTCACCATTAATGCTACTGCCTTCTGATGACCCGGTCGTCCACAGATTCCTCTTCATAGCATTAACCGTCAAGCTTTCTGTGTACGTCTTTATACACAGACCATCGTTTCGCACATCCCAAATTCTGTCGCTGACTGGGGGTACAATGAGTATAATTTATCTAAAAACTCCACAGTAACGCCACGTAGCTGAACTGTATCTTTTCTACAGGACATACATGTACACCTGATTGGACTCATTACTTAGCGGTAGTGCACCAACATACTCACTTCAATTAATATTGGAAAGTGCACCAACATACTACTTCTGCTACTACTGGAGTGTGCACTCAACCAGTAGCTCAAACTTAAGAAGTATGTAATGCCATTGAGCTCGTAGCCATTTCCCAGCATTGCCAATGGCCGTAGAACACTAGCCTCAAATTTCAGCAGTATGTTATGCCATTGAGCTCGTAGCCATTTCCCAGCATTGCCAATGACCATAGAACACTAGCCTCAAACCATGACCGGTAGTCCTGTCCCATAGATCCAAAGCATATCTGTACGAACAATTTCCTGTTCCATAGCCAGTCATGAACAGTCTGTGCACACCTTGATATAATAGCTGACCCATCGTCTTCCAACAGATGATCTGTTATTACGCAGTCATCTTCTGTAGTCGGCTCTTTTCAATATTCGTCGTCGTACAGGTTTACCCATCACAAATAGAACCGGCTTGCCATTTTCTTGAATATGGTTATTCTGCCTGACCCACGTCTCCGCTGATATCCACAGACACATCACTGCTGGATCTGCATCTTCTCCAGCTGTGTCATCTCAACTGATGTGCGCCAGTCTCCGGATGCAGTTTGACACGACCTATCTTGGCAACTATTTCATGCCAAGATTCCTCGCCGTCAACTACTGACGCGCAAACCCGCCGGGTCGAGTTCTCCACCAGCTATCAGCCCTTACGCAGTCTCAACGCGACCATGACTTTTTGCCCTAATAACCAATATTCATCTCCAATGGTCAGATCTAATGTAAAGAGTTAACTCTGTACGCAATCCTTTAGCGGTATAGAATTATTACCAGCAACCATTTCTTGGTATGCAGTCTGTTTCCACTTTTAGGCATACACTATCATTGCAACAACACATACCTGTATGTGGCACCTACAATTACTCGGATGTCATGGATTTCATCAAACTCCTAGAACTACCGAATCTCATCTGTCTCGGTCATGAACCTGTCGCAAACACCTGACCACTGATGGCTTCTGCACCACATCAACCATTTTATCCAACAAGAAGCTACTTCTCAGCCAAATCGGAAGCGTCTTCGGACCAACAAATTTTCCTTGCCGCCAGCAGGGATCAAACCCGACACCTCTAGCACAAGAAGCCAGTGCGCTAACCACTCAGCTACCTCGCTTCTTGTTTAGGTTTTTCACTTGTGACAATATTACACTTATTTTCAATAAGAAGGTCCAACTCACATTCTTGGTATTTTCTGACACACAATAACTAGGATAGACAATCTTAGTGTCCTATAATTTGGCAAACTTTTTGAAAGGTAATAGTACACAAACACAGAGAAAATGGGGTTTCTGCCTGCTGATTTGTTGTTTTTACATATCAAAATGTGTCGATATTTAAACCTTCGTTACTGTCACCAAGACAAAACTCAAAACATATCTGTTTAAAATTTTCTAGTAAATGGAAGCTTAGAGTTCTATATACAGTTGTATATGTTTAAAATATCTGCTAGGTATACTAGTTATGTCCCCCCTTCGAAGGGGTGGGGGACATATTGTTTTTGGTGTGGATCGCGTCGGCGTCTGCGTAGCTTTTTGTCTGCATGCTATGGCTGTTTGCGAAATTCCAGCCCTTTTTGTTGTTTTCTGACACAACACCTGCATGATGTCTCAC
Organism: Rugalucina vietnamica; assembly: GCA_964017185.1. NCBI lineage: Eukaryota > Metazoa > Mollusca > Bivalvia > Lucinida > Lucinidae > Rugalucina > Rugalucina vietnamica. The sequence continues at coordinate 70,925,239 of OZ024870.1, read as the reverse complement.
CATAAGATCAAAGAATTTGAGTTCCCAAAATAGGACCATTATAACAGTTCATTTTCAATACAATCAATTTACCCAAATAGCCATTTACCTAGGACAAGTTCAGCTCCGCCCACCTGCCACCACTGAAGTAAGAACTACCTGACCTCTAATTATACTGTTTTGTCACTTGTCAGTGGCTGAATTTATTTCAATATAGTACATGAAGTATGTGTTTTGTGGACAGCTACAAAAGCACATTTAAACAGATAAGAGCAACATTTAATCTTGCAATTTGATCTAATCATAGGAGGGCTAAATATTTTGAAGCATGTAAATATTTAATTGATTTTACTTCAATTCACCTGAGTCAGTGAACTGACCAGCTGTCACACAAATTACATGGGCGGGACTTAGGTTTATCTACCAGCTTGGGTAAAGTTTACTAAACTATAATTGGCTAATTCTTTGCTACTGTCTTGAGGTTAAACTAGTTCACTTTATACTACAAAGGGTTTTCATAGTCTTTTAAGTCTGATGTTGAAACATCTTGAGTTTGTCTTTGATTTTGACACATGGAGACACTATTTCGCAATTGGCAATATCTCCTGAACCACTGGATGGATTTAGACCAAACTGGCACAGAAACTTCATGGGGACAGCCGAATGGAGTGATTAGATTTCAGTGACCTTGACCTAATTTTCAACGTCACAAAGGTCAATTAACTATTGAAAATCCAGGTGTCTCCATTCGTTTCCGCTCTCTAACTTGAGTAGTTTTTGACCGATTTTCTTCAAACTTTGCATATAAGTTGATACTGGCAAGGAGTGGTTTGGGATTGTAGATGGGTAAATTTCGTCAAACGACCTTGGAGTTATGGCCCTTGCATAGCGTACACATCTCTCATAAAATTTTTGTGCATGTTTTCTTCACTGAACCATGAATCTGGCATATGGTTTCAACTATACAACTGGGCAATATAGTGTTCCTGATGCTGCAGCTCACTGCAGGGGGTGTGTAATTAGCTGATCATGTCAGATACATAAGTATTTTCATCAAGGTGCAAAATCGTTAATATTTCATGTAGAAAACGGATTAAAAATGCTATGTTATTCAAAAGATTCTGATTATTATGAATTTTTACTTTGTTTTTGTCTAAAATGTACAATTAAATATTTTGATTTTTATATAGATATATCAATTAACAACAGATAATTAATCACGAGATAACCATACGAAAATGTGCATAATGACCGCAGTAGCACTGGGGGAGCTAATTATTTTATTACCTTATAATTTGCACAATCTGTACCCGAGATACCTTTCATCTCAGGCAGAGTGAAACCCGAGATACCTTTCATCTCAGGCAGAGTGAAAGGTATCTAGGGGTCCAAAACAATAAGACATGTGTACGCCATGGATTGAGGTTAAAAATTGCAATTTGTTCGTTTCTGCTCTCTAACTTGAGTAGTTTTTGACCGATTTTCTTCAAACTTTGCATATGAGTTGATAACGACAAGGAGTGGTTTGGGATTGTAGATGGGTAAATTTCGTCAAACGACCTTAGAGTAATGGCCCTTGATTGAGGTTAAAAATTGCATTTTGTTCGTTTCCGCTCTCTAACTTGAGTAGTTTTTGACCGATTTCCTTCAAACTTTGCATATGAGTTGATACGGGCAAAAAGTGGTTTGAGATTGTAGATGGGTAAATTTCTTCAAACGATCTTGGAGTTATGGCCCTTGATTGAGGTGAAAAATTGCATTTTGTTCATTTCCGCTCTCTAACTTGAGTAGTTTTTGACCGATTTTCTTCAAACTTTGCATATGAGTTGATACTGACAAGGAGTGCTTTGGAATTGTAGATGGGTAAATTTCGTCAAACGACATTAGAGTTATGGCCCTTGATTGAGGTTAAAAATTGCATTTTGTTCCCTTCCGCTCTCTTACTTGAGTAGTTTTTGACTGATTTTTATCGCACCTGCTTATAGCAGGGTGCGATATAGGAGTCCAAATTTCTGTCCGTCGGTCCGTCAACATTTATGTCAAAATTTGGTTTTCTCGACATCAGAGATAGCTGCGAGTCTGAAACCTTGCATAGTAATTGTCCCTGACATACCCTTCAAGCACGCATCTTAACCCGGTGGCTTTGACCTATATTTCATGGTCCACTGACTTTGAAAATTTTTACGTCGAAGTTTTGTCAACATTACGTTTCTCGACATCAGAGATAGCTGCAAGTCTGAAACCTTGCACAGTTATTGTCCTTGACATACCCTTCAAGCACGCACCTTAACCCGGTGCCCTTGACCTATATTTCACGGTCCACTGACTTCGAAAATTTTTGACGTCGAAGTTTGGTTTTCTCGACATCAGAGATAGCTGCGAGTCTGAAACCTTGCATAGTAATTGTCCTTGACATTCCCTTCAAGCATGCATCTTAACCCGGTGCCCTTGACCTATATTTCACGGTCCACTGACTTTGATAATTTTTATGTCGAAGTTTGGATTTCTCGACATCAGAGATAGCTGCAAGTCTGAAACCTTGCATAGTAATTGTCCTTGACATACCCTTCAAGCACGCACCTCAACCCGGTGCCCTTGACCTATATTTCACGGTCCACTGACTTTGAAAATTTTTGACGTCGAAGTTTGGTTTTCTCGACATCAGAGATAGCTGCGAGTCTGAAACCTTGCATAGTAATTGTCCTTGACATTCCCTTCAAGCATGCATCTTAACCCGGTGCCCTTGACCTATATTTCACGGTCCACTGACTTTGATAATTTTTATGTCGAAGTTTGGATTTCTCGACATCAGAGATAGCTGCAAGTCTGAAACCTTGCATAGTAATTGTCCTTGACATACCCTTCAAGCACGCACCTCAACCTGGTGCCCTTGACCTATATTTCACGGTCCACTGACTTTGAAAATTTTTGACGTCGAAGTTTGGTTTTCTCGACATCAGAGATAGCTGCGAGTCTGAAACCTTGCACAGTAATTGTCCTTGACATACCCTTCAAGCACGCACCTTAACCCGGTGCCCTTGACCTATATTTCACGGTCCACTGACTTTGAAATTTTTTATGTCAAAGTTTGGTTTTCTCGACATCAGAGATAGCTGCGAATCTGAAACCTTGCATAGTAATTGTCCTTGACATGCCCTTCAAGCACGCACCTTGACCTGGTGCCCTTGAACTATATTTCACGGTCTGTTGACTTTGCCCGATGCAGGTGCGATATCAACCTCCGCGGAGTTCTTGTCTTCAAACTTTGCATATGAGTTGATACCGACAAGGAGTAGTTTGGGATTGTAGATGGATAAATTTCGTCAAACGGTCTTGGAGTTATGGCCCTTGATTGAGGTTAAAAATTGCATTTTTTAGTTTCCGCTCTCTAACTTGAGTAGTTTTAGACCCATTTTCTTCAAACTTTGCATATTTAGTTGATACCGGCAAGGATTGGTTTGGAATTGTAGATGGGTAAATTTTGTGAAACGACCTTACAGTTATGGCCCTTGATTTATGTTCAAAATTGCATTTTTGTAAAAATTTAGGGTTGGGGCCGAGGTGGTCTAGCATTTTTGTAAAAATTTAGGGTTGGGGCAGAGGATGTCCATTTCTTTTTACAGCTGAAATATGTGATATTTTTATATATTGGTTTTAATTGAAAATGTCTGTTGGTATATATTTTTCAGGGCTTTATGTAAAAATTTACAAAATTAAAAGTGGGTTGGGGCAGAGAGGGGGGACATATGTTTTCCTCTGAAAACTCCTTCTAGTTAATAAATTATTTATTTGTTATGCCGGTGTGCAAACAATACAATGGTAGCCATTCACCTAGCTGTTTATGTGTCGCCAGAAAATGGTTTTTGTATAAAACCTGCGTGATTGCTATATGCAACATACTGTGGAAGACATTTATAATATGTTTCAAACATCCTTTGTAACTTCAGTGTGACCACTAAACTAGACCACATTGCCAAATTGACATATTTTCCATATAACTTAGGGCATTGTCTACATGTTAGCACCTACTATGTTTCAAAAGTAAATTGATAAAACATTCGTGACTACAAGCATACAGCTAGGTAAGGTCCACATGTTGTTTACAACATACACACTGTCTTTGTACATGCTATTTTTAAGCCAGACACTGACAGCGTATGTTGTAGTACAATCAGTTACATGTATTTCAAAGGTGGTTTTAAACCTTCGAGATTTAAACTTTCGTTATCGAAATATGCAATGGCATACAATAAATCGGGATTGTGTATGAAATAGGTCTACATATGTCTCAATACATAAGGCATCATGTGAAAGTACCTACCCCTGCCGACTAGAAAACGTCGAAAAGAGACCAATGAAAGTAGACATAGCAACAGATTTTGGTTTTCACTTTGAGGAAAACTAGGTAAAATAATGTTATTTATAGAGATAGAGCAATCAAGAAGTAGAGCATTGATCCTGAATATTTTTTCTATCCATATGTAGCAAAGGACATTTTTCAGTGAGATGCAAAACATAGGGCATGCATGATTTCCCTCCAATGCTGTATTTTGCACATTAACTACTTTCATTACTGGTCGCTAACGAAAGTTTTAACATCAGTATTTGGAGCTTTTGGCTTCTGGAAGTGTTTCTGTTATCGACATAAAATCAAATATGTAAATCATATCAATCATACAACAAACTTATTGGATGCTTTCATTTGCATTATTTCAAGTTCAGCGACATATGGGCGCAAATGTCTTGAAATAAACACATGATCTGCTACGTTTGTAACAAAACAGTTCTTTAAAATGCAACATTGTCCTAAATTAGTACTTAATCTAGCACGAGAGTGTGTATGGAATATTCCTGTATTCTTTAAATGAATCATGAACCCAAACATAGCACATGGTATCCATACCAGAGACAATAAATAAAATTGAAAAGATGCAATCTTCGTTACAATATTTCAGGCATGTTAAGTGTCTCTTACAGTGTTCCAGATAATTCAACATTTTGTCACAAATAAAGAAGACAGACGTGTGTGTACTATGTTTTAAATAGGCTTTCAAACACCTACTTTTAACTGAACTGTAACATGCATAGTATGATAAACCTTAAAACCTTTGTTAAAAACTTTTGTTACGAAAATGAATTGGTAAAACTAGGATCCACATGCTATACATTTTCATCTTCTTTTGTGTTCTATTATATATTTTGACGCACTCTTATTCAAAATTAAGTACTGTAATTATACCCCCGGCATTTATGCCGACAGGTATATAGTTTTCGCTTTTCCGTTCGTCCGTTCGTTCGTACGTTCTTTGGTTTGTTCGTTAGTTCGTTCGTTATTCCGGAACGTTCGTGGAATTTATGTCAAAGTTTTTGTTAAATTTTCTCTGGTGGTGTATATCTCATGAACTAATGATCAGAAACCATTCATATTTTAACCATAGGTACCCTATAGGGTTTGCTTTGTTTCTATGAGTTTGGACCCTGGGTTCATGCCCGGGGTGGGGGCTAGAGGTCAAAATCTAGGTCACCTTTACTTTGGGTCAAAGTTTTGGCATAAGTTTCACTGGTGGTGTATATCTCATGAACCAATGATCAGAAACCATTCATATTTTAACCATAGGTACCCTATAGGGTTTGCTTTGTTTCTGTCAGTTTGGACCTTGGGTCCATGCCCGGGGGTGGGGCTAGAGGTCAAAATCTAGGTCACCTTGAAAATGTGCTATTTACATAGTGTTTTTTCATCTCTAAGTTCATATCTTAACAAATACTTATAGGAATGTATTCCTGTTTGGATCATAGATATCCTTTAGGGTTGAATTAAATTCCATGACACCAAACTCTAGGGGTGGGGCTCGAGGTCAAAATCTAGAACACGCATTCATGAAAGCATTCATGCTTACAACACAACATAGGTATCACATAAGGGCTAGGCCCACTGGTCCATGCATGGGCTGGGGGTGGGACCTGAGGTCAAGATCTAGGACTTTTTTTTTTATTATTATTATTTTTTTTTTTTTTTTTTTTTTTAAAAAATGACATTCTACTTTTTTTTCAATGTAGCACTGAGGACCTGACCCAAAATGTCCGCGCTTATGTCCTAGATTGGGTATACACGTCAGCTCTGTATACCACTCTAAAATAGATATGTCATTCTAAAACTACACTTCCCCATGTTTGTATGTAAAGTACTTTACACTGCTTATTTCTAAAATGTACTTGATAAGGGTACTGTCTTTCATTGGTGATGTGAGGTTCAATGTCAGGGGTGAGCATGTGCCGGGTTGTTTAGGTAGGGGGTGGGGAAGGGGGCTTGGTGGTTTCTAAAATGTACTTGATAAGGGTACTGTTTTACGTTGGTGATGTTCAATGTCAGGGGTGAGCATGTGCCGGGTTGTTTAGGTAGGGGGTAGGGAAGGGGTCTTGGTGGCTACCAGCCGGGGGGTATACGTGCCTCTCAAGGCACTTTTTATCGCACCTGCTTATAGCAGGGTGCGATATAGGAGTCCAAATTTTTGTCCATCCGTTCGTCCGTCCGTCCGTCAACATTTACGTCGAAGTTTGGTTTTCTCGACATCAGAGATAGCTGCAAGTCTGAAACCTTGCATAGTAATTGTCCCTGACATACCCTTCAAGCACGCGCCTTAACCCGGTGGCTTTGACCTATATTTCACGGTCCACTGACTTTGATAATTTTTACGTCGAAGTTTTGTCAACATTACATTTCTCGACATCAGAGATAGCTGCGAGTCTGAAACCTTGCATAGTAATATTCTTGACATACCCTTCCAGCACGCACCTTAACCCGGTGCCCTTGACCTATATTTCACGGTCCACTGACTTTGAAAATTTTTACGTCGAAGTTTGGTTTTCTCGACATCAGAGATAGCTGTAAGTCTGAAACCTTGGATAGTAATTGTCCTTGACATATCCTTCAAGCACGCACCTTAACCCGGTGCCCTTGACCTATATTTCACGGTCCACTGACTTTGATAATTTTTACGTCGAAGTTTGGTTTTCTCGACATCAGAGATAGCTGTGAGTCTGAAACCTTGCATAGTAATTGTCCTTGACATACCCTTCAAGCACGCACCTTAACCCGGTGCCCTTGACATATATTTCACGGTCCACTGACTTTGATAATTTTTACGTCAAAGTTTGGTTTTCTCGACATCAGAGATAGCTGCAAGTCTGAAACCTTCCATAGTAATTGTGCTTGACATACCCTTCAAGCACGCACCTCAACCCGGTGCCCTTGACCTATATTTCACGGTCCACTGACTTTGAAAATTTTTACGTCGATGTTTGGTTTTCTCGACATCAGAGATAGCTGCGAAACTGAAACCTTGCATAGTAATTGTCCTTGACATGCCCTTCAAGCACGCACCTTGACCCGGTGCTCTTGAACTATATTTCACGGTCCACTTTGATAATTTTTACGTCGAAGTTTGGTTTTCTCGACATCAGAGATAGCTGTGAGTCTGAAACCTTGCATAGTAATTGTCCTTGACATACCCTTCAAGCACGCACCTTAACCCGGTGCCCTTGACATATATTTCACGGTCCACTGACTTTGATAATTTTTACGTCGAAGTTTGGTTTTCTCGACATCAGAGATTGCTGCAAGTCTGAAACCTTCCATAGTAATTGTCCTTGACATACCCTTCAAGCACGCACCTCAACCCGGTGCCCTTGACCTATATTTCACGGTCCACTGACTTTGAAAATTTTTACGTCGAGGTTTGGTTTTCTCGACATCAGAGATAGCTGCGAATCTGAAACCTTGCATAGTAATTGTCCTTGACATGCCCTTCAAGCACGCACCTTGACCCGGTGCTCTTGAACTATATTTCACAGTCTGTTGACTTTGCCCGATGCAGGTGCGATATTCTTAATTGTTCTAGTTAACATTACTTTTTGTTTAGCTAGTACGAGGATCCCTCAAAATCTATCAAAATCTTCGTTATATTTAGCAGTGTTGGCATAAACTAAGACTCGTGGCGATGATAAATAAACAAAACTCAAAGTGATACCGGCACATGATATGGAATGGTTAAGTTAACTATTTTATTTTTCAGCCATGAATATTTTTACAATACACTCCCTAGTTCTGTTGTAATTTAAACTTTAAGTTTAGGCAAATTTGTTAGCCAGGTCAAAGGATTTGTGTACAAAAATGGGGAAGATTTTAGGCCCTAGTGAATACATGTACATTAACGTTTTGAAGAATCAAAAATTCAAATCTTATTTGGTTTTATCAGTGTCCTTACAAATCGTTTCTACCGTGACAATACCGATTTTCAAGGATGGTATCTAATTGTACACTACCAAATAGATAGGGTACTGAGTATCGAAGGTTTTTCCTTGGACTAAATTGCCATTTTATCACATAAATTTGAATGGATGTAGCAAAAATTCTAGAAAACTTTAAGGACATAGTTTCTGAATGGCTGACCTAAGTTAAAATGTATAAAACAAAGATATTCTAAAAAGTTGAAAATCGTATTTTTGTTTTATGCAGTTGGACCTACTTATTGAAAATCAGTGTAAACATTCGTCACCTAGCTCGAAAACTAGACATACAAAATTTACAATACTTGCCTCATTTTATATGTTCATCATAGCTCATTAATTGAACAGGTCTAAGAAACTCATAAAAGGACATAATTATGTCAAAGGACAGATATTCTGTTGTTTGACAGATTGTACCTATCTATGAAACGACAGATACCTGGATTTTTTATCACAATTTTCTCATGAAGAAGGTGATTGCATATCCAGCAGGTCTGGGAATCACATCGAAGGACAGATATTCTGTCAAAGGACAGAATATCTGTCGTTTTACAGATATCACTATCTGTCAAAGGACAGATAAATGCCATACCAAATGTAATTTTTATGACCAAAACATGTAAATCAGAAAATCCACATGTAGATACATGTTGAAATCGGTGCTTTTCAACCAATGCAACCGTTTACAGAAGACCAGAGGTTCCTTGGTTGGTGCGTTTTCTGTGGAATTCTAGAATTAGTTCCTGCAATATATTGATGTTATTCACTACATAAAAACACCTGTATGTAAGTAATAAATACCAAATTTTCGAAAAAATGCAAGGAATCCTTGATAGCTGCTGTCAGCATCACACCATCTTGGATTGACTGGTTGATTTTTATTATCGCACCTGCTTATAGCAGGGTGCGATATAGGAGTCCAAATTTCTGTCCGTCCGTTCATTCGTCCGTCGGTCCGTCAACATTTATGATGAAGTTTGGTTTTTTCTCGACATCAATGATAGCTGTGAGTCTCAAACCTTGCATAGTAATTGTCCTTGACTTACCCTTCAAGCACGCACCTTGGCCCGCTGACCTTGACCCATATTTCACGGTCCACTGACTTTGACAAATTTTACGTCGAAGTTTGGTTTTCTCGACATCAGTGATAGCTGCAAGTCTCAAACCTTGCATAGTAATTGTCCTTGACATACCCTTCAAGCACGCACCTTGACCCACTGACCTTGACCCATATTTCACGGTCCACTGACTTTGACAGATTTTACGTCGGAGTTTGGTTTTCTCGACATCAGTGATAGCTGCGAGTCTCAAACCTTGCATAGTAATTGTCCTTGACATATCCTTCAAGCACGCACCTTGACCCGCTGACCTTGACCTATATTTCATGGTCCATTGACTTTGACAAATTTTACGTCGAAGTTTGGTTTTCTCGACATCAGTGATAGCTGCGAGTCTCAAATCTTGCATAGTAATTGTCCTTGACATACCCTTCAAGCACACACCTTGAACCAATGACCTTGACTTATATTTCATGGTCCATTGACTTTGTTAAGTTTCATGTGGAAGTTTGTTTTTTTTCTGCATCCATCATAGCTGCAAGTGTGAAAGCTTGCATAGTAATTGTCCTTGACATGCCCTTCAAGCATGCACCTTGACCCAGTATCCTTGACCTATATTTCATTGTCCATTGACTTTGTTAATCTTTACGTCAAAGTTTGGTTTTCTCTGCACCTGTGATAGCTGCAAGTGTGCACCCTAGTATAGGAATTGTCCTTGACCCTTTCAGAGTACACCTTGACCTGGTGCCCTTGATGTATATTTCACGTTTTTAGTTATTTTGCCCAATGCAGGTGCGATATCGACCTCCGTGGCATTCTTGTTTCTACTTCTCTGCGATTCTTGTTGTTTCGGGTCCAGAGGCAGATTGCCGTTATTTACCAAAATACTACGGTGGCCCACATGATACACTGTAAGATGATCCATACTGTTCATATTCACAATTTTTGCATTGTTGTTGTTTGGTAGGGTCTCACCGTAGACTGTTGGGGTAGGGAGGGGGGCTTGTTGGCTACCAGCCGGGGGTATATGTGCCTCTCAAGTTTGACATGCATGTTGTAGCAAATGGTTAAGATGTTTGACAAATACACTGTCATTTACATATAGCTAGAAAACAAATATTATACAAGTTTAAGATTTAACAAAAAGCTTGGTCTACGCTTCGCATATATAAACTAGAATGTCAAACAATCTGACTGTTCTTCCATTTCATCATGGTTCATGTGACTGAACAGAAATAAAATTCTGACTAGAATCAACAGTTATTATACCCCCGGCATTTATACAGACGGGTATATAGCTTTTGCTTTTCCGTTTGTATGTTAGTTAGTTAATTTCTTCGTTCGTAATTCTGGAACGTTCGTGGAATTTACATCAAAGTTTTGGTTGAAGTTTCTCTAGAGGTGTATGTCTCATGAACGAATGGTCAGTTTTTTTGAGGTCAAAAACTAGGTCACCTTTAAAAGATGCTATTTACAATTTTAATGTTTCTTCTCTTAAGTCCATATCTTAACAAACAATCATAGTTATGTATTCTTATTTAGTTCCTTGATATCCTATAGAGTTTGCTTTCATATTCCATGCTCGGTACCATCTCCAGGAGTGGGGCTAGAGGTCAAAATCTAGGACTTATTTATAATATGATAAATACCATGATAAAGTTTCTGTAAGTCTATTTTCTTGACATCAGAAAGCATTCATACTTAGACCATAGTCCATAGGTACCATGTAAGGTTCAGACACTAGGGTCTATGTGCAGGGGGGTGGAGGGGGGGGGGGGCTTGAGGTCTAAATCTAGAACTTCTTAAAAAATTATATTTTCTGTACTTTTCTTTACCACCATGTTTTTAATATTATTGAAGAATGACATTCTACTTTACATCTAGGACAGAGAACCTGACCCTCAATGTCCGCGATCAAGTCCTAGATTGAGTTTACAAGTCAGCTCTGTTCTAAAATAGATCTGTCATTCTAATACACTCCCCCCCCCCTTCCCATGGTTTTAGACAGTGCTTTTTGCAAGTACAAATTTATAAGATGTACTTGTTGAGGGCGCTCTCTTTTATCAGGAATTGAGGTTCAGTGAGCATGTCTGGATATTTGGGCGGTGGGCTAAGGGGTGGGGGCGGTGGAGCGAGCTACCAGCTGGGGGTATACATGCCTCTCAAGGCACTTTTTCTAGCAATTGAAAAGTTGTGAAAAATGTGACCAGCACCAAACAAAGCCACCATGTTGATAATTTTTTCCACTTCTGTGTACTCAAAAGCTCACAATCAAACTTAAGTTTGATTCAAACATGTCAACTATTGCATATTACATATGAAACCTTGTAACATTGGTATTTTTACACATTTTCACTGCAACATATTTTATTTCTTAAACTCTTGCATATGCATGGTTGTTTTAGACACTTTGGTTTAAACACTAGTTTATAAATAAATTCACATATAACAGTAATGACAATCAATAAATCAAAGGATCAGAAAACAAGCTTCAAGGAAGCTTATATGAATCTTCTAGACACTTTTGAGATTGGCCACATGCATCCCATATTCAGCTGAAACCAATTTGTTATTTCAAATTTTCAGTCAATTTTGAACTAAGAAATGAGGATCATCACATCTTTGTATCAAAATATCTACAAAAAGTGTTTTCCAGTAAGTCAGAGGCTTGTTCTTGTTGAGTGTATGATCCTCCTTTAGTAGGAGCCTCCCAATGGGTCGTGGATAAAAGTAGTTGAATAAAACGTCTATAGAACATGGTTAAAACAGTGCCTAGTCTAAAACCAACTTCTAAAAGAACTTATATATACGAATCTCGTACATTGTCGGAATGTCGACCATTATCACCTCTGGAAAATTTGTTAAGTTTTAAATATAACAAAAAATCCCATTTTGGTATTCCGCTTGTTATGGTTCAACAATTACATTTGTCACCAACTTAGGGTGTGGTAGAGTTATGCAAGTTTGAGATGATTTTTAAAGGCATTTGAGCCACCTCATGAGAAAACCAACAATCTGCATATGCAAAAACAAAGGTGCAGATCAAACAGATAGTACAATCCCTCTTCTACTTACACTGTATATCCAAATTTTCAAGCATCTAGCACTGTACTGTGCTTGTGCAGCTCAGTTTGTGTCGGACCTGTTCAAAAACCACACCGTTGGTTTTCCCACGATGCGGCTTATTTGTTCTGTTTCTACTTCCAGTTTAAAAGCCAACCATCATGTCAGACCGGAATTCCTTTGATGTTGAGAGCTTCAGAAACCCATACGAGAGTAACACTGAGTGGAGAATGAGAAGAGAATTTCTGTATGCACACCACCATAAACTAGACCTTGACCGACTCGTCTGTCTCTCTAACTGCTATGTCAATGTAGAGATCTATGGATGCACGTAAGTGAATAGACAAAGTTTTTAGATGGTGTATTGCATAATATTGAAATGAAAAAGAAAACTATATTGTGAAATTTTATTGAGATGCAGCATTCAAATATTTTTAGTACAATATTTTTTTTTTTTTTTTTTTTTTTCAAGAGGAAATTGGCAGGCTGATCAGCACTGCAAATAAGAATTCATGCTTAAAGTTTAGCATTATCATCTGAATTTTCAAGTTTGAGTTTGCCATGCAGCAGAATTATATTTCTTTAATATCTTTGAACTCAGCCAAGCTGAGGTTAGGAATAGTTTAAAAACCTTGGGCCTTTTCTGTTGCATAGAAAAGTTACAGGAGATCTATGATTCTGTTTCTTAGGTGTTTCTTAGGTGCCAACGTTAATATAGTTAAGGGCAACCAGGACAGCACTCGACAAGTGTGATACCTGATGAAATGTAACCCAGTATAATTTCGGGGAGTACAAAAAAGAATGTAAAAACAAACAAGAAGAAAATGTCCATTTTAGCATACTGCAGGTTATTCTTTTTTAGGCTAGTTCTTCAGTCCTCAAAAATAGGAAGGAGACAAAATAGAGAAATAATCACCACGAAAATGCATTAGGTGACTTAAATATTGAAATGATTTGAACCGCAAAGCAGGAAAACCAATTTGGGGTTTCCAACCAGGTCTGCCACAAATCAGCCTCAGAAACCACAAAAGATGTCTAGAAGATTGAAATTTAAGAATGAGTGGAAATTGGAATGGTACTTTGATCCACATGATCCATGTAGCAAAAACAAAGGGGCTGGTCAGCTGTGCAGCTACTGCACACCTGGTTCATTTAAAGCAAAGATCTTGTTTTCTAATAATGCAACTCATTTGAATTACAGTTACCCAGCCCAGACTATGATACAACTACAGGGGCTCATCAAGGAAATGAAGGGGGAATAAATATTGTATCAGTCTACAAGTCGTGTGTGTATATAAGGAGGTACTTATCCTTGTTTATTCTTGCTTAGTATTTAATTGGAATGAAAAATCTGTAAAATTCCTTCTGTATACAAGAGAAGATATATCCATATTCTGACTAATGCATCATGATGTTTTGCATACAAAAATGCTTGAAGAGACCAGCTGCTTGGTATTCAGCATTGTAACAGTTTTATATGAAAAGGTAACATTTGTTAAATGATTCTGGTTTGCTTTTCCATTTACACACATTTATATACTCATTATTCATTTGTCCATGTTAAAACCTTCAAATGATTAGACATTCATGTCTAGTGACTATCTATGTAGATATTAGGTGGGGAATATGGTGACCTTGTTGTGAGTTAAGGTCTCCATAGAGACAGGTACTTAGTTTGACAACTACCTCCGCCATGAAGTGTCCTGGAAGCGGTTGCTCAGACTGGTTCTATCTTGACATGACTTAAAAATTGTTGGTTGAGATGTTAAGCCATAACCAATACAAAACCAAAATGTTAGATCTTTCTTTGTAATATGTTAAAATATCTTTTCAGATTATCCTGATCAAATACAACAAAAATTACAAGACTGAACCCTTGCTTGGAAAGGTTTAGTGACATTTAAATCAAATAGTTATTTGTAAAGAACAGTCAAAATCTGTGGCTGTCAATATTGTTTATCCTGAACATTTAGACACTTGAGTTAAAGGAGTTCTGTACATCTAGATATACTGCAACGAGTTATTAAAAGGGATTTGATAAAAACATAAATATGGCAAATCAGTGGACTCAAGGTGGCTCCTTAAATTCTGTGCCAGGGCAAGGTAATCAACCTGATTCATATTCAGACTTCCAAAGGGCCATGAACGATTCTGGAGTATCTCTGACGGGTGAAGTACCAAATCCTGTAGCTAATCAGTTCCATTACCATGGTGCACAACAGACCTATAAAAGTGATGCTGACGTTTCACAGCAGGTTGATCAGTATCTGAAACAGTGGGCACAGTATTATGAATCTCAGCATGGTCATGATCCGAAGATTCGATATGATTACAAAGCTTTCCAGGATACGGAGGACCCAGATGACCTTGAAGCTAAAAATAAACAAGGGGAGGGGTCAAATCTTCCCGATCCCACTTCACCAGAACAAGCAAAAAAGAAAATCAGCATCGTTAACCCCAATTTTAACTTTGTAAAAGCTTCCTCGGAATTCAAAAGTATAGATATTTCACAAAAGCAAGTGATAAAGGAAAAGAGCCCAATGGTTCCCACGGTGCTCGCTGGGAAGAATAGAATGGGTCTTGGATCAACCGGTAAGAAAGGAAGGGGGAACCAAGCTGCACCGTCCATTAGTTTTATCCATAGCGGAAAGGGACTTGCATTCTTAGAGACGAAATTCAACAATCTCTGTAAGGAAATCAAAATCAGGAATAATACCGGAAGAAGTGCCATTGAAGTGTTGCATCAAGCTGTGAACAAATGTAAAATGCAGGTGAATGATGTATATCATACAAATGATAGAATGCAAGATGGCCGTGTGAAGTACACATGTAATCTTAATATAAACAATGTTTTTGTGAGTAGTGGTGGTGCACCTAGTAAGAAAGTTGCAAAAACAGAAGCTTATGATAAAGCTATGGCTATGTTTACTAATCCCCCAGTTGCCATCAAACAGAAATCTGAAGAAGAATTGTACCTTATACGCAAAGTAGAAATAGGGCCAACTATACCAGAGAATCAGCAGCAAGCAAACAAGCAAACTGGTGGACAAAAACAAATGGGAAACAAACAAACTGGACAGTTTTTTCACAATAAGAATGTGAATGACAATAAGAGTACAAATGATAATCCAAAAGAGACATATGCGAAACCAAAGATGGTATTTCATAAGGCGGGAGAGCCAGTTAAAGCTGAGGAACCACCGGCACTCACAGCCCATCCTCTCAGTGATAAACCACTAGAGTTTAAAAAGCCTGATGCCCAAGCGGAGACAAAGGAACAGGCCTCTACAGAGAAAGAAGAAAGTATATTTTACAAACCAACTACAGTTCCAGGTGGCCCAAAGCCATCTGCAAATCAGAGTCAAAATAGAGATGAAAGATTTAACCGTGATGGAGGAGAGTTCAGTCGTGGTAGAGGCCGTGGTGGAGGATTTGACCAACGCGGTAGAGGATTTGAACATCGTGGTCGAGGGTTTGACCAGCGTGGTAGAGGATTTGACCAGCGTGGTCGAGGATTTGACCATCGTGGTCGAGGTTTTGAACATCGCGGTCGAGGAGATAGGTTTGGTCATGGTGCAGATGGACATTTTAACAACAGAGGGGGTAGGGGTGGTATGCCTCATCATAGACAATCACAACAGTTTGAACAAGGTTATGACAGGCATGGTTATGATATGCCATATTATAGACATGAGCCACGTAATAGGTACGATGCCCATTTTGATGAATATGATGCATATAATTATGGTAGACATGATGATCCGTATGATGATAGACATGATGATCATTATGATGATAGACATGAAGACCGCTATGATAGAAGACATGATGATCGTTATGAAGATGATTATGATGATGATTTTGGATATGACAGGCAAGATGATTATGAACATGATCGGCACCATCGCCGACCTGAATATGAAAGAAAACAGTTTTATCCTGAAGGGCATTCTGGTTCTAGCCATAAAAGGGAAGGTGACAGGCACAACCTTCCATCTGTTGTTAAAAAAGTGAAAAAAGGTGGCAATGTTGTTTTGGATGATATATCAGATTTTATCATAATGGATTATTCAGGCTTGACATCTAATGTGAATGCTACTTCTATCTTACATAACAGTGCAAATTTTAATCGTGTAGTGTTGAAATATCAGTTTGAGGAGATATCGGGATTCGGCTGGAGGTGTACTTTGTTGATCTCCGATGAGGTGGTGGTGAGTTCATTCGGGTCAAATAAGGAAGATGCGAAAAAGGCTGCAGGTGAAGAGGCTCTGAACGCTCTTCAAGAAAAATGTTATACAATCAGAGTTAAACAAGACGTCGACAATGATGAAGCAGAAGGAATGACCAAAGATGAGTTTCTGTCTGAAGTCAAGAAAGGTGGGAATGTGATTCCTGACAACAATATCGGAAATATGTTGCTGCGTAAGATGGGTTGGGCAGGTGGGGGAGTGGGGAAACATGGGACTGGTATAGCAGAACCAATCAAGGCAGATCAGGTCATAGGCAGAGAGGGGTTGGGATTGTCAGCTTCTAAGGGTATTGATAAAGATTTTTTCAGTAAGGTTGAGAAAATGTTGGTGGATTATGCAAGGTCAAATGAACAGAATGATTTGCATTTTTCGCCAGAGTTTGCAAAAGAAGAAAGAGCAGTTATTCATAAATCAGCCCAGAAGTTGGGGTTGAAAAGTCACAGTAAAGGTAAAGGTGAAGATAGATTTCTTATAATCAGTAGAAAGAGGTCGGCACCACAGTTGCTAGATCATGTAATGAACAAAGGTGGTACCACCAGTAAATATGAAGTTATTCCACCTAAGTCACAACAAGACGATGATGAATATTTTGCAAGGGACAGAGAGGCAGTGTGGAGTGCTGTGTCACATGGTCATTGTAAACAGTAGATACTTATTGTAAGTGTGGAAAATTTGGTGTCATTTAATTTACAAATTATTATATGAGCCACGACACAAGAAAACCGGTCTTCGCGTTTTTTGACCAGGTGGGACACAAATCGGCCTGTACAGTGACAGACAAATAGAAGCTTGAAATTTCGGATTGAAGAAGAGAGATCATACCATTCAAGAAGCGAAAACAAAGGAACTGATCAGCTGTGCATCTTTGTTTTCGCATATGCAAAAACAAAAACAAAACGGTTTTCTCATGATTCTTCTCATATATTTTACCATTCAAATTAAAAAGTTCTTGAATTTATTAAA
Source organism: Rugalucina vietnamica (assembly GCA_964017185.1). Lineage (NCBI taxonomy): Eukaryota > Metazoa > Mollusca > Bivalvia > Lucinida > Lucinidae > Rugalucina > Rugalucina vietnamica. The sequence continues at coordinate 70,907,640 of OZ024870.1, read as the reverse complement.
AAAAAACGGAGATAAAGCACTGATGTAAGGGTTTATGTAAGTCAATTTTACAAAAAACTTCTGATTCTCTAGGCTATTAATCACGGGCCAATTGTTCAAAATTAACTATGTCATTAGTTAAAGATTCGTTAAAATTTCAAATGACAACATTACAAATACACTTTTTGTTGAAAAATCAAATCAAAGGATTCTTGCATTTTATCAACAAAAAATAACATTGTATTTGCTTATGTAGTCGGCATTTACTTATCGAGTTGAGGTCTTAACAATGACGTTAAGCTAACAAAGTTTTGACCAACTGGGCCCAGAACTGTCTGACACCATTTCCAAACTCACAGTGTTATCTTAATTGTCATAAAGCTCAGTCTGTAAGTACAGTACAGGTCAGACACATTTTACATAATGCCATTGTTAAGTGTTTCATTGCTTTTTGATTTGGACACATATGCTGCAATGTGTGTAAAGTGGAGATTAATTCTGGTTTGACCACACATAGGCGTATTGTATATAATCATAAATGAAAAATTGTTTTAAATTGCAGTTGAAAAGGAACCATGTTGATACAATACTTTTATTGTTTTAAGTTGATGATATCTTTGTTGTCAAAAAAGTGTTTTTTTTTTCTTTTCTTTTTCCTTTTAATGCACCAGGGTTGGCTAAATGTGAAAAGAATTTTCACTTGTATAAAATTTGTTTAATCAGAAGATATGATTTTGAACATGTTATTGACTTTGTCAAATTCATTATAGTGAAGCATCATGTTTTAAATTGAATGTATAGTTGCTTGCATTAACTTGTATGCTTAAGCCTACTTCATGGTTCCTGAGACAGTCTAACACAAATATGGCTGGTATGACCTTAGTATATGGCAGCAGGCTAGAAGCGTGGCTTCCTTGCAGTTCATTTGCTTCTTTGTTTTTGAATATCCCAAAAATGAAATTTCTTATGATGACAGTACTTATATGAAGAAAGGACAGGTATGTGCTGCAGTAAAGCCCCCCTTTTTTAGCTCACCTGAGCCGTTAGGCTCACAAGGTGAGCTTATAGGATGGCCATGATCCGGCGTCCGTCCGTCCGTCCGTCCGTCGTCCGTCCGTCCACAATTTCAAAGATCTTCTCCTCTGAAACCGCTTGGCCAATCAAAGCCAAATTTTATATGAAGCATCAATAGGAAGGGGGAACAAATGTGTATATAAGAAATCCAGGTCACTTGACCAAGATGGCCGCCATGCCCATATATGTTAAAAACCCTTCAAAAATCTTCTCCAGAACCGGTGGACTGATTTCAACGAAACTTGGCATGAAGCATCACTGGCTCAAGCACTACAATGTATATATAAATCATGACCCTGTGATGACCTTGACCTATTTTACCGCAAGGTAAACATAGGTTGCCAATGCATTTGAATGGGGAAAGCTTTTAAAATGTCATTTAAAGTTAAAGTCTTGCAGGAAATGGGCAGTAGGACTGTAAATTAATGATTCTGAGAAAAATTGGACCCCAGGGGCTCATGTGCCCCCACCCCGGGGCAATATACATGTATATCTCCATAATATTCAAACGTCTTCTCCTCTGAAACCACTTGGCCAATCAAAGCCAAATTTTATGTGAAGCATTAATAGGAAGGGGTAACAAATATGTAGATAAAAAATCCAGGTCACATGACCAAGATGGCCGCCATGCCCATATATGGTAAAAACCCTTCAAAAATCTTCTTCTCCAGAACCGGTTGACCGATTTCAGCGAAACTTGGCATGAAGCATCGATGGCTCAAGCACTACAATGTATATGTAAATCATGACCCTGTGATGACCTTGACCTATTTTACGGCAAGATCAACATAGGTCGCCAATGCATTTGAATGGGGAAAACTTTTAAAATGTCATTTAAAGTGAAAGTCTTGCAGGAAATGGGAAGTAGGACTGAATATTAATGATTCTGAAAAAATTGGACCCCAGGGGCTCATGTGCCCCCACCCCGGGGCAATATACATGTATATTTCCATAATATTCAAACGTCTTCTCCTCTGAAACCGCTTGGCCAATCAAAGCCAAATTTTATGTGATGCATCTATAAAATTGGGGAATCAATGTGTATATAAATAATCTAGGTCACATGACAAAGATGGTCGCCATGCCCATATATGGTAAAAACCCATCAAAATTCTTCTTCTCTGAAACCAATAAACTGATTTCAAGGAAACTTGGCATGAAGCATCGATGGCTAAAGTACTCCAATGTATATATAGATCAAGACCCTGTGATGACCTTGACCAAGTTTATGGCAAGGTCAACATGGGTTGCCTATGCATTTGAATTGGGAAAACTGTTAAAATGTCATTTGAAGGGAAAAGCCAGCAGGAAATTGGCAAATGGACAGAATATTGTCTGAAGAAAGAAAATGGCCCAAGGGCTTCATCTGCCCCTGCACTGGAGTTAAATACCATAATATTCAAACATGTTTATTGGTATATGCAGCAGATCTCAGGTGAGCGTTTACAGGACCATTGGTCCTCTGGTTTAGTTTTATTAGCTCTGAATGCTCTTACTTTTTCAGTTCGATTAGCTCTAAAAGCACCCACTTTTTCTGAATGCACCCATTTTTCCCAGTTCGATCAGCTCTAAAGGTACAACTTTTACCATTCTTTCAGCTCTGAAAGCGCCCACTTTTTCAGTTTGATCAGCTCCGTAAACCCCCTTCTTTTTAACCAAGGGCGGCACATACATACCCATTTTATATGCGAGTACCCCCTCCAGGGAGTGAATGAGCTTTTCATTTTTCTTTCATACATGTACTTAAATTAACTCTTGTTTTTAGTCTCAAGATCACATCATTTATCAGAGACAATGCAGATGAATTGCATAAATACCTATTTTAGAAACAACTGTTGATCATTTGAGCCGCCACATGGGAAAACCAACAATCTGCCTAGGCGAAAACAAAGGCGCAGATCAGCTTCGCAGTTACTGCGAAGCTGATCAGCGCCTTTGTCTTCACTGCTGGGATAGTACAGTTCCTCTTCTACTTAAATCTGAAATTTCAAGCTTCTAGCTCTTTTCTGTGACTGTATAGGTCGGTTTGTGTCGGACCTGGTCGGAAACCACATTGTTGGTTTTCCCACGAGGCGGCTCATTTTTGTCTGGAGCAAGTTGTTCCCAAACAGGATTTAACATGGTATAGTCTCATCTTGTTTTACCCAGTGATGTACTCAATTATGTTGGGTATAACTGTTGTTAAAATTGGATGTTTCATTACACAGCAGTATGCACAAGACTTTTGACTGTATACATGGCTATGCCATGGAACTGTCAGAAAAAGATGTCTTTACAGGTTTTTGACCAGGTCAGATTTAAGCCAGTCACCTTTTTAAAGTAACACAAGATACATGTACCTAGGGGCTTAAATTTCAGTTTAGTCAAATTTTCACATTATTGTAGCAGTAGAATCTGCAGAATGGACTGTCTGATTTTAGCATTGACAAAATATGTAACATTGACAAAATATGTAACATTGACAAAATATTCTGACACATGGGAAAACCAACAATCTGCATAGGCGAAAACAAAGTCGCAGATCAGCTTCGCATTAACTGCGAAGCTGATCAGCGCCTTTGTTTTCGCTACTCTGATAGTACAATTCCTCTTCTACTTAAATCCGAAATTTCAAGCTTTTATCTCTTTTCTGTGACTGTACAGGTTGGTTTGTGTCGGACCTGTTCGGAAACCACATTGTTGGTTTTCCCACGAGGCAGCTCATATTCTGACACAACAGTTTCTCTTATTGTGGTAATAAATTTGATTAAAATAGAAATTTTGGAAATTATTTTTTTTTTCTTTCTTCTTTGTTAACCAGTGTTGAGCATGGTGGGTGAATCATCTGCAGGCACTCCAGGATTGGCACTTTATATTTGCGAAACACATTAATCAAGTAATCTAAATTGTCAGAAAGCATAAGCACTAATGTTCAGAAGCTACTGTGGGCATAAAGTGATCATTTAGATGAGAAAACTGACAATTTTGGTTTCCGACCATGTCTAACACAAATCAGCCTGTAAAGTCACAGAAGCAAGCTAGAAGCCTAGCATTTCGGATTTAAGAAAAAGAGGGGGATTGTACTATCTGTGTAGTTTTAAAAAAGACGCATGTCTGCGCCTTTGTTTTTGCCTATGCATATTGGGCATTTTCTTAAACGCCGGCTCAAGTAAAATTAAAGTCTCAAGGTATAACCAGTCAACTGATTACTGGTTAACCGCTCAGGTCTGAGCCTGCCCAGAAAATATGATTAGTAAGCAACCTATACACATGAGCCTTAGTTGTTAATTTAGGTAGCTATATTTTAATGTACATTTTGGATCTCATGACATCCTAATGTTAGGTAATGGTCCTATTATATGGAGGCAAGGTCCTGATATCTTGCTGTCGTTGAGGCCCTGTATAGTCTCGACTCTTGGGCCCTTTCCTGTTTTCTTTCATTTAACTGCTTATATGACCATAACTGTTGACTTGGACCTTAAGTCACACATCAAATAAACAAGCAAAACATGTAAGACCACATCAGGAAAAATGACTTCAGGATTCATTAAGAAAACATGACCGTGAAATAAATACCCCCTTGAATAAATACCCCCTTGTAGGCAGTTCTAACGTGTACCCACAATCTATGTTTCGAGCAAAAATATTGAAAATATCAAAATCTTCCAATAAAATTTTCAATTTTTACAGCAGAAAAATATCTGTATTGCATGGGCAAGTTTACATAATATCAGACACATTCTCAGAAGAGGTGAGAGGTCTGAAAGGGTAAACGTAAGCATAGATCAGGAAATTGCACAATCAGAACGAAAGTACCACTCCCAAATCCGAGGTGTTAAAAAAAAAAACTATCGGGTAAATTCTAACTGAACATGAACCATGGGAGCAAACCAAATAGCAGGCATATCTACTTTGTAAGTGGCTGTTTCGTTGTCGATTTGATTTGAGCCCCCGCATCAGAAAACCAACAATTTGCATATGCGAAAACAAAAAGACGCAGATCAGCTGTGCAGTTACTGCACAGCTGATCTGCGTCTTTTTGTTTTCGGTAACTGCAAAGCTTCTAGCGTTCTTCTGTGACAATACGGACCGGTCTGTGTCGGACCTGGTCGGAAACCCAAATTGTTGTTTTTCTCGTACGATGGCTAGTTTATACATGTATATTTTATGTCCCATTCAAAAGCTTGTTGCCAATGTTATGTATATGGTATCTCTTCCACTTTACTGCGGCGAAAATCACCTTTGCTTACAGCAATACAATTCGACCAGTCATAACAACAATCAAGGCTGAGCAATTCGGTGTAGTTAATTTGTAATGTACAACTCTTAAAATCTCGGATTCAAAACAGTTCTTGCACACATGCAGTGACACATGCTGTACCAAAACGGAATTGAGAAATTGTTCACTTTCATTTGTCAACATAAGTATCCTTGATTAGAATCACTTAAAGCAATTTGTAGAGCTGGAAATCCCACAAACACTCATGGTAATTTAAATTATCTGTCCTGTCTGGTTCGAATTTGGGATATTTTATTAAGGATTTACATTTTTTTCGTTGTTGAAAAAATGAGTGCGCGCAACTTGAACTGCTTGTGAACTTACACACCCTTATTGTTCAGATATAATTTTCATACCATTTTAAAGTGCAAATATCGAGATTTCAACTGGGATTAAAAATTCTGAGATCACTTCACAAAGAGAAACATAAATTACCACGAATTTCGCATTGGCTCGAATTTCGAAGTTTCCGCCATAAATTTACTAAAGAAACTTTTGGATGGCTTCACATGGGTGATAAAAAATGTTGTAGACCTGTTCTAAAAATGATCACAAGAAACGTGTATATGGATAAATAATTTATTTTCCCAACTGTCAAAGTACATTGTGTTTCAAGAAATCACAATAAATTAGTGGTTCCACATTGTTGTCCTGTCTATGGGGGTAAATCTGTAAACAAAATAAGAGGATTATGGTTAGAATTCGGTTTTTAATAAATGAGCCGCCACATGGGAAAACCAACAATCTGCATAGGCGAAAACAAAGGTGCAGATCAGCTTCGCAGTAACTGCGAAGCTGATCAGCGCCTTTGTTTTCGCTATTCAGATAGTACAGTTCCTCCTCTACTTAACTCCGAAATTTCAAGCTTCTAGCTCTTTTCTGTGACTAAACAGGCCAATTTGTGTCGGACCTGTTCAGAAACCACATTATTGGTTTTCCCACGGGGCGGCTCAAAATGTCAGATGAGCATGCACTGGTTAGTATTTTGAATACGGCAAAGCAGTCAGCCTTGGATACATAGAAACAAGTCATGTCGTTGTGAAAATCAAATTGGATTTTTATACGAAACTAATGCACAGATCAGCTGCACATTACTGTCAACTTAATAGAACATTTGCTTTTCTCTACAAGAATTTTGAACAATCGAAAGATTTTCTGGCGATGTGAAAAATAAACCATATAAGTTTAGGCTTCTCTTTTTGGAATATTGACAAACAGTATAGCCCCAAATGGGACGCTGGAGAACGCGGCGTTGCATCGGGCCATTGTTTGCTAAGAATTTCATCGAGTTGAAAATCAATCGGTGTGTCCCTAAAATAAAATGGACTCGCCCAAATGGCAATGATGGGCAAATCCATTAATTAGAAATGAGTTAACATCACTCACCATTTAACCAGTGGCAGAGAAGTTTCCGTAGACGAGGGTGGTGGAGCCAGTGGCACCGGAAGAACGGTTACCGAACAGGAAGAAAATGATGACTAGGAGTCCGATCAGCCATAATACACCACCTGGAATAGATCAAAATTTCGATGAAGGCGAACCTCGAGAAACAGTGAAAATTTTTAGCAAAAGTGTCTTAAAATCGTTCTAATCGGTACAAAAGAATTGAAAGTAGGTTCTTGAATATGGACCGAAAGTAACATTATAAACTGATTTGTAAGTATTACAAAAACATTTTCAATATTGGGTGTTTTAAAAAAAAATCGCGGTTTGCGAAATTCTTAATTTGAACGAAGCCTGGCGTCCTTCTGGAAAATACCTAACCGTACAACCGAAGATGTTTACTTAATGGAGTTTCATCGAAAATGAAATTCAAAATAGCTCCTATAACCCTTACAAGTGATGTGGGCTGGTCCAAATGATAACGACTGGAAAGCCCATTCGTCAAATATATTATACTCCTTGCAATATTTATTGTCGTGTCAAAAGTGGCTTGGTTCCGTGCTCGGTTAACAAACGAGACAATGCAGATCACATGGAGGCGACATGTATGTAAACATTACAGATAATAATAATCATACCTTGTCCAACAGCGGGTGCGCCCGAGCTGCCACCTAGTCCGTATCCATATTGTCCGAGGGCCATCCCTACCATACAACACAGAGCGAGTAATGCAACAACAGCTGACTTCATTCTGATTCTGGAACAAATATAAAGATGATGATTAACCCATTAATGACGAATGCAATCACCCACCGTTATCATTTGGGTAAGTCCACTTTAATTTTTGGGGACATCAGGTGTGATTTTACATTTTTTATTTTAGTTTTCGATAAAATTTCTCTGTGCAAACAGAATAGCCCCAGATGGGACGCCGCGTTCTGCGGCGTCACATCTGGGGCTATACTGTTTGCCTATGTCCCATAAAAAGGACGCCAGGCATATGATTAAGTATGTGTTGTTTCGGGAAAAAAAACGGGATGCAACAGCGATACATGGGATTACATCGGTAAATGTTTATTCTCTAAATAAGATGCTGCCGCATAGGCTACATGCTTAAACTCCAGATGCGGGGCTTTACATGGCTGTTGTTAGCATTATTATAGCTATTCATATAATGCCAAATCGTGTACATGCGTTTGTATTTTCTTGACTAATTGCAATAAGTACGTTCTTTTAAAAGAATACGGCAGAATTACACATGTAATACATCAACCGTGTGCATTTTGACTATATCTTCAATTTTCAGCCAGCATTAGAACTAATACTTATCAACGATGGTGATCTGAATGTTTTATCTGAATGTAACCTTAAATTTTATCAATATAAATGAATATATAATAAATAACCGAAAAATAATATACCAAATTAGATATCGGATACTCACGTTTGTTAATGACAATCCTAGTCCGAACTGACAGATGTGCAGTCAATCACATGACCGGGTGTTTTATACCGAAAATTTCTTCCCACTTCCGTGTCTGGGTGGCGTAACGACTAGGACAACTCTCCGTAATAATGACGGGACGGTTCGGGGCAAACTTCTCTTTACACGTGGTGTAATATTGACGGGTAATGTGGTCAAAGTGTGATTTTCATTTTTTTTTTCTGTGATCTAGTGCATGAATATTAGACTATACCTCAAAATCCTAAAATCCTACAGCATCTTGAAATATTTACTTGTTTATTTATTTATTTTTTACGTCCCGGTTGATGAAATATAAATTTAGGGGTTTTTCATGATATCAAAATTGCAATTTTCCTGGTGCTGCCTGTATTTCGACGGTTTGTCCATGTAAAATAATACAAAAGGACGATAAACTACATTGATTGACAAAAGTACAAAATTTAATGAATACTAGTTTATAATTATGACCGCAAGAACCACTTTCGCTATACCCCGTGTATCGGTCCGACACCTAAACTGTCAATCAGTAAGACGGCACCGGTCCGGAAACGTGCTGAACCTGCCCAGTGAACAACGAATGAACGCGCGTATTCTTGTTTGCAAACATTATATTTAGAATGTATCAGTTGTACAAATTTTGATGGTCCCGTCTCCGCATAGTCTTAGCTGTTGGTGCGACGTTAACCATGCAATGCCTAGGAAAAGTGGTTTCAAGTCGAACCATCCATACGTTTAAATCGTGGCCTAGTTGGGTAGTTACAACACTTTTTGGATGTCATGCCATCCTAATTTTGGGTACAAGTCCAATAAAATGGAGGCAATGTCCCGACTGACCATAGCTGTTGATTGAGACGTTGAGTTGAAGACGTTAAGCATCAATTCAAACAAACAAGATGCAATTAACCGACACTCAGGATACATGCACCTGCTCAAGTACCACACAGCAATACTAAATACCCATGGAAATAAGCATGATTGGTTTAAAAACTAAGTATGCAGACTGTCGCATAACCTTTAAGTTATATCCCATACGTCTGTAACGTGTAATGATTTTTCCTGAACTGAAAAGAAAAATCATTCCTTCCTATAAGATTCTTTAATTTGCAAACCAAGTCGCCACAAAATTCTGGTTCCAAAAGACCCTCACATAAAAGCGTCCCAACATTAGATTTGGAAATCAATTCATGGTATCTGAAAATTTAGAAAATGTTTTTCGAAGTTTATGATACCGATATCCCTGCTGGAGAAGTCATCGCGTTTACCATAAATCGTAGAAGAAACAAATCCATTTGCAATAGAAAGATGTAAATCTATAAAGGGGGCTTCGGCATCTGTGGTGTTGGCACACACAGTCATCGAGGTATCGAGAAGTCGAATAAAAAGCCTCGATAACATCAGCTTGATTGTCATGGTTAAGAGAATCCATGAAATCTCTTCGCAGCAGCATAAAAATAAATCAGCTACAAGAGGGGCGCATTTTGTACCCATCGGAATTCCAACAATTTGTCTGTATAACTTGGTTCCGAATCTAATATATATATATATTATCCAGGAGATAGGCTTAGTCGTCGGATACATACTGACATGACCAAAGTGTATATGGGTCATTATCAAAAAATGGAGCAATCCAGAAAGGCAAAACGAAAAAAATTAATTGTCCATTTTTTCTTTTTTAATGGGATAGTTTTATTAACAGGAGCATATAGAATACAGAAATAAAATATGCCGAGTTTAACTGAACAAATAGTGCACCAGCATTAATTAATTGTATGGTACCCTTGAAAAAATATCAGTGCTGTCACGAACAAACTTTCTTGCGTAAAACGCTCATTTGATAAGACTTCCCCAATCTGTAAGTGGGGGCATATATAACTTGTCACGAACAATAGTTAACACAAACCTTAAATACTTTTAATGAATTAACGGGGAAGAGATCTTCAATGAAAATGCACATACTGTGATTTGTTCTGTTTCTGAAACGCTTTATTTTTGTAGACATTATATTGTGGGATTAAACCAAAAAATGAGTTCTGCTAAACATTTACTATTTCAGTATAGTATCATAACATACCAAAAGCAATTACTTTTATATGATGCGTTTTAAGTATTTTAAATAATTGTGACCGTGACAGCACTGATATCGTGACAGCACTGATGTTGTCGTGACAGCACTGATAATTATCCGATCTCGCCTTTTTCATTCCAATGTGTGCGGAAATGATTAATTTCTGACCATTTACCGATGAGCTATGGGGCAGTGACTCACTTAAGGTAGCAACCAACGAAGCCTTTGCTGTTGCTCTAACCAGGGACACCTTTTGCGTAGATCCAATGCTCAAAAAAAAAAAAAAAACAAAAAAAAAAAAAAAAAAAAAAACATGTTCGCTTCACGCAAACCAAACGCGATGTAACACGTAAAGCGCAGTAGAAGCGCTGTTCATCTTACGCAGCAGCATGAGAAAATGTGTCTTTGGGGCTTTCGACCAGGTCTGAGACAACCAGGATAGTTCACGACAAAAGACCGCATTAAATTTAGGACCCTATCACGGATTTTAGGGAGCTGGGTAGCAGGGCCATTTTGTTTGTTTGTGTTTCTGTTGGGGCTTAACGTCCCAGTCAACAATTTTTTAGTCATGTCGGGACGGAGCCAACGCTTCCTGAGTTTAACCAGTACTGTAGGGAATTAATGTGTCTTGCCCAAGGACACATCACGGAGACGCCTGTGGAGATCGTACCCAGGACCTCTCGATTCGGAGTCCGACGCTATACCACTACGCCACCGCGCTCCCCACGGCCATATTGTTTTCAGGGAGCTTGGGAAAACTGGAAAACAATTGAAGGAAATTGAGGATTACTAGAAGAGAACACTCTTGGTTTAAGGAAGCTGGGAGCAAAGAAAAGATTTTTAGAGAGCTAGGGAGAAAGGTCATTTTTCTTTTAGTGAGCTTGGATCCAATACCTCCTTGGATGGGCCTCAACTTTAGTTAACTTGCAGCTGAGCTGCACATTTGCTTTCACATATATCCCATTAAATCCCACTTTTATGTAGTGACGTATACAGGGTAAAATGAGGTATACAATGTTTCTACTTTTTGTTTCTAAAATTTGACAGTCAGATATATTTTTTTCTTCAATTTTTAAAGCTAAAAAAATCTCTGTATATTGCATGGGTAACACATTTTCGTAATGGTATGCAACATACAAACACACTGAAAGACACATGCGTCAGAAAAGGTTAAAATTTTCGTATTTTCATGTACCATAGACCCCTAGTGTGTATATTACCGGGTCCCTTTTTTCGAGGTGTATGCATTTGGAAGGTTTTACGGCACATCCGTACTTGCATTACCCCGAGTTGCCCCTCCCACCCCTCGAGGGAAGGGATGGCGTTTTAAACAAAAAGGCGATTTTTCCGTATAAAGTTGGGGCTTAAAATGTCTTCTTTTTTTACTCAAAAGGGGTAATCTAATTTGGAATGGACCGCCAAAAAGGGCATTTATCGCGCGACATACACAAACTGTCTAAATATCATTATGGGAGTACCACCCCCGGGGCTATTTGTTTACCGTGGTCGACGAAGCATTTTGAATTTGTAGTTTTGTATCACCCACACACAGTCACACACCTCATACGATTTTCAAAGCGATATGAATTGGCAACTTCTGGCTGCTGCTGGCGTTAGTAGCTGAGACCCTCTGGTGAAAGGCGACCTAACTCTTGTCAGCCTAGGAAATTACCTGAATCAACACCTGCTGACAGAACTCAGTGCTGTCACATCATTACTGTCACGACCGTGACAGCACTGATCCGTGACAGTACTGAGTTTCACACAGAAATTTAATTCTAGTGACTAACAACAGAATGCAGGATGAAAACTTTGCATGTCTATTCTTACTGCTCCTAAGTTGAAATTCAGTCATGGTTTTAAAATGTATGTGATATTTACAATAAGCGGCAAAATGCGCGTGATAGGACTGATGCTTGTAAAATTCCCACTCCAATTCTGACATGTCTTTATGGTATAGCAACGGAGTAATGCGATTTGTTCAAAAGTTTTTTACCGTAACTTCTTCAGCTTGGTGTCGTCTACAAAACGCGATTGTTTTGATCCGGGAAAATGATTTGTAACTCTGGCCAAAATCGATTTTCAATAACTGTGACAGCACTGATACGTTTTCCAGGGACAACACTATATATGTGCCCCCACCCTTAAATAGCACTTTATATATCATAAGATTTTTGAATTTGACTTCAATAACATTCTATGCAATAGATGGTCACATAAAATGTGATTTCTGTCAAGCTTCTTTTGCAATGGAAACAAATAAAACTACTTACCCTGACCCAGGGACACGGTAAAAATCGATAAAATAGCACTTCTAGCATCTCTTTTTTGCAAATAACGTACTCGGAAACGTGAAATCGCGTGTGGTTCTAGTAAAGCACCGCGGAAACTAATATTATACATGGAAAAAGCAAACCTCGGACATCGCGCTTGCAAGAAAACCATCAAGGACAAGGATTGCTCCATTTTTTGATAATGACCCATATCGACTTTGAAAACGCCCAAGAAGTTGAATAAAACTGAATATAAAAAGAAAGCTCACAAAGAACTATGCAAATTTTTGTCGATTTGAAAAACCAAAACTCGACGCGAAACTTCCCAGTGCATATCCAACACATTAAAAAGGACAGTAGATGAGCAAGTTCGCGAACGATCACGCGAGAACCACGCATAATTCATTTAACTTTCTGACACTGTTATTCTAGATAGATGATTTCAGTCTGCATGCTTAGTTTTTAACCCAATCATGGTTGATAACTATGCTGCCTTCTTTAATTGCACGCCGGTGGGTCGGGCGTCAGACTCTATGATGGCCCCGACATAAAGCTATTCAAGTTTAGTTGGTTGGGGCCGGAGCTTCTTGTCTGTTGCTTGGCCCACCGGGGTCCAACTGGTGTTTTTCTTTTGCTCCGGAGTTAGTAGGTTATTCGGCGCCCAGGGATCTCCATCGTCGGGCAGCTTACTCAGTCTGTGAGTCCTGGTTTTTGATTCATCAGGATGTTTATCATGATTTATTTGTTTGTTCTTGATGATTCATTGACTAGTTAGAGATTCACCACGAGGACCGAATAACTAACTAAATGTTATGAACCACTGCAGAAGCTGAGGGTGAGGTTATGGCCATGTAAAACCGGTTTAAGCCCGCCAGTAACTTTGTGTTACTGATCGTTCCAAGTCGATACTTCTGTGGTGGTTCTTTTTGTTTTATGTCTTTGTGTCACACCCGGTTAACAAGGTATATATGGGAGGCGTTAATTTACGGCTATCAGTCAATTGCCTTTACGACTAAGTCATAGATAATTTCCTACTAAGTCATAGAGAATTTACGCAGGGTATTAGAGACATTCGGACAATACACTGTCACATTCAGTGCGTTTACACAATAAGAATCATAAGAATAGGAATATGGTGTATGGTTGCAAGAGAGAGAGCACAAAAATGTGGTAATTTGTTTCTAACATTTGCATCTTAAATAAATTTGTACATACTCTGAATATTTATATGAAGTTTGACCCAAAGGCAGATCCTGTTCTGGAGTCCGGTGTTAAAAGCTTTGAAATTAATTATTTTTGTACTTTCAGGTTCATAAATTTATTATTTATGGCTTTGATGAACCTTTGGAATTTTAATGATGTCGAAATGTGTATGGCAAGAGTGATTGCGAATGTTATATTCACAATGCAAGTGAAATGTCACAGTTTGTCTGTTTTGTCAATGTTCCTTTACGGCCTATGTAAAAATGTATTGGTGACTTGCGTACTACGTATATGTTACATTTCGACTTTCTGTATATGTTCCTTTCGGACATTGTGGCGAAACAGACTGCATAGTGGAAGAGGTACCTGGTGTAACTTTTGAAGAAAGTTTCCAGGATTTACCAATTGAACTTGGAAGGTAATATTTTAGTTTTATCTTTGTTATGTCCCTCATGATCAGTCTCATGAATCGTCCGGAATTGATGAAATTTTGATTCATGACGTTTCGTGCAGTTTAATAAATTTTCTTGTCTGTCCGTAATTGTTTTACGAATCTGTAATGCACCAGTCATTTATATCTCCGGGGCCCCTAGGATTGGGGATAGCAGGGACATAGCGGGGCTGAAATGCCGAGATTTTACTTCCCGGCAGTGCCTATTCTCACCGTCATGGAATAGGCGAGTAAAGATTATTCAAATAGCTTAGGTCATTTGTCCCCGGGGGACCGGGGCTTTAAGCAGGAATTTTACTAAACTTTTCTTCCCGCAGGGCGGAGCTTTTACTAGGGCTTTAAAATTTGAAAAGTTAAAAGCCCCGCTATTTTCCCGCCCAAGGGGTGCCGGGGATACAAATGACTGGTAGAGAAACAAGAGATTCGGCATAATCGCACGAGTACTTGCAAGATTTCATTAAGATTTCATTACAATAACACGATTGAAAAGGGGAAATACGGCACGAAAGTTTGGAGAATAAGATATGAAGAAATGTGCCAATAGCTATATACGAATCATGTACGTACGTATAAAAGAACATTCTTGGGGATTCTTGATTTTTATTTGTCAGGATAGATACATGACTGTATCTGTGGCGTTTTGCGCCATATGCATGCATGAAAAGCCACGTACATGCTTCCATGCTTGTCGGTCAGAGACCGTGGTTCTAAATTTGCAAAGTCGGGTACGGATACTCTCCCCTTACCCCTTCGTTTGCCCTTACCTGCATCTTTCTTATTACCCATATTGTACCAATGAATTACTCAACAATCCATGATGTTTTCCCGCGAAAACACACTAATGACATGCCTACAAGCATTATTGGCTTAGTTGGCCCAATATATACAGGTGTGGGTCATTTTCAAAAAATGTGCCCATTTGGGGTAGGATTTTTTCAAAAAAGTTAGTATTTGCGTTTCATCTTATGTTGCATTTATTACGTCAGAAGTGTATATACGAACTCAGAATAAAAAAATTTTTTGTGCTGTTGGCGCCTTATGTATGTTTTCATATTTTTAGTTAAGTTAAGGTAACTGAGTGGCCACCTATTGGGAAAATAGCTGCTCATTCGGCTTACGATATGTTTCATGGTTTAAGTACCTGATTGTTAGTTTGGTTTTTCCCACCTCGGTTTTTGGAGTGGAAATCTTTTTCTGATTGCGCCTTTTCCTGATCTTTGCCTACTTGTACCTTTTCAACACAACTCTATAGATGGACGATGCAGACAGTAGCCGAAACACATTCACTGAAACTAGTAAGAAAGTAGTAATCATATAAAACTCTAAGAAATAAGGTTTCGGCGTTAATAGACATAGCAAAAAAGGATGCATATAGATCAAAAATTGAAGATGGCAAATCTGATCCAAGAAATATCTGGAAATTATTTCAAGACTTTGGTATGGATAAAAAAGAAAGAGAAAATAAATCCAATATAAAGTTAAAATCAGACGACAAACTCGTCACAAACCAGATAGACTTGACTGAAATGTTCAATGATTACTTCGTTAATATAGCATCAAAATTAAAAGAGTCCCCAATTCAGACGGATTTTGCCAAGCTAAATAACTATGTATCTGCTAAGGTCCCAAGTGATACAGAATTCAAAATTCCTATGACAACTCACACCTTCGTCAAAAAGTTTTTGTCAAGTTTAAATGTAAACAAATCCACAGGTCTCGACAATATAGGTCCAAAAATTCTAAAACTGTCTGCAGATGTCATAACACCTAGTATCTTATATATTGTTAATAAAAGCATATCGATAAGTCAGTTTCCTGATTTATGGAAAGGAGCAAAGGTTAAACCATTGTTTAAATCTGGAAGTAAAGATTATATTAATAATTACAGACCTATTTCAATATTGCCAACAGTTTCGAAGCTTATTGAAAAATGGGTGGAAATGCAGTTTTCTCAATATTTGAATGAATTTAATTTATTACATAAGTCTCAAAGTGGATTTCGTCCGAGACATTCGACTGAAACCGCTCTTATTCTCATGGTAGATTCTTGGCTTAAGGCTATAAATGAAGGAAAGATAGTAGGTTGTGTTTTAGTTGATTTCCGTAAGGCTTTTGATTTAGTGGACCATGAAATTCTTTTAAGAAAATTAAAATGTTATAAATGCAATGACTCGTGCTTATCTTGGTTTGAATCTTATTTATGCCATCGGAAACAGCGTGTATCTCTGAATAACAATCTATCGTCTACATCCGAGGTTATACATGGCGTTCCCCAGGGATCTATTTTAGGTCCTTTACTATTTTTGATTTTCATTAATGACTTACCTTTGTACTTACAAAACAATACATCTACTATCGATTTGTATGCTGATGATACTACTATATATTACAGTTGCAGTAACATATTAATGCTAGAAAGAAATTTGCAGAAGTCTCTTGACTGCCTTCAAATATGGTGTCGAGAAAATGGCATGATTTTAAACACAGATAAAACTAAAGTCATGCTTATAACAAGCAGGCAAAAACGTATGAACTTAAATAATGCAGTTTTGAATCTCCAGTACAATGACGTTGACATAACTATTACCACATGTGACAAAATCTTGGGTATTCATGTTGATAATAATCTGACGTGGAATAATCACTTTAATTTTTTGTCTAAAAAGTTGTCTTCACACTTGTGGCTTTTGAGCAAAGTAAGAATTTATCTATCTATTGAACACAGAGTACTTTTCTACAATGCGTATATTAAACCTCACATAGACTATTGTAGTTTAATCTGGAGTAATACGTCCAGCTCCAATATAAGCAAAATAACTAGATTACAAAGAAGGGCATGCAAGCTGATTTTGGGTCATGAATATAATGGCTTATCTGAGGCATTCGAAAAATTAAAGATTTTGTCTATTGATCAAAGTATTTTCCTCAGTAAAGCAAAAATGATGTATAAAATTCACAACAATTTGGCCCCTAGTTATTTAAATGAAATGTTTTTAATGCGAGATGCAAATCTTGATAATACAACTTCAAATTTAAGGTCTGTCACAAATAAAAATTTTGTTGTCCCACTAGCAAAGTGTAATCTTTTTAAAGGAAGCTTGACGTATTCAGGTGTAATTATTTGGAATAGTATCCCTGTCAGTATAAAGAATTCGTCATCCTTACCTATGTTCGTTCATAAATGTACTGAGTGGCTGTTACATTAATTGATACTTTAATTATTTTATCTGTACCTCCACCGCCAATGAGATGTATATTGCATTTGATATATTTTCATTAATCTGTCTGTCTGTCTGTCTGTCTGTCTGTCGTTCTGTCTGTCTGTCTGTCTGTCTCATTTCCTATCAAGTTACATGTTTTTGAATTTAATAACTTGACTGTATATTGCTATGTCTGTTGTTATATGCACCATGTTTTGAGGGCCCCAAGGAAGATTGGTTCTACCAATTGGGTCACCCTCGTAAAATAAAGAATTTACTTACTTACTTACTTACTAAATAACCGTCATAAAATACACGTAAATCGTATTGGTCATATTGAAAAATCAGCCAATCACAATATTGCAAAGTTACCAGTAATTAATCCATCTACGATAATACAGCCAACAACAGAAGATCAATGCAATACTAAATACACCTACCCCAAATAGTTAAGGGCAGTACTTATCAACTAACACGCCAACAGAGGAGAATCATTATAACGGCTAGGCTAAACCAAACCCATTGACCAGCCTGCCACAGTATAAATTACTACTGGTAAAATGACACAGGAATCCATTTGTGTTCATGACGGTACCACTAGAAAAAAGTAAGCCATTTTATTTTATTTTTATTTTTAAAAATAAAGATACCATAACTTTACCACAAAGGACAATGTATGTAATGCAAAACAATAAATCTAATACTTCCACCTTTGCCTTTTTACGATTTTTTTAAAATTATGATAAATTATTGCCTTATATTATCATAAACTTGGCTAGTCTCACAAACTAGACCAATTCCCACAACTCGGACCAATCCAACAAATAGGGCTCAAAATATCTTGACTTCCCACAAACTGGCCCATTTTGATAAACAAAAGGATGTCACTCCAACAAACATGACAATTCCGCTACCATCGGTTTCAGTCAGGGCTAGTAAATTTTAAAAATGGATAAAATGCTTTTGGAAAACGTGGATACTACGTAAAACCTAAGTTTTTTAGGATTGCGGTGGCTATTTTTAATTGGACATATAATCCAATCCTTACTGTCGTGCTGATCGTGCGTCAGGGTTATAAGGGCCACTAAGAACTTGCCTTGAAAATGTCATGCTTTTCCAGTTTTGGGGGAATGTCCCAGTTTGTGGGACTGGTTCATTTTATGAGTCCTACAAATATCATCACTCAAGTTAACAAATAAGGCCTGTATGTATGGATGGTTTGACTGAACCATTTTTCCTGGGTGGTCTCATGCCTTGTAAGCTGTTAACCAATACACAAGTGCCAGTCTCTTCATTATCAGCTTTACGTGGAAGCACAAGCAGCCCAATTATTTCTCAAAGTCCCTATTGACGACTGTCCTCATAAAGTATGACGAACACTCACACGTTTCTATTTGTTTCCTTTTAAACAAATAAAACAAATAATTATTAAAACAATAACAATCCCATTGAAACCATCAGTCATAATAAACACATATATGAACCAAATACATGTGCATGTTCTAATGTAAATCAACAAAGGTTTGAAGCGAAGTGGGAAGATTGTTTCTGAATTGTAGTTCATACTTCTTTATAGCTCTGGCAGCTATACATGATAAGCTAATTTTACTGTGAGCTCTCAGAAGAGTTTTCAAGGCCAATTTGTCAGAGCTGCTCAATATCGTTTTATTGTCAATATCATAAATATCAGCATGAGCGCCGTTGTCACAGAGGCATTTCACTATTTTACGTAGTGTCTTAAAGTCTATACCTTTGTATGAAGAATTGATTATCAAATGAAGGGGTGAATTGTTGTTCTTATCTAGTGAATCAACCTTGGCGCCACATCTAAGAAATGTTTTGCATAACTGTAGATTTGGGAATTTAACCATGTCCTGCAGCGTGTGATCATAACCTATGTATGTCCGGCGGTCGCAGCACATATGTAGTAATGTATATCCATTGCTTAATGTTGGGTTTAGCTTTACCAACTTGTATACAGCCTTGTGAATGTCTTCCAACTCTGCGTCATCTTCGTGAATTTTCAGCATAATTCCGACCAAATAAACGCAAGCAACGATTTTCATTTCAGAATGTTTCTGCATCGAATCAGTTTCGTCCAGATCCTCAAAAACTCGGGTAACATTTTCCTTGATCACATTTACAATGAGCTCAAAAATCTCAACTACTGTTTTAAAGTTAATATCCTCGTCATCATCCAGCATCTCTGCAAACGTTTCTGGGAAGCACGTGATATTTTCTGTATTCTTGGTCAATTCTAAGGCGTGTTTCCAAAGTTTAATACACCTGTCATATTTTCTCTCGTTTGCAAATCTGGCTCCATTATAGATAATAGAATCTGAAACCATAGGGTGATTATGCACTAACAATCTTTCTCGTATTGTTAAGCATTCTAAAATTATTGCATTAGTATCGGATTCAATGGCCTCTAACTGGCTTACTGTTTCACATTCGATCCAGTTATCATACGCAGCAACAGGTTGTTGGTTAGTCTTTTCAATAACATCATCTTTATATCTGTA
Organism: Rugalucina vietnamica; assembly: GCA_964017185.1. Taxonomy (NCBI): domain Eukaryota; kingdom Metazoa; phylum Mollusca; class Bivalvia; order Lucinida; family Lucinidae; genus Rugalucina; species Rugalucina vietnamica. The sequence continues at coordinate 70,887,767 of OZ024870.1, read as the reverse complement.
TCTTTCTTCCATGGCCCTCATAAGGTATTTGTACGCTTTTTGTATTTCGTATAAAGGAATACCGACATACGAAGATGCTAAAAGTTCTAATGCGTCAATTTTGTCTCTTCTGTCGCAATCTGGCTCCGTTATAAGGCACTCCACAACGCCCGCCTCTGCTTGTATGGCTGCTGCTGTTAAGGGTGATAACTTGTCATCGTTCAGTTTGCTTATCGCCCCGTTATTAAGCAACAACTCGACAATGTCAATATCACCAGCCTCTGCTGCATGGTGTAAAGTGGTTGATCCCCATTTATCTGTACAATTAAGATCGGCACCTTCCTTGATCAGAAATTCAATGATACAGGTATGTCTCTGGTAACAAGCTGTCATCAAACAAGTAAATTTGTCTTTGTTTGGCATGTCCATATCAGCTCCATGATCTACTAGGTATTCCACAATATCCAGTCGTCCATCAAAACAAGCTGGTCGCAAAGGGTTTGAATTAGAAGCAGTAGCATGGTTTACCTCAGCACCAGACTCAACTAAGAGCTTCACCAGATTGAAATAACCGGCACTTGCTGCGCACCAAAGCGCCGTCGCACCTTTTATTGTTTCTTTCTCAAATATCACCGTCCCTGTTTGCTCGATATCCGCACCGAAAATGTTCAGTAATGCCTGAACCGCCTCCTCATGTCCGTTATTTGCCGCTATGATGAGTGGTGTTGTACATTGTCCATTTTCATATGTGTGGTAATTAAGAACGTCTTTCACAACAGTATCTTTGTCTTGGTCAAGAAGAAGTGTCACTAGTTTATCCTCTCGTCCATCTCGGGCGGCTCTATATACTTGTATTCTTAGTGTGTTTATATCAAGTTCCTTCGCCATTCTTCTTTCTTCCATTTGAAAACAATCCCAACTCAGCGAAATGTTATTGTCTACGCGCCAGCGCGTAGACTACTCTAAGGTTTGAGATTGACCTACTTACAAGACAACTCATACACCTCTCTACAGCTGCAACTGCACGTTTGAGTCTAGTGGCTTGACCATCGTGTTAGTAGGATTCCGGGTCGTTTCGCCAAGGACCGTGTAAACACCCCAAACACCCATGCAAACCTCCCTTTGGTTGGTAACATTTGTACCAATGGTGCAGTAGGTACCAAAAATGGGGCAAATTGTTAAATTCGTGGAACTGGTGCATGATTGCATTCTATCTAAGCAACAACGGAATGAAATGAACCGACGGTATTGTGACGCTATATGGTCAGGTATGAAAGCTTTGACCGCGCCCCACCTACCGTGTAGCCAGTTACGTTCTATCCAAGCCACAACGGAATGAAATGACCCGACAGTATCGTGACGGTCGATTGTCAGGTATGAATGCTTTCACCGCACAGCGTTTTATTTCTGTTCAGTCAAATGCACCACGATGAAATGGGAGTACGGTCAGATTCTTTGACATTCTAGTTTATATATGCGAAGCGTAGACCAAGCTTTTTGTTAAAGCTTATACTTGTATTTGTTTAAGTATTAAGTCATATTTCTATTTTTGGAAATTACATATGTAAATACGATCTATTCGATTTAATACTATTGCGACACGCTAAAACATGTGAAAACATGTGTAAAAAATAGAATATTATCGATTTTCGTTTTTACTGATTAAACTAGGCGACATTAAATGAAAACTAGCATACTGTTGTGGCCCATTATAGAGCGGATATTGTGGGTCTCCCAATACTTTATTTTTAGTGAGGCTCCGAGGGTGTATTTTAGTGTTTCTTCTGTCCACTTTGAGAGCGCTTTCCCATCTACAATTCTCCATAGAACGTTTTCTGTGTAAAACCGAACATCGGGCATTCTTATTTATACATGTAAAATCACAAGCCCATCTTAGCTAGTTGTGCTTACATGAAGACCGTAGGCTTGCTTTGTATCCTTGCCTACCTTCAAAACCCCTGTGTCTGGAATTTTGCTTTGCCATTTAAAAATTTGATTCTCTACAGTTTTCTCAAATAGCTGAAGTGTGAATGATTAAATCTCGTTTTATGACAGTGTTGTTCTGTCCAGATCTCAAAGCATATAAGCGGGTCGGCACCGCAGCCATGTAGGCTTTCAGCTTGGTGGCAATCTTGATTCCACTGCGCTCTCAGATATTTGCAAATGCCAATAAGGCATTTTATTATGACAGTGATCTCATCGTCTTGCATACTAGTAGTGCCTCCCAAGTATGAGAATTTCGACTTGGAAATAAACAAAAAAGAAATTAAAATCAGTGCCTTCGTTATTTGGTTGTAATTATGCAAATATTTGAAAACCTTGGGTGGAAGGCCAAACACCTACATGTATGTGATTTTTGTTATGCTGGACTAGGATATTGCAATAATCCCTACTACCGGTAAAGCTAAACTAGACATTACATAATACTAGTAGATATATGGATATAAACACACTGCTTGATTCCCAAAACATGGTTCTTAAAGTCCCAAACTCACTGAAGATATCATCATTTGATTATCATTTCTCCATATACAATGGAATTGCCAAAATGGTGCCCATGCTGATATTTATGATATTGACAAGAAAACAACACTATGCAGCTCCTTTTAGACCTCACAATCACATGAATCAACCCAGGTTAATCTTGAATAGCTGCAACAGTTAACCCATTTTGACGAATGGATTCTCCCATCATTATCATTAGGGTGAATCCACTTTCATTTTAAGGGGCATCAGGAGTGATTTTGAATTGTTATTCCATTTTTCAATAAAATTTCTCCAAGCAAACAGAATAGCCCCAGATGGGCGGCGTCACACCTGGGGCTATATACTGTTTGCCTATGTCCCACAAAGCCAGGGTTGGATGAGTTAATATTTATAGGTTGGTCGACCCTTAATTTGGCCACAATTTATGTAAAAAGTATCGACTGATCACCATATTACTACACACGCAATGCTCCGCCTTTTGCGGGAAATGTTAACCAACGTCAACGCGAGAAACATGACATTGCATCAAAAATGATGACGTCGACGTGACTTTTGGACAACGTTGCGGTCGAAAATTTCATGAAAATGTTAGAAAATTGGAGTACCAAAGCTGTATTTTTGTTCAAAATTACAGGTATTTGTTTTTAGATGAAGTTTTGTTTATCTATTGTGCGACGCATTCTGTAAGTTTTCCAGTTTCGCCGTTTGTTCAGTTGAATTCAAAATGGCTGCCAGATATTTCTTTCAATGGTGACCAACCTGCGAAAGTAGTCCCGCCGGGAACGTGCTTTCTTGGACCCGTGCAATATGACATAACGTTCCTTGGACCCGTGCAATATGACAGAAGTTTCCATGGAAAACTCTAAATTATTGAATATGGGAAAACATTCAATGTTTTCAGCAATGCAAAGTGAACGGGACAATTTCTTAGGTATATAATAAAAGCTGATACGGAGACATATACGTTGAAACGCAGAAGCAATATCCAAAATCTAACTTCAAATATTTTTACTTACACTATTAAATAAAGAGAACATGTATCTGCATGGATACTGTCGTATTCAAATTCACCCTTTTTGAAACACCTCCAGAATACCTCCTGAATCCATTCCAGGCCCCTATCTTAATTCCACCCCAGTTATGCCAGATATAGATATATCCCTCGATGGCCTCTTGAAACTCCTAAAGATCTAAAACCTGGAAAAGCCGCAGGATCAGATAAGCTCAAACCATTGCTGCTCAAGGAGCTCACGGATGAGATAGCACCAATTATCAAAGTTATTTTGATAAGTCTCTCCAGACAGGAACGCTACCTACAGAATGGCTTACAGCTAATGTAATGTCTGTCTTCAAAAAGGGAGATAAATCCTTAGCGGCTAATTACAGACCTATTTCCCTAACCTGCATTCTCTGCAAGGTACTTGAACACATCCTAGCGTCAAACATAGTTAAACATTTAGACGCGCAGGAAATCATGTATGACATACAGCACGGTTTCAGAGAAAAAAGATCATTTTCGATGGCTTTGCAGAAGCTGAGGGTGAGGTTATGGCCATGTAAAACCTGTTTAAGCCCGCCAGTAACTTTGTGTTACTGATCGTTCCAAGTCGATACTTCTGTGGTGGTTCTTTTTGTTTTATGTCTTGGTGTTTAAAAATTTTTTGTGCTGTTGGCGCCTTATGTATGTTTTCATATTTTTAGTTAAGTTAAGGTAACTGTGTGGCCACCTATTGGGAAAATAGCTGCCCATTCGGCTTACGATTGTTTCATGGTATAAGTACCTGATTGTTAGTTTGGTTTTTTCCCACCTCGGTCTTTGGAGTGGGAATCTTTTTCTGATTGCGCCTTTTCCTGATCTTTGCCTACTTGTACCTTTGGATAAAGTCAGTCACAGTAAACTTCTCTGGAAACTGCACCAATATGGTATCAGGGGCAAAGTGCTGAGCTGGATTCAAGCCTTCCTTGGGAATAGGTCCCAGCAGGGTGTCATTGATGGCGAGGAGTCCGACTACTTACCAGTGAATTCCGGTGTCCCCCAAGGATCGGTCTTGGGTCCGATCCTTTTCCTCGCCTATATCAATGATCTGCCTGGTGGGATCTCCTCCCAAGTAGGTCTTTTTGCAGATGATACTGCCCTCTATCTCACTATCAAGGGTGAGGAAGACATCTCGGCACTTCAGAAGGACCTGGACACACTGTCGGTATGGGAGTCCAAGTGGGACATGTAGTTCAATCCATCTAAATGCCAGGTGGTACAGGTGACAGAATCCAAGAGTAAGAAACCTATTAAATGTATTGTATCCTATTAGTATTAGATATATTGGTCTTCAGTTTTATGCTTTACAATCATGACACACCTGTGCGACTTGAGACCAAGGTCATGGACTTTGAACGTAGATTGTAATAGCTGTAGTGGCAAAACGTATGTAAAACGAGCTACGCTGTCCTGCGACAGCTCTTATCATAATAATCCGGTTTGTATGTTTTGAAAATAATGAAATACGTAAATAGAAACGCGTGTGTTTTCGCCAGATTTTGTGAGGACGACCGCCAATAGAGGCAGTGAAAAACAGACGGGCTGCTTGTTCTTCCACAGCGCAAGACATAAGGTTCGTACTGCGTATGTACACATGAGTCTTTGCTCTGTACGCATTGTAAATTTCAGACCTGCTCGTACCGTGTACGCAGTAAAAATCGCGGTACAAAAACAGTTTTCGTTTGTGTACCCAGATAAAATACCTTTAAAATTGTCAAACAACGACAACTTTGCGTTTGACATATGTTTGTTTCGGTTTCTATCCATTGTTTTTAATTTTCAAAAAAATCATCAAGCATTCCATGTTCTACAGCAGTCCAATTTATCCTTTTTCCTCGAGTGTACAGTTTACGTCCATAAGTCAGGTCGAAGAACGAGGTCCCTTGGACCTAACACATAAGGCACAACGTAGTTCTTGGCCTCGCCACAGTTCGTCCATGCCAGCGGTACGTCCATTCGTCGTCAGATTCGTACTTAACTGGGATCGAAGGGTAAAATAACTAAATGGTACTTGCATGATACTTCAAAGCCGGTGTGTTGGGGAGAGGGAGGAAAGGTATACTGGCAAGTGGCTCCCAATCACCACAGGCGAGTTCATTTATCCAGGCCACCAATGCGACCCAAATCAATTCGCTGTTGAAGGTGGAGACATGAAGTATCTCTAGATGTCTCTATACTAGAGCTTACGATCTTTTCTTCGGATCATAACAATACATGACATTGCAAAGAAACCAGGTCCATGAAATTACAACCGATGGGTCGACATTATTTTTTCATTGAGACAGGTCCGGCCCCAACAAACTAAAATGAATAGCTTTAAGTAGAGTCTGACGCCCGACCCACCGGCGTGCAATTAAAGAAGGCAGCATAGTTATCAACCATGATTGGGTTAAAAACTAAGCATGCAGACCGTCGCATAAAATTTAAGTTATATCCCATACGTCTGTAACGTATAATGATTTTTCCTGAACAGAAAAGAAAAATCATTCCTTTCTATAAGTTTCTTTAATTTGCAAACCAAGTCGCCACAAGATTCTGGTTCCAAAAGACCCTCAGAAAATTGTTATTGGTAAAGATTCATTTTCTAACCAACGTTTAATATATTTGGCCCCATTTGGATTATGATAGTCTTTGTATCGATTGTCTTGCTGAAAGATGCAAAATTAAAAAAAATCTCTATGGCTTCATGTTGCCAAATCTGTAGGGTCACTGAAGAGGCTTAAGTAGCCGAAACCATGGTATGACCCATCCCCTGTCTCATTCATATGTTCACTGCTCTTAAAGGATCTCAGTTCTATTTTTATTTTCTATTACTGCAGCTGGTGTTGTGCCGTGTGGCGGCCCTAAAAAGTCTCCCCGTACATCATCCATAGTGCAGACTATATTTTCCTTTTGGTCCTTTGAGATCAGTGGGGGTATTCTGAGAAATCAGAAAATTGTTATTGGTTAAGATTCATTTTCTAACCAACGTTTAATATATTTGGTCCCATTTGGATTATGATAGTCTTTGTATCGATTGTCTTGCTGAAAGATGCAAAATTAAAAAAAAAAATCTCTTTGGCTTCATGTTGCCAAATCTGTAGGGTCACTGAAGAGGCTTAAGTAGCCGAAACCATGGTATGGCCCATCCCCTGTCTCATTCATATGTTCACTGCTCTTAAAGGATCTCAGTTCTATTTTTATTATCACATATTTGAATCAATTCATGGTGTCTGAAAATTTAGAAAATGTTTTTCGAAGTTTATGATACCGATATCCCTGCTGGAAAAGTTTGGCTGTTAAACATTTATTTCGCGCGTTGAAGTCCGCAACACGATTGCAGACTCTAACCAACCAAATAATTTGCGAAATGTATACACCATAAGAAGCACGGCGAGGAACGTCACCATCCAAAAACGAAAAATTTACTATATCAAAGTCATCGCGTTTACCATAAATCGTAGAAGAAACAAATCCATTTGCAATAGAAAGATGTTAATCTATAAAGGGGGCTTCGGCATCTGTGGTGTTGGCACACACAGTCTTCAAGGTACCGAGAAGTCGAATTAAAAGCCTCGATAACATCAACTTGATTGTCATGGTTAAGAGAATCCATGAAATCTCTTCGCAGCAGCATAAAATAAATCAGATACAAGAGGGGCGCATTTTGTACCCATCGGAATTCCAACAATTTGTCTGTATAACTTGGTTCCGAATCTAATATATATATTATCCAGGAGATAGGCTTAGGCATCGGATACATACTGACATGACCAAAGTGTATATCGACTTTGAAAACGCCAAAGAAGTTGAATAAAACTGAATATAAAAAGAAAGCTCACAAAGAACTATGCAAATTGTTGTCGATTTGAAAAACCAAAACTCGACGCGAAACTTCCCAGTGTTATCCAACACATTAAAAAGGACAGTAGATGAGCAAGTTCGCGAACGATCACGCGAGGACCACACGTAATTCATTTAACTTTCTGACACTAGATAGATGATTTCAACACAACTCTACAGATGGACGATGCAGACAGTAGCCGAAACATATACACTGAAACTGACTTAGCTGATTTGATTCCTGGGCAGAATGTAGACGAAGTTGATGAAACAATATAAATGAGCTGCTGCATGGGAAAAACGACAATCAGCATAGGCAAAAACAAAGGCACAGATCAGCTTCGCAGTAACTACGAAGCTGATCAGCGCCTTTGTTTTAGCTACTCTTTTCTACTTAAATCCGAAATTCCAAGCCTCTAGCTCTTTTCTGTGACTGTACAGGTCGGTTTGTGTCGGACCTGGTCGGAACCCAAATTGTTGGTTTTCTCACGCACTGGCTCAAATAACACACCATTACACTGTTCAAACAAGTACTTCACAGCAACAATAATAAAGAGCCAAGTGCTCTTATGTGAAAGAATCGTAGGAGTCCGTCAAATAACCGTCATAAAATACATGTAAATCGTATTGGTCATATTGAAAAATCAACCAATCACAATATTGCAAAGTTACCAGCCAACAACAGAAGACCAATACAATACTATAAGTACACCTACCCAAAATATTTAAGATGCTGCTTTAGGCAGTACTTTATACCTAACACGGCAGCGGAGGAGAACCATTATAATGGCTAGGCGAAACCACAGCAGTCATCCGCTACCCTGTGACCAGCGCCTGCCACAGTGTAAATTACTGTCAAAATGTCATGTAGGAATCCATTTGTGTACATGAGGGTACCATGAGAAAGATGTAAGTCATTTCATTTTATTTTATTTTATTTTTTTTTAAAAAAAGAAAGATACTACAACTTTATCACAAAGGAAAATGTAATGCAAAACAATAAGTCTAATACTTCCACCTTTGCCTTTTTTACGATTTTATAAAATTATGATAATTTTTGCCCAGTAGTATCATAAACTTGGCTAGTTTCACAAACTAGATCAATTCCCACAACTTGGGCCAATCCCACAAATAGGGCTCAAAAATATTTTTACTTCCCACAAAATGGCCCATTTCTATAAACAAAGGACGTCACTCCAACAAACATGCCGATTCCGCTACCATTGGTCTCAGTCAGGGCTAGTAAATTTTAAAAATTCATGAAATGTTTTTAGATATTGTGAATACCACATAAAGCCTAGTGGTGTATTTTTGCACATAAAATTCTACTCGAATCCAACACCCACTGTCTCGCTGATCATGTGCCACGGTTATAAGGGCAATTAAGAACTTGCCTTACAAAGTCATGCCTGTCTAACATGCTATCCCAGTTTGTGGGGAATGTCTCAGTTTGTGGGACTGGCCCAGTTTGTGAGTCATACATATATCATCACCCAAGTTAAAATAAGGTCTGTATGTACATGTAAGTATGGATGGTTTGACTGAACCATTTTCCTGGGTGGACTTATGCATTTTAAGCTGTTAACCACTACACAAGTGCCAGCCTCTCCATTATCAGCTTTGAGTGGAAGCACAAGCAGCCCGCCTATTTCTCACAGTCCCTACTGGCGGCGGTCCTCAAAAAGTATGACGAGCACGCACATATTCTTTTTATTTCATTTAAAACAAATAAAACAGATAATTAATTATTAAAACAATGACAATACAACTGCAACAAAATCAGTCATAATAAGCACATATATTAACCAGATACATGTACATGTTCTAATGTAAATCAACAAAGGTTTGAAGCGTGTTGGGAAGATTGTTTCTGAATTTCAATTCATATTTCTTTATAGCTCTGGCAGCTATACATGATAAGCTAATTTTACTGTGAGCTCTCAGAAGAGTTTTTAAGGCCAGTTTGTCAGAGCTGCTCAATGTCGTTTTATTGTCAATATCATAAATATCAGCATGAGCGCCGTTGTCACAGAGGCATTTGACTATTTCACGTATTGTCTTAAAATCAGTACCTTTGTATGAAGAATTGATTATCAAATGAAGGGGTGAATTGTTGTTCTTATCTAGTGAATCAACCTTGGCACCACATCTAAGAAATATTTTGCATAACTGTAGGTTTGGGAATTTAAGGTTTGGGAATTTAAGCACGTCCTTCATGTGATCATAATCTATATATGTCTGGCGGTCGCAGCACATATGCAGTGGTGTATATCCATTGCTTAATGTTGGGTTTAACTTTACCAACTTGTATACAGCCTTGTGAATTTCTTCCAATTCTGCGTCATATTCGTGAATTTTAAGCATAATTCCGACCATATAAACGCAAGCAACAATTTTCATTTCAGAATGTTTCACAATCGAATCAGTTTCGTCCAGATCCTCAAAACCTTGGGTAATATTTTCTTTGATCTCACTCACAATGAGCTCAAAAATCTCAACTACTGCTTTAAAGTTAACATCCTCGTTATCATCCAGCATCTCTGCAAACATTTCTGGGAAACACGTGATATTTTTTGTATTCTTGGTCAGTTCTAAGACATGTTTCCAAAGTTTAATGCAACTGTCATATTTTCTCTCGTTTGCAAATCTGGCTCCATTATAAACAATAGAAACTGAAAACATAGGGTGATTATGCACTAACAATCGTTCTCGTATTGTTAAGCATTCTAAAATTATTGCATTAGAATCGGATTCAATGGCCTCTAACTGGCTTACTGTTTCACGTTCAATCCAGCTATCATAAGCACCAACAGGTTGTTGGTTAGTCTTTTCAATAACATTATCTTTATCTATGTACCTATCTTCCATGGCCATCATAAGGTATTTATAAGCTGTTTGTATTTCGTAACAAGGAATACCGGCATACGATGATGCTAAAAGTTCTAATGCGTCAATTTTGTCTCTTCTGTCGCAATCTGGCTTCGATATAAGATACTGTACAACGCCCGCCTGTGCTTGTACGGCCGCCGCTGTTAAGGGAGACAACTTATCATCGTTAAGTTTGCTTATTGCCCCGTTACTAAGCAACAACTCGACAATTTCAACATCGCCTCCCTCTGCGGCATGGTGTAAAGTGGTTGATCCCCATTTGTCTGTGCAGTTAAGATCAGCACCTTTCTTGACTAGAAATTCAATAATCCAGGTATGTCGCTTGTAACAAGCTGCCATCAAACATGTAAATTTGTCTTTATTTGGCATGTCAATATCAGCTCCATGATCTACTAGATATTCCACAATATCCAGTCGTCCATCAAAACAAGCTGGTCGTACAGGGTTTGAATTAGAAGCAGTAGCATGGTTTACCTCAGCACCAGACTCAACTAAGAGTTTTACTATATCGAAATAACCGGCACTTGCTGCACACCAAAGCGCCGTGGCACCTTCTATTGTTTCTTTCTCAAATATCACCGTCCCTGTTTGCTCGATATCCGCGCCAAAAATGTTCAGTAATGCATGAACCGCCTCCTCATGACCGTTTATTGCCGCTATGATAAGTGGTGTTGTACATTGTCCATTTTCATATGTGTGGTAATTAAGAACGTCTTTTACAACAGGATCTTTGTCTTGGCCCAGAAGAAGTGTCACTAGTTTATCCTCTCGTCCATCTCGGGCGGCTCTATATACTTGTCTTCTTAGCGTGTTTATATCACATTCCTTCGCCAATCTTCCTTCTTTCGTTTGAAGACGATCACAGCTTTACGAACTGTTTATTTAAGTAAAGTCATATTTCTATTTATGGAAATTACATATTATTCTATTTACGATCCATTCAATTTAATACTATTGTGACACCGCTAAATCATATAAAATATTATCGATTTTTGTAGTTACAAAGACTCTATCAAAATTAAGCTTTCAACTTTGATTTACTGTGCATCTACTATGCAAATCCGATTACACGGCGGGGACTGTTGAACAGCGCATCTGTCATTTGTATTCCGGTCCCTTGTTAGTAGCTGTGGATAGCGCGAACCATTTATTGAGGATTATGTATGTTTTGTAGCGTTTCTTCTTTCCACTTTGAGAGCGCTTTCCCACATATAATTCTCCATAGAACGTTTTCTGTGTTAAGAAAGGGTACAAGTAGGCAATGAACAGGAAATGGTGCTATCAGAAAGAAGTTCCCACTCCAAAATCGGAGGTGGGAAAAAACTAAATTAACAGCAGATACTTATACTAAGAAAACATATTGTAAGCCGAATGGGCAGCCATTTTCCCAAAGGGTGGCCACAGTAAGTTACCCAAACTTAACTAAAAATATGAAAACATACATAAGGTGGTAACAGCACAAAAATTCAACGCCAAAACATAAAACAATAAAAAACACCACTGAAGTATCGCCTTGGAACGATCAGTAATATAAAATTACTGGCGGGCTTAAATCGATTTTACATTGCCACAAACTCACCCTCAGCTTATGCAGTGGTTCACAACATTAAGTTAGCTTTTCGGTCCTCGTGGTGAATCTCTAACTGGTCAATGAATCATCAAGGACACCATGATGAATCAAAAACGAGGACTCACAGACGCAGTTAGCTGTCCGACGATGGAGATCCCTGGGTGCCCAATAACTTCGGAGCAAAAGAAAAACACCAGTCGAATCTCGAACATCGGGCATTCTTATAACTTTACAAGTCCATCTTAGCTAGTTGTGCTTACACGAAGACCGTGCGCGTGCTTTGTATCCCTGCCTACTTTCATAACTCCTGTGTCTGGATTTTTGCTTTGCCATAGCTGAAGTGTGAATGATTAAGTCTCGTTTTATGACAGTACTATTCTCTATTCTGTCCAGGTCTCAAAGCAATTTAAAGTGTCGACAGTACCGCAGCCTTGTGGGCTTTCAGTTTTGTGGCAAGCTTGATCCCACTGCGCTCTCAGACATTTGCAAATGCCACTAAGGCATTTTAAGTTATGACAGTGACCTCATCGTCACTTTATACTGCCTTGCTTCCCAAGTATGAGAATTTTGACTCGGAATTAAAAAAAAAAATTAAAATCAGTGCCTTCGTTTATTTGCTCGTAATTATGCAAATATTTGAAAACCTTGGGTGGAAGTGTAATATCCAGCTGCAATATTACTAGAACCAGTCAAGGTCATGACGTTATTTTAATAACGTCAGTTGCTAAGTAACGCCACTTTTCATTATCACTCTACCACCATACTAGTTGTATTAAATCAATTTACCATCATGAATTAAGGTATTACATCGGCGACGAGAGCAGATGAAAGAGATGATAGCATATAAATAGAGCAGAGGACGAATTAAAAAGAAGACTTGATGAAGAGAAAATAGAATAATATATTTTAAAGAAAAGAAAATATAGAAGATAGACACTAGATAAGTAGAGCTTTGATTGATAATTTATCAGCACAGATGATACAGATAAATGACAAGGTTCGGTCTAGATATGGCTGAAAACACAATAACTGTCATATCCGTAGGAAGAAGTCTTAGAGCATTACAATTTAGGTCCACAGAGGATCAGCTATTGACAGGAAAACGCTGGGAACACTGGTTAGAATCTACTGAAGGTACAAGTAGGCAACGATCAGGAAAAGGCGCAATCAGAAAAAGATTCCCACTCCAAAAACCGAGGCGGGAAAAACAAATGCCCATGCTAAGACCATGAATACATTTAGTAAGCCGAATGAGCAGCTATTTGCCAATAGGTGGCCACTCAGTTAACTTAACTAAAATATGATAGAGCAGCTATTTTAAAATATGATAACATACATAAGGCGCCAACAGCACAAAAAAATTAAACACCAAGACATAAAACAATAAGAACCACAACAGAAGTATCGCATTGGAACGATCCGAGTAATATATAATTACCGGCGGGCTTAAACCGGCTTAAACTATGCTGCCTTCTTTAATTGCACGCCGGTGGGTCGGGCGTCAGACTCTATGATGGCCCCGACATAAAGCTATTCATTTTAGTTGGTTGGAGCTGGAGCTTCTTGTCTGTTGCTTGGCCCACCGGGGTCCAACTGATGTTTTTCTTTTGCTCCGGAGTTAGTAAGTTATTCGGCGCCCAGGGATCTCCATCGTCGGGCAGCTTACTGAATCTGTGAGTCCTGGTTTTTGATTCATCAGGATGTTTATCATGATTTATTTGTTTGTTCTTGATGATTCATTGACTAGTTAGAGATTCACCACGAGGACCGAAGAACTAACTAAATGTTATGAACCACTGCAGAAGCTGAGGGTGAGGTTATGGCCATGTAAAATCGATTTAAACCCGCCAGTAACTTTGTGTTACTGATCGTTCCAAGTCGATACTTCTGTGGTGGTTCTTTTTGTTTTATGTCTTGGTGTTTAAAATATTTTTGTGCTGTTGGCGCCTTATGTATGTTTTCATATTTTTAGTTAAATTAAGGTAACTGAGTGGCCACCTATTGGGAAAATAGCTGCTCATTCGGCTTACGAAATGTTTTCATGGTATATGTACCTGATTGTTGGTTTGGTTTTTTCCCGCCTCGGTTTTTGGAGTGGGAATCTTTTTCTGATTGCGCCTTTTCCTGATCTTTGCCTACTTGTACCTTTTTACAGGATCAGATTCAGAGAATTCAGATTCTTCAGAATAGCTGACCTAACAGACAAGAAAGATGCATTGATAATATACGGCGGGTCTGAGATTGCAAGGTTAGAGAAAAGCTTGCCAGATCCAGAAGACCCTAGAAGAAAATTAGATGGGTATCAGAAATTAAGAGTTAAGCGCAATGCACATTTCATACCAAAGAAGAATAAACATTATGCCAGATACATATTTCTGAAGACAAGACCAGAAGCGAGAGAAGGCTGGGCTGTTTGTGCTTCCACAGCGCAAGAGATAAGGGTTCGTACTGCGCATGTACACACGATTCTTTGCTCTGTACGCATTGTAAATTTCAGACCTGTTCGTACCGTGTACGCAGTAAAAATCGCGGTACAAAACATTTTTCGTTTTTATGTGTACCCAGATACAATATCTTTAAAATTGTCAAACAGCGACAACTTTGCGTTTGACATATGTTTGTTTCGGTTTCTATCCATTGTTTTTATTTTCTAAATAATCATCAAGCATTCCATGTTCTACAGCAATCAAGTTTATCATTTTCCTCGACTGTAAAGTTTACGTCCATAAGTCAATTCGAAGAACGAGGTCCCTTGGACTTAACTCATTAGGCACAACGTAGTTCTTGGCCTCGCCACTTTTCGTCCATGTCAGCGGTACGTCCATTCGTCAGATTCGTACTTAACTGGGATCGAAGGGTAGAATAACTAAATGGTACTTGCATGATACTTCAAAGCCGGGGTGTTGGGGAGATGGAGGAAAGGTATGCTGGCAAGTAGCTCCCAATCAACACAGGCAAGTTCGTTTATCCAGGCCATCAATGAGACCCAAATCAATTCGCTATTGAAGGTGGAGACTTGAAGTACCTCTAGAGGTCTCTATACTAGAGCTTACGATCTTTTCTTCGGATGAAAACAATACATGACATTGCAAAGAAACCAGGTCCATTAAATTACAACCGATGGACCGACCTTATTTTTTCATTGAGACAGGTCCGGCTCCAACAAACTAAAATGAATAGCTTTAAGTCGGGGCCATCATAGAATCTGACGCCCGACCCACCGGCGTGCAATTAAAGAAGGCAGCATAGTTATCAACCATGACTGGGTTAAAAACTAAGTATGCAGACTGTCGCATATTATTTAAGTTATATCCCATACGTCTGTAACGTGTAATGATTTTTCCTGAACTGAAAAGAAAAAATCTTTAATTTGCAAACCAAGTCGCCACAAAATTCTGGTTCCAAAAGACCCTCACATAAAAGCGTCCCAACATTAAATTTGGAAATCAATTCATGGTATCTGAAAATTTAGAAAATGTTTATACCGATATCCCAGCTGGAGAAGTTTGGCTGTTAAACATTTATTTCGCGCGTTGAAGTCCGCAACATGATTGCCTAATAATTTACGAAATGTATACACCATAAGAAGCACGGCGAGGAACGTCACCATCCGAAATTTACTATATCAAAATCAAAGTCATCGCGTTTACCATAAATCGTAGAAGAAACAAATCCATTTGCAATAGAAAGGTGTAAATCTATAAAGGGGGCTTCGGCATCTGTGGTGTTGGCACACACCGAGAAGTCGAATTAAAAGCCTCGATACCATCAGCTTGAATGCCATGGTTAAGAGAATCCATGAAATCTCTTCGCAGTAGCATAAAAATAAATCAGCTACAAGAGGGGCACATTTTGTACCCATCGGAATTCCAACAATTTGTCTGTATAACTTGGGTCCGAATCTAATATATATTATATATATATATATTATCCAGGAGATAGGCTTAGGCGTCTGATACATACTGACATGACCAAAGTGTATATCGACTTTGAAAACGCCCAAGAAGTTGAATAAATCTGAATATAAAAAGAAGCTCACAAAGAACTATGCAAATTGTTGTCGATTTGAAAAACCAAAACTCGACGCGAAACTTCCCAGTGTTATCCAACACATTATAAAGGACAGTAGATGAGCAAGTTCGCGAATGATCACGCGAGAACCACACGTAATTCATTTAAAGACATAGTTTGCTGCGTCTTTACCTTGGGTGGCCTGGTCTAATGACCTCTAATAAACAGTCCAGGAGGCTTTTATATATACATTTGTATGTGTGGGTGCAGGACATTTCGTCTAAAACCATTTTGTCTAAAAGCCATTTCGTCTAAAGGACATTTCGTCTAAAAGACATTTCGTCCAAAGGACATTTCGTCTAAAGGACATTTCGTCTAATGGACATTTGGTCTAAAGGACATTTCGCCTAATGGACAATTCGTCTAAAAATCTGGTGGGTGCGACATTTGGTCTAAAAAAGTTAAGAAAAAATAAGAAGTTTTAGACCAAATGTCGCACCTTACTGGAAATCAATTTCAGAGATGTGACTTAAAATATTTATTTATAATTTCTGTTTACCTGCAAGCTTATGGTGACAATACATGTATAGTGATCTATCTTAACAGATCATTGTGAGCAGTTATCACGCAGCGTTTAAGATTAGTTTTGGTCCATTGTTGTCTGTTGCAGTTGTTGATTGGTAAATAATAAAAGCATTATATATATTTTTAAATAAAAGATGCTGCTGCAACATCGCTGGAGGGATTGACTACAATTTGTCATATTAAAATTAAATAAAATAATGAAATTGATATCCAATAAAATGTTGTGCAAAAATATTTTCCTTATCTTTTATGTTTTAGATGAGTTTTAGACCAATTTTAGACGAATTTAGACAATTTAGACGAATTTTAGACGAAATGTCGTATTCGACGAAATGTCCATTAGACGAAATGTCCATTAGACGAAATGTCTTTTAGACGAAATGTCCTTTAGACCAAATGTCTTTTAGACGAAATGTCCTTTAGACGAAATGTCCTTTAGACGAAATGGCTTTTAGACGAAATGGTTTTAGACGAAATGTCATGGATCCGTATGTGTATGGTGATGGATTATTTGTAAATAATTCCTTGAACTGAACTTTTAATTGTACGTGGCTCATAACCTGTGATGTGTATGTTTATCTAAAGTGTCAAGACTTTCTTATGAAGATTTTACTGGACTACTCCAGGTGTGCCTAAGAAGGCTGAATTTATACGGATACAATACAATACAATACATAGCGCACATCAAATTAAGGCTTATCTTATCTAAGTGATTATGGGGTCATTGGCCTCTGACTTGAGGGGGCTACTTGAAGGGAACTTTAAATATAATTGAGAAGTGTCTAAAATGAAATTTTAGAACCTCTTTTATTTTCTTCTAGTTTCTATTCTGATTTTCAGTTTTGCATTTAAAATCATCTAATTTTCTGAATTGAGCCAATGCTGAAGCATAACCTTAATTCTATGTCAGAAAGAGCAGGCCTAGGCCATTGATCATTTTCTCAGCAGTTCAATGAATGCTGATATACTTTCTAATAAAAAAGATTTAACTGAAGAAAAGTTTTGGAATAAATTATTATAATAATATCCATATTCCAAATAGAAATAAATGTGTCACGTCACACTGCACATATAGGTTCCGTTTTTGTATCACTATAGTGATATCCAAACATCTGTGTCATAAATCTCAGAGAGACTTGTAACTCTAAAGGTCTAACTAAAAATGAATGAAGTGTCATTAAAGCGTATTACATTGATGAAGTGGTCATCTGTTTTTCACACCTTCAACAAACCAACATGATTTCATGTACTCACTGTCTTCCACCAAGTCTGTGTTTGTTTAGTATCTGTCAAAACGTGTGAAAATCCTTGTTTCAATGTAAGTTGGTTTTATGACAGTTTTCTTTTTCAATTATTCATGCAACATGCATTCATGTAACAAGCAAACTGTACAAACTGGATTAAGGAACCTTCTTAACTGTGAACAGTGCTATTAGACACAAGACTTTCAAGTGTATGCCAATTATTCAATGAAAAAATGCTTTGTTGAATAAATAAATAAATAAATAAATAAATAAATAAATAAATAAATAAATAAATAAATAAATTACCAAAACGATGATCATAATTTCTGTTATACAATACATATTTCACAGGTATTGACATAATTAGGTTCCCTTTCATGGCCCCTACCTGTAAAGCCACCCTTGCATTACCTGTGATTTCTTATCAGTAGTCTGCTTAAGGTCATTAGGGTGTTATGCAATGCAAAATGTGTCTTTAACTTTCTGACACTGTTATACTAGATAGATGATTTCAACACAACTCTACAGATGGACGATGCAGATAGTAGTCGAAATACATACACTGAAACTGACTTAGCTGATTTGATTCCTGGGCAGAATGAAGACGAAGTTGATGAAACAATATAAATGAGCTGCTGCATGGGGAAAAAAAAAACAATCAGCATATGCGAAAACAAAGGCGCAGATTAGCTTCGCAGTAACTGCGAAGATGATCAGCGCCTTTGTTTTCGCTAGTCGGATAGTAAACTTAAATCCGAAATTTCAAGCCTCTAGCTCTTTTCTGTGACTGTAGCCTACAGGTCGGTTTATGCCGGACCTGGTTGGAACACAAATTGTTGGTTTTCTCACGCACTGGCTCAAATATAACACAACATCACACTGTTGAAACAAGTACTTCACAGCAACAATAATAAAGAGCCAAGTGCTCTTATGTGAAAGAATCGCCGGGGTCCGTCAAATATACACGTATTTATCGTATTGGTCATATTGAAAAATCAGCCAATCACAATATTGCAAAGTTACATGTACCAGTACGATAATATAGCCAATACAATACTATAAGTACACCGACCCAAAATATTTATGATGCTGCTTTAGGCAGGACTTTATACCTAACACGGCAGTGGAGGAGAACCATTATAATGGCTAGACTAATAGACTAAACCGCAGCACTTATCCGATACCCTGTGACCAGCCTGCCACAGTATAAATTACTGTTAAAATGTCATGTAGGAATCCATTTATGTACATGACGGTACCACAAGAAAAATGTAAGCCATTTCATTTTTTTATTTATTATTTTTTTTTTATAAAGACAACTTTATCACAAAGGACAATGTATGTAATGCAAAACAATAAGTCTAATACTTCCACCTTTGCCTTTATTCGATTTTATAAAATTATGATATTTTTTTGCCCAGTAGTATCATAAACTTGGCCAGTTTCACAAACTACGAGTAGATCAATTCCACAACTTGGGCCAATCCCATAAATAGGGCTCAAAATATTTTTACTTCCTACAAATTGGCCCATTTTTATAAACAAAGGACATCACTCCAACGAACATGCCGATTCCGCAACCATCGGTCTCAGTCAGGGCTAGTAAATTTTAACCAGAGGACCAATGGTCCTATAAACGCTCACCTGATATCTGGGATATGTGACTTAAGTTGACCTTGCCATAAAATGGGTCAAGGTCATTCCAGGGTCATGATTTATATACACGTTATAAAGCTCTATTGCCTGATGCTTCATGACATGTTTCAAAATCATAGGCCTTCTGGTTCTGGAGAAAAAGATTTTTAAGGTTTTTGCTATTTATAGCCATGGCAGCCATCTTGGTCATGTGACCTTGACCT